>CM067348.1:9782079-9812079 GCA_034190875.2 Urechis unicinctus | reverse complement strand
GATCCACACCTAGGTGTTGTCTTCGTCATACAAGCCTATAGGGAGCCATGATAGCGTATACAACAATCAAGCTAACCACTAACCCCTTGGCGTACATGGACATAGCCGCCACAAACGGCGCAAAGAAAGCTCTACAAAGATAGATTTTCTGCTTATTAAAATTATTTCTGAGACGTCTTGTTTTTAATGTAGTCGCGCGACGCGCTCGAGACTTAAGAGTTATTAACGTTGACTCTCGATCCCATTGTTATGCAGCATGCATGCTGTGTTGCTTATATTGATGGCCAACTCAAGACGTTCACGGAGGACAGTGTTATATGTACTTTCGTTATCTTGTCCCATTAATTAGCAGTCGCCATTGTCGAATATATCCGAATGGTTGCATTGTGTCAGCGGTAGATCTGAAAGGGCTATTGCACCAAGCATGTGGGTAGCTGAGGAACAGGTAGTTTGTTATGGCGGAACACTTAGTCCATAAAAGCAGTAATAACATCACTTAAACCTTCAAGGAAGGAATCATACACAATGACACTTTTCCAAATGACAAATCTTCATGCCTTAGTGAACTTGATAGTCGCGCTATATTTATTGCTTATAGAACCATAAGGGAAACGAGAGATGGCGCGTGATAGGCCAATATCAGAGTTGAACAGCTTAGTGGTGTAGACTGCTCAAAGCCATTAATGGAATCGGTTCATCAATAGCAGTCCATGGGCTAGGAACTACTGCATATATGTAATAAACAGTTTATTTGGGAGCATTTCACAGGATTGTGAAGAGTCATTCAGAGAGCTATATTCCATGTGCACAGTTGAGCAACTGTGATATAATTGAAATTTATTGTCGAGTTAAGAAGAACGCCAATATGCACTCTATGTTACCTTTTTATTACATCTCTACGTTTTGTTACCATTACTTTGCAAAATGCACATTCTGTGACATTCATTGATCATAACGTGCCAACATGGCACATGTGCTCTTGAGAGATGGTTATATCCCCGGCAGGCAGAAGTCAATACGCCCTTAAAACATTGGACATTATTTGATAAGTACGTCAGAATCAGAATCAGTTTTACTCAGGCGAATATTGCTAAATTTGACTGAATATTTCGGACGGAAGGTATCGATACAGACAGCATTCAGCGTGGGAAGGACAAATCAGAAGACGGCTCCAAGACGGTTCTGCACCCCCAGACGAGACGGCTCCAAGACGGTTCTACACCCCCAGACGAAACCGGTTTACAGGCAGACTCATATGACGAGGTGATAAAGGGCATTGATAAAAGTCATACAATGACATGGAAACAATTGTGGCCCTTCTTAAACCCCAGGATATGAAGGCTGAATACGCGAGGAAAATGACTGAAATGGATATGGAAATTAAAGTTCTAAAAGCAAAATCTTTAGAACTCGAGAACAAAGTGAATTTCCTTGAGCAATACAGCCGAAGAAATTCTGTTCGATTCTCAGGTATTGAGGAAAAATAAGAAATTGACATGACCATTTTCATAACGAAACACTTAACATCGATGTCAAAAAGGACATAGATCGACAACATCGTGTGGGAAGAACAAATCCACAAGGAAAACGACAAGATATTCGAATTTACGAATCATCAAGCCAAAGCTTTAGTCATCAAAAACCGTTACAAGCCGAAAGGAACTGGTCATTACATAAATGAAGACCTGACCAAAAACAGAAACGAAGTAGCGTACAAACGCAGATCTCTCAACAAAGACAAAAAGATCAAGACACAGGCCAGACAGCTCAATTTTTATCAAACTACAAAATAACATCATCAAACGGCTAACATAACTCAAAGAACTGGAACAAGTCTTTGCGGAACTCAAAAGATCTTCTTCATTAGCCCGGTAAACAGACCTAACTGCTACCTGTTAGGACTGGCGATAGACCTAGCCATAATGTGGTTTAGAACCAAAGATTATTCTCACTGCCCAGTTGAAAAAGATGAACCATATCTGGTTATTCTTAAACATCTTACGGTGCTCACCGAAAAAATCCAGATCGTCATCAATCTTTGTTATGTGCACAAGTCAATCAAAAAAACATATCGCAAACATTCACGCCGCTCCTCTTATACTTAGATTTCTTCGTTAATTATACTTATGCGCACTCCTTCGTGTATAGGAATATTGTTGTTGCGTGTAATTGCTTGAGTGGGGACTAGCCAGAGAAATAACAGTCCTGGAGTTGAGTTCTTGTTGGTCTTTCTGGAATCTCGATCAGAATTATGTTCAGATATCTTCGTCTCTTCGCTAGGTAGCTCTCCCTGATTTCCAGCGAGTCCAGCTATTTTATTGGGGTTCCGGGCATTGTATTACGCCCGGAACCACACCAACAGCTGACCTCCCATTGGTTCAGGTATAGCCGCCCCCCCCCCCCCCCTTCACAAAGGTCAAGACCCAAACGGCTCATATGGGGCGTGGACTCGAAAGGTCATTGGCCGATGGAAAAGGTACCAGCCACGACTACTTATCAGGGTCAAGCCTCCACCTTATGGGCAGAAGGTGACCCGGGCTAGTGTAGACATGTCGTGCTGATAATTTAAAAGGGGGGAAGGCTTTAAAAGTCAAATGAGCCAGATTAATATCATAACATCCTTCCCAACCATAGTTAAATTGAACTTCCACTGTTCATTCAATTTTGAGTATACCTTTGCATTTCGAAAATAGACTAAGTTAAAGTAATCGAAGATTTAGTAAAAGGAAATTAGGAATATGAGTAAAAGAGTAAATGGGCAGCACGACATGAGCCCAATTTTATTTGATTTTGAATTTTGAATGATTTCAGAGTAGCTTGGACATGCGCCAATATTATTTTACATTGGCACATGTCCATAACAAAGATATTTAACATAGATGGATTAGTGATGATGAGATAATAATAATTTTACAAAAAAGTGTTTCTCTAATTTCGTTAGCTATATATATATATGAATTGTGTAATAATTATACAATATGGTTATTAATGAAAACCCTGATAGTAGCAATCCTTATAGCTTTGACTTGCATGCGGGTCCACCATTCAAGTGGACAGGTCCTGTCACGCGGGGATTGTTATAACCTGGTCTATCGTGTGGACCGATCAAGGGTCACGGGAAAGCAAACCAGCTGACCGGTGACCCTTTATAAGGAGCACACATAGGTCAGACGGGGAGATCATCTAGTCAGGATCAAGATTCAGACCGCGAGATTACCAGAGAGCTTCATTGTTGAAATTTAATAAGCATCTCTACTCCAGGACTCGGGTTATTTCTCTGGCTAGTCCCCACTCCAGCAACAACAGGCAGCAAAGTACCGTTACGAAACGAAGGAGAAAGAAAAGTATTATAGCACTCCCCTCGTCGTTTCTGATGACAAAGGGCGCTATGATGAAATTGCTTCCTGTACCAGGTTACAAATATTATGGCTATGAGTGAGGGTCGCAATATACCAACGCTCCTTATTATATATCAACCTTTAAGCATATTTATTTAACAATACTGGCACCAAGCAGTCGCGGCTCTCGGTCCATTAGTTCTCTCTGTACACACCAAGGCAAGGAAGCAATTTTCAAATACATCCAGCCTCGATTTCACATATACTAGAACAGACGAACAGACGCATTTGTGGATGATATTCGGCTGCGCATTTATTTTCCCTGGATATTTACATGTGCTATGTATAACAGCTTTCCTACAACTTCAGCGAACAAGGTAATCAACAATTGAATCGAAAAGTATGACATCCGTATGGCTATTTCAAATGAATAAAGAGTAGATCGAATAAATATCTCATGATTGACCAGTCCGCCACATTTGGCTTGGCATGAGGTAGGCCTCTACTGCAGACATAGAGGCATACTGTAAGTCGACTGCTTCATATAACTCTCGAGAATATGACGTAATCTAGGTATGCTTAACTCGAGCATACAATCTCGACTGCTTAACATTCCAATGATATTGATACTGACGATAACTCTGAACCAGAAAGACATTTTTTTAAAAAACCATTCGGGAATGTAAATACTATACAGAGGAACAAGGATGTGAGTACCTAAATACCATAGATACAAAAACTTTCCATTATCCATTTTAATGCTAGGAGTCTACGAAAGGATATTGACGAAATTATCGGAACTCTTTATAGACTGGAACATAATTTTGCTGTAACAGAAACTTGGTTAAATAATGATAATGTAAACGATTGCAACATCGATGAATATACTATGTCTGCAAATTGTAGGCAAAATAAGATTGGTGGTGGTGTAGCTCTGTTTGTCAACAATACAATGATTAATTCGTGTAATAGCAATATTTGTAAAATGGAGGCAATTAGCTCTTCAATGGGAAACTGTTTTGAAAGTATTTTTATTCAGTTAGTTACTCGTGGAAATAAGAAGGTTATTGCATTTTGCATTTTTAGAGCTCCACATTCTAGTGTTAAAAGATTCAACGAGCATCGTTCATATATACTTTGGAACTTAAACTACAACATAGTATGTATCTGTAGAGATTTTGATATCGATTTGTTAAACGCCGATGATGATACAGAGAGCAGATTTTTTATTGAACAAATGTTCAGTGCAGGTCTTTGTCATTTAATTTCTATCGTCATTGCAGTAATTAAAACAGCTGTCGTAGGCTTGCATGAACCGTTGCATTGTTTAAGTTGGTCTATGGCTTCACCAGTGGCCTATTTCATGTACCCGGCTAAGTCCGTAGCCGACTATCCTACCGTAGTCGACTAAGTTTAGACGGCTAAGTTCGTAGTCGACTAAAGCGTTTCACAAACGATTTCGGTAGTCGACTAAACTTAGTCGACTATGCTTAGCCAACTACGCGCTTTTTTCTTCGTGGATTCCCCGGGAAATCCCGGGATTCCCTAATTTGTTGTCGTCTGTTGGTGGCACTCTAATTTTTCCAGCTGCAATGGAGAGACGTCGCATTTTTTCAGCAAACGAAGAGATTTTTTTAGTAAATGAAGTTGAGAAAAGAAAGGCGGTGATTGAAGGGAAATTTTCCCCCTCAGTAACTACTAAAACCAAGCGAAATGCTTGGATAGAAGCGACCAAGGAACTGAACAGGTAAGAAAACCGCGATTTGAATAAATAATTTTCGATATATTAAGAAATTATTTACTTTACTGATTATTCATTAAATACTCCAGCCTAAACTCTTTTTCATACGTTATTTTAGCAACTTCACTCAGTCCCATCGACACATGGAAGAAGTAAAAAGAAAAAATACAAAAATATCGTAAAATCAGGTATTTAATTAAAAATATTCCATTTACTTGAGTAGAGCGCTCTAGTGATCTGCCTATAATACAAGCCAAATAATGTGTTTTTTTCCAAGCCAAAAGGAAGGCATATCTATCTAAACACCCACCTCAGGGTGCTGAGCCGTCGGCATCCGAGGAGGCGGTTTTGGTAGCCTTGCAAGGGCGGCCAGTTCTTGCCGGAATAGATGCGGGGGTCGACAGTGCCGATACAAAGCTGACCCAGGTTGTTGATCTGCCAATATGCCTAGGTATGGGCTTTTATTCTGTCGATGGGGATTATCAGAGTAGACTATCCACCCCCCACGCCCCCAACCTAATCCCCTAATTTGTTCGATGTGATGATTATGATGTACCATGGATAGTCCAACGGTTCAGCTTCCATAGTATATATTATGAGGAGTCACCAAAGGCACTCGAAATTGAAAGCCTATTTCACTTACCCGGCTAAGAAAATATGTTGCACCCCGCCGAGACACAGTGGTGTGATGTGGTAATGACCAAGTTGACAATATTGAAAGCATGTCGTGGCGCGTGAATCAGGACAAGGCTCTTAATATTGCAGGAAAGCGGGTCACTTAGTCCATGTGATATCCTCTAGCTGCAATCCATCTGGCTTGCTAATCAATTGGCGCATTGGATAAATTTATCAATAGTCATCTGCGTTAAATGCAACTAAATGCTATTCCACATCGTCAAAATTCCAAGCTCCCGGCCACGAGGTCAACATGCTGCGCGCGTCACAAACACTCTTGAAACGTCATACAAAACTACGTTGTTTTTTTTTATAATCTCAACGGAGAGGACACTCAACAGATCTGATTGGAAAAATTATATTAATTACTTTAATTAGTATAGCAATTAATAGTTTCATAGTAATTAATATACGCTTTGATTGTTTGACAATACGTACGTTATCTTCAATTACAGTGCAGTATGCTTAGGCATAGCATCCATTAGTAACAGATTTGAGGGAATGTGATTAATAACATCGATTTTGTATTATTTCAATGATTTTAGACGTGACTGGAAAACTTGTTTGTCCGGGTGGAGCAAACAGCTATACCGACTGTATACAGGACAGCGAGGAGGATGAACCCGGTCCAGTGCAAGATACAAAGGTTAATAATTGCTCTATACCAACCATGGCTACAAAATACAAGATCGGCATTAGTTTCCAAAATATACTTGATTCTTATTTATAATAAATATTGTACTTGGTTTTCTAGGTCCGGTCTAGGTCTAAAAAACGTCCTAGACCGAATGATTTGAATGTGGCATGGCTTGCCTATCTTAATCAGGCCACACAAACAGCCAAAGCTCAGGAGACGTTGTACAACCTGAAGGCTGCAAAATTGAGAAAAGAAATGGGTCTGTATATATTTTGTTTCTTTCCTAGACAATTACATTTATTAACAATACAAGGTATTTACATTTTACAAGTATGGGTCATACATCATGAAATAAGGTGCAATTAACTAAAATACTCCCTAGCAATATGTGCTCGTAGAGCAGATCCTTCTTCTTGGTGGTTCAAGAGCCCCACCTCGATATCTTCTTCTTCTTCGGTCACATTATCAAACCGAATATCGTTTCGCAAACAAGCAATATCATGAAGTACAAAACATGCCGAAATAAGAGTCACTGCGCGTTCTGGGTTGACTCTCAGAAACTTAAGGCATTGGAATCGATTTTTTACGATTCCAAATGTTTGCTCAATCCTGACTCTCGATTGGCAATGAGCCTTGTTGAAATATATTTCATGAGGCAATGCTGGGTTGATGAACGGAGTCAATAAGTATGTCTTACATGGGTAACCTGAGTCGCCCAATAGAAAACCGTTAGTTGCCCCTGAAATACAGAGCAAAAGTATATTTCTGTAAAACAAATTTTTTGAATTAATTGTGTTGTATGTTGCAGATGCTGAATGACACTCTCTATGAGTCAGCTCATGTTGATTGTTTTTTTTAATTGTCATATTTCAGTTAACAATAAAATTGAATACCGTTCTCAAATTGTCTGCCGATTGCTGACTCTCTGAAAATTCGTGAATCATGCACCGAGCCAGGCCAGCGGATTACAGCATTACAAATGTAGTACTCATGGTCGCATATGGCCTGTAAAACAAAAACACAAGCACATACATTCTGCATACTACTAAGTTACTCAATTATAGCAGAAGTCGAAACTAGGTATTCATACTTGGACGTTGATACTGTGAACTCCTTTGCGGTTCACAAAATCCGGCTCCCTGTCCCCCGAAGGAGCAATTATGGGCACATGGGTACAGTCAATCGCACCAATGACGTTCGGCATTCCTTTTAAACGAAAATGTATACCATATTAAAAAACGAAAAGGTGTACAAATTCAAATGTATAAAACGATAGAGGTTTTTTTTCATTGTTCTAAAATTTCGTTGTTATAAAAGGTTAATGTACCAGAAATGTCAGAGAATCCTCTTTTAATCCGAGCAATTCGTTGTCCTGACGGCATAACCAAAAGTTCTGGTACCAAAGACTGGAATGCTGAGCAGACGCGCCACACACATCGACTGACAGTGGCAGCCGACACCCTTGGCATGGCATCCCCGACAACGATTAAGAACGATCCACATCCAAGGAATCGAAGACAAATAAGAAGTTGAAGCAGTCCAGGCAAAACCATGGCACGGCGCGTAGTATGATCTATTCGATCCTTAATCAAACCCAGCAGGAAAAAAATGTTCCTTCGATTAAAACGATAGCGAGTATACAGCTGTTGATCGTTGAATATTTCTGTGGGATTTTCCCTGTCATGAAAAATCCTTTCCCGCCGCATCGCTCTTCTGTATCCTTCTCGTATTATTGGTGGTGCTGCCATTGTAACGTTTGATTGGTTTTAACAAAAATCGTCTGCTTTTTATGCCTTAGTCGACTAAACAAAACCTTAGCCAGCTCCGTAGCAGGCTAAGCTTAGTCGACTACGGATAGTCGACTAAGTTGTTCGTGAAACGCAATTTAGTTGGATAGTCGGCTAACCATAGTCGGCTAAGCGTGTTAGTCGACTAAGTTACGTACGTGAAATAGACCACAGTTATTGATGGGACTATATCACTCAAACGCCCCCTCTGATGGTCCTCTGTATTTTATAATGGTCAAACCAAAGAGGTAATAGCTACCCCAAGAGCGTCACTATTCCAAGCTGTGTGGTAATTATGAAATTTCATAAAATACACGCACGATACCATAAAATCTACAAAAGCACACGGGACTGTCTATCCAAAGTCTCGGGGTTCGGCGATATGGAGTCATCTGATTAGTCGAGTCAACCACGTTTCCGAATTTATCCAAGAATTCTATGTTGTTATAAGGGACGTTACGGCAAAGCAACAAGAGGATAACAAAATAACCTTTCGATTGAGCTCTTACCAGATCTCAAAAACGTAATTTACGTTCGATATATTCGCTGGATCACAGATTTCTAGACCACTTTAACATTTTTACACATCTTTCTGCTACAACGCCTGATTTCCCAGAAGAAGTTTACGTACAGACGCCAAACGTGAGGTGCTTACCTAGTCAATTTGACAATTGAGGAAAAAGCTACTTCAGACGACAATGCAGTACATTACCATTACAAAAATGCAAACCAAGCTTCAAACCACAATCAGGCCGAGAGCAGAGTAATATAAAGCTGACAAACGTAAAGCAAAACAAACAGATTTACAAGGAAAACACTGAGATGCATTTATCAAACAACGTTATTTAGTATGACAAAGTTTACACAGGGATGATCACTAACATCAAAAGAACAAACTTCCTTAAGATAGATCGCAAGACTTCCATCTCTCGGAGATCAATAACTCCATATCAAATGATCACAACTCCAATATCCGAGTATCTTAACATGATTAAATATTGACTTGATAAATTTGTGCATGTAACAGAGAGCGAGTGACAAAGGACAACTTTATCATGCTCTAATACGCAATATGACCTTGACCCAGTACCAACATAATAAATGGAGGAAGACACTCAGCCACATGTCCTATTACTCATGTGTATAGTCAACAGATCATCATCAACAGGATTAACTACATTTTGCAACGGTTACCAACTCATAAAAACCTTCTTTAGACAGAAACACCTGTGAACTATAGTCTCAATTAAAGCTGATGCCTGAAAGAAGGGCTCCAGAACATGTATCTATTGTGGAATTTATGCTTTAGAACGTATATTATTATGAACTTATTATTATCGTGATAGCACGGGGTGTCACTTGCTATGCTATTTCTTATCTTAAAAATACACCAGATACCCATAATTTGCCTTTATATCCCTGGCTGTTTCTAATTGGCATAACTGTTGTGCTATCCTTAGCATCAACAACACTGCTCACTTTACCCTGCAAAGCAAGCAAGTGTGGACAATGACTATTTTATTGGACTAAAGTGCATTTACATCCAACATTGTACGCATATTGACACAAAAAATGGCTGAATAGATGGCAGTGCTGCGCAACAATAACGGGACTGATACATGGATTCGGATTGATGATGGTTACAAAGACATTTATGATAGAGAAGGGTACTGAGGTATTATCCAAATAGACTAACGTGAGGGCACGATGTACGCCAAAGCAATACTTGTCTAATCTATATTATATACCCAGACGTCCACCTGAAATAAAATGTTTTCGCTGTTATCTGTATGGTAAGGAGATGAGAATATCGCCTAAATATACAAAGATATTTCATCTTACGGACTCTAACCTAGTACATCAAATACCAAATATGGCCGGAGCATTCACATGTATGGTTTTCCATTACTATTTCGTATTTGTCACGTACACAATTGTGAGAACATAAGGGAGAACTTTGTATAGTCAATGCAGTCCAGATGCAATGTGCCAAGACTATTATAACAATTTACTCTATCACAATAACCTGAATACGCGAGTCCTATTTTGCGTTTACGTATTACCGAATAATCAAATGATTCAGGGTATTAAAAGCACAATCCATTCTATCGGAATTGTGCGCGTTCATAATGTTTACGTACAATCGCAATAACGCACACTGGATGATAAAACAGGCTAATGATGGAAATGAACGCGTTCTGTACCTTAATGCTGTCGAATTCTGCTGCCCATTTAGATTTGTTTCTGTGTCGTATTTGCATCCAAACTGTAAAACGAAATTTGTAAGACACATGATGGCATTAGTTGTTTTAGCTCGAACATATTATGCGTCTCAATGACATATGTGACAAAGAGTGAACTCCAATCCCATCCAATCTTATTAACTGACACTGTGACAAACCAGTTTGTGGGCTGTTAACAATGTTCTCAAGCTGATTCAGTAATAGCAGCGATGTATGTAGCTGCGCGAGGTCACAAAAATACATTGCTGTAGTATATGTGGACTTTCTGAATATTACCTTGATGACAATTCATGCTCACGCATTCAATTATCAGTGTTATCATAGTGCCATTACAGCGTGTTTTATGATTGAGGGTGACATTTCATTTAGCCGCAACCCCTTATCGACTATTCATATTTGCTTGTATATTTCTTTTTTGATTACCACGTCTCCTTGCCGGATGCATTGACCCAAAAAGATTGCAATGTACATATTACAATGAATATATTACAATGTATATATATATATATAGATATAGATATATATATATAGATATATATATATTATATATATATATATATATATATATATATATATGCATATATATGGGGGCAGATAGAGATGTATATATAGATATATATATATATACGAAAAATATATATAAAGATAACATATATACATATAGAGATAAAAAATATATATATAGATATAGATAGATATACAGGGATATAGAGATATATATATATATAGATATATATATATATATACATATATATATATATATATATATAGATATATATATATATATATATATATATACATACCTATAGATATACTAATATATATATATATATATATATATATATATATATATATATATAATATATATATATATATACTTATATATATATATATATATATATATATATATATATATATATATATATATATATACATATATATATATATATATATATATATATATATACATATATATACATGTATATACATATATATATATATATATATAAATATATATGATAACTAACTACCATATTTTAACGGCATTTTTAATGGCATATTAATACTTTGGTAGGCTTTTATGCTGTGGTTTAAACATAAGACAGATAATCATATCACATAAACCACGAAAATATATATGTTTTATACTCGTGGTTGAATACTAAGAGAAATTCCACATACCCTATAGAGGCATGGCATTAATTACAAGGCATGTCATCTCATTTAGTGATATCAGAGGGCTCCGTTTCAATGTCATTGTAAAGTTAACAGTCTGTCTGTTAACTTTGTTCATACTATCAACATTGATTCGCCTTTAATATCAATTACCACAACGCCTCTTAGCATCAAATTGTGTTATAATATTAATAGTTATGGTGTTGGACAATGATACTAGAAAATTCGAAAACGGTAATTGTTTCCTTTTTAAAGATCGAGGTTATATAGATTTAATTTTGAAATAAGTGTGCTCGGGTGGTTTATCATCATTTGGTCAAACTAAGAATGGTCATTCCTCTTGTTGATACCCTACAACGTCGAGCCAATCATAATTATAGTAGAAAGAATATATCCCGCTGCAGAGCAATTTAAAAGAAGGGTTGTTTTTCGTACATTATCTTAGATATTTTAAATTTCTGTATGTATGGTGCATACAAATTTGCAAGCCACCTATAAATATGAACGTGAGTGAAGTGAAAGTTGTGTTGACTTGACTGCGATGGGATAGGCCATCAACCTATAACTGGTATTAATATCATCCGCATGTCATCACTGATAGAAGAGATTACCATCTTATGTCCTATTGAACGAGCTAGCAAACATGATATACCTTGCACAATGATCCAAGACCTCTATGATTCGCAATATAACAAGTCTTCTGCGTGGTACTAATGCATGACCAGCACAAGGTATCGGATTGATGATGGCTAGAAAGGCGATGATAGAGAGGGGTACATCGGTCGTATCCAGATAGACGTAAGTGGGGGTACGATGTCTCTCAAGTAAAAACCAATGCAATACAAAGATCGTGTTCATTCGAAATTCATAATCTACTCCCAGACGCCCAACTGGGACAGAATGCTTTAATTGTTACCCTGACTTCACATTTCCTTCGAAATCCATTCCTCTGGATAATTCGCGTCGATTCCGTTTACTTGTGGGTTCTCATTTATATGCATCGCGTCTGTTTTACGTATGATATTAAGAAGAAAGGAGAGCTGACACCAGCCCAGCCCAAGTGAATTATCTATGGGGGCTATGGAATTAGGGTCACATTATTATGCGGCATGCTGTTGGCGGGTGGTTTTCAGACTGACTGACTGACTGAGCTATATAACGAAATTAAGTCCTTGGGCGATGGAGGCGAATTGCAGTATTTGATTTGGATTACAAAAATAATAAAACTAGATCATATATACATTTTTAGAAGTGTCTGACAAAATTTTTTGCGCTATACATCGCAGCAACGTATTACAGACAGAATAAAATATGGATGCTAATGGGTCTAAATGTATGGATGGTAGAGTGGGGGTACAGATGTGCTTTCCGAAGGGACAGATTATTATGCAGATCTCTCATGACAAGCTAGAACAGGTATTCAAGGGTCTTTTCCCAATAAAGCCTCAGTTCCTACGTCACTGTCGTCTGTCAATGCATGATTTCTACAGTACTTGAGTACCTTCGATGATGATCGTCATTTGTATCATGGACACAATAACGCCTTCAATGGTGCATTTAGCAGCATGGCAAACCATTACACCCACTAGGATCCCTACCAGTGCGCATGCGTCTGCTGGAGCAGATGCAAGACACAAGACACGTCATCTTGAGTATCGGCATATCTTGAGCTTACATTATATTCTAATATCATTCTGAATTGACTATTTGGTCTAATTTAACAGTTCGAGATCCAAGTGCAGCAATAGTATTAGTTTTTGTTTAAAATGCTCTTCTGGTATTGATATCAAATAGTGTAGTGACGGCTATCGTAACCCTCATCCGTTCATTCCACTCTTTAGTCAAGTGTGGGTTCAATTATATATGATGTTCCAGTCCCAATTGGGGCAATACATTGGCGATTTTATATATCGCGTCTTTACTGATGTTTGATCCTTATATTAGCACAGACCAGCTCGAATAGCTTTGTCAATTTAGCACTACCACCATCACCAGTTCTCTTGTTACCCTAACTTCCATATTGGCTGAGTAACAAGAAGAAGAGCTTTCAAATCAAGTCAACCCGTGAAAAAGACAAACTCATGTTTTGCATATTTACAATACTTATGATGTCGCATTGTCTTGCACGGTACAACGCACTGAGCGTGATGTGGTTTTGGAAACTTTCCGACGCTTCATGCAACTAAATGTTTACAACAGTGTACAACCGGCCGATTATATCTTGACAGATAGTTCCAAACAACAACTCGTTATTTACAGACGCAGCTCACCTCAATGCAGATCAACTACAGGTGAAAAATATTCCAGAACATCATATTGACCTCCAATTGATTCATGCTAATGTGCTATATCGGTTGCGGAAGGTAAAAGTGACAAATGAAAATTATTTAATCTGGAGACATTCCCGCCACTAAGTATTGTGTAATCAGGCTACTGTGTAAACTGGCTACTTCAGGCTACACTTAAACAAATATATACAATTCAAGCAGATAAGTTACAACATGGAACGGTGAATGATAAAGCTCTGTTTCTCTAACATTGACATGCTTGTGATATATAATGTAAATATGTTAGGTAGAGTAATTCGCAGCATTCTTATGTAAAAGGCGTTATATAACATACCAAATTCAGATCATTAGACATAGCAACGTCAAACATATGTATCACTGCAATTATATGGTCAAATATCAGCGTTGATGCATCATGCCACCATACAACTATCGAAGGGACTGTATACTACAAAGGTTAGGACATTAGTCCAGCGAGTACCAGATGCCAATATCAGAAAAACTGTCCCTCTGAGACGTGTCTACACCACAAATATCCATAAGCCTACAAACATACTCACCACTTACCGAAGATGGATTAACGTTGAAGTATACACAGCACGCTTTAGTTGCGCACAGTACAGCACATTGTACAGTACTGTGCACTCTGATTTGGCCAACCACTTTAGCACTGGCGCAGAAGAAGCCTGTAATGTCGATTGGAGTGATGTAGAAGTCTCTGATGTCACCTAAACCACAATATATATATATATATATATATGTAAATATATATATATATATATATATATATATATATATATATATATATATATATATATATATATATATATATATATATATATATATATATATATATATATATATATATGTAGTATCATTATTACGCATATTGTTATACCTTGACATGTCAGGTTTCTCAGAGGTACGAATTCCCAGGCCATATTTCTGTAACAATCTGGCAAACTGCACCGTTGATCAATAGCATGCATGACAGATATACCCCGAGCTTGTACCAGCTTGATCCACTTCGCATGGCAGTCACAGTTCCATCCTTTAGTTTGTTCTGTCAGGTTAATTGTTGAGGACGAGGGAAACCTTACATGGCACAAGTTTGGAAACTTCGTCCACACTGAGTCAATGGATGTGAATAATTCGAGTGCTGACATATCCTTCCATAACGCCCCTCTCGACCAAATGGGTTTTCTATTGAGGTCCATGTGAAGTGTTTTCAATGTGCCACCAACGACAGACAAATCTGGAAATATCGCAAATGCATTCAAACTAATCCACAATTCCTCCAAATTTTCGAATCCGTGTAATTCTTCACGTTGGATACTCGTTAACCCGACATCATTCAAATACAGTACTCGTAAGGTTGCGTTTCACATCAGCCTTCAAATTTGGAAATTTGTTAATTTGTGTTTTCTGAATATTAAACGTATCCAATCCGTTGCAGATATTTTGTCTATAATGTTTGAGTTGTTTAACCTGTTGCTTCCAACTGTGAGAGTATGTAGTGATGCACCAATATTTACCAGAGCAGGCATATTTGTGAAACAGTTTTGGTAGAGTAAGAGGTATTTCAAAGTAGCACTTGGCCCAGATACGTCTGGGAAATAGGCCAGCTCGTTCTGTCGTAGATCTAAAAACGTAAGGCTTTTCAGTGCATCAAGAAGCTCAGCCTCAATAATCCATATTTTGTTGTTCACCAGTCGAAGTTTTTCAAGAGTTCCCGACACATGAGTAAGATTAGGGAATTTGGTCAACCAGTTGTCGTTCATGGTCAATGTGGTCAGACTAGCCAAGGCAGGAAAACGGGTCACCGCAGTTATGATATTTCTTGATAAGTCGACCTTCACTTCCCTCTCGGGAATGTCGCTCGGAACAGACGTCAAAGAACGTCCAATTTTGGAGTATCCATCACTGAACACGACGTAGCATAAAACCAAGAAAACGCTCATCCACATAGCAAATGCCATCGTCATGACAGGTCATAGAGGCTCGTTCTCTAACTGCTACTGGCATGCATCGACCGATTGTGAAATTATCTGACTGCTGAGGCATATTATTTAAACGTGCCCTCTAGTGGTCTCAATTAGAACTTTGTAGCTTCATGACCAGAATGCGCTGTAATCATAAAGGCTAAGGCTTTGAATTGATGCGTCACCCACCGTAACCGCTATGATCAGCATTTTTATAGAATCTGTTAATCTGTCAGGAATATCTACTTCTTAAAAGAATTAACGCGGCATTTTGAGCAGTATTGTGTCACTCTTCAATGGTAGAGAAATGTATGCAAGTTGAATGTCAAGAAAATGGATGGATGCCAAATGTACAATTGCTCTTCGTATCTGTATTTTTGCTTTATCAGGCCAAAGTCAGTAGTTACAAATTAGCAATTGACATTGATTACTTTATTAAAGGCAATTCTATCATTTTTCAAAAGCATTCAGTGTATTTATATCTGTACGATAAATACGACTAACAGCAAAGGTGTAATGTGAAATAATTACGTTTCATGTTCATTAATTTTGCATCTTACATAACTTTTGAAATGGAAAGATCCAAAGTAGCATAAGCTATAAATACAACGGACTAACAATTGCCATACTTAAATAGATAGTGTTATTGATTCATCATGGAAGAAAAAGGGCTGAAGAGTGTAGGTATCATAAAAAGATAGGTGGAGAATTGTTCGCTGTTCGGCATCTTTTTACGATCTAATCGGGATGACTTCAACAAGCAGAACATGTTATGCAAGCTGTGGTCCACCAGCTTGTCATTATGGCAGGCTTAAGAGTAAAATAATTTGCTTGTGTAGTAAGGTTGGTCTCCATATCTGCTCCAGGACGAGCAAAAGCTGCTGCAGAAATTCGCTCCTCGCATAACATAAGGATGCAATTTCTGTTATAAATTTCAATGACTAAACAAACTGCAGTGTTTCTTGACGAAATAGTTGGTTAACGATATCAACGAGGATTGGCCTCAAAACTTGAGTGACAAAATAATGCAAATTATGGCGTTTATAATATGTGAGGGATATTATCGTATTTGAGTGGCTGAACAAACTGCGGCTGAGTTAGCGCTGATCGACTCCTTGGTGCAACTCTACCGTGATTGATAGACGCAATCTATTCCTAGAATCGCAATTAGCCACGCCATAACCTAATTTCGTACTCGATAAGTATGTTTGTATCGGACAACTCAGCGATTCAATACAGAGCTTGTGGAACTTGAACAACAAGGCGGATATGCGGAGCATTATTGTTTCAGAAGCGTAACAGCAGTTGTTTATTGAGTGAAGGTATATCGTTATCTTAAAAGCTAATTGACAGTTTTTCATGATTTTCAGTTGTTAATTTGCATTCGCATAATATGTTTTAAGTCCAAATACAACGAATCGATCGCATACTGAACGCCACCACAAGGTAGATATACTATTGAACCACGGTGCAGTACGAGTTACTAAAATTTGCTATGCATTCTTTAGAAAAGGAATCTACTTCTTAAGTCAGTGGTTAGTTGACTTCATATATATATATATATATATATATATATATATATATATATATATATATATATATATATATATATATATATATATATATATATATATATATATATATATATATATATATATATATATATATATATATATATATATATATATATATATATATATATATATTCATATACAAGTTCGTTTGTGTGTGTGTGCTTCCGGGCTAGCATGCGTGCGTGCGTGCGTACGTGTGTGGGCGCGTGCGTGTTTTTATATATATTAACAATGTTATTCTCCAGTAATGCAGATAGGAACGACTCTAAAGGGGCATTCATATTGATACCATTTGGTAAATCCTGATCCATTATTTCATTTTTTGCTGCTGGGTGCTTAACAAGTATACCATGTAATCGCCTTAGGCTCCTCTCATCATAATTGTATCAGTAAAGTGTTTTGTTGCAACCGATTAACATTTATATTGAAGTACAGTAACGCGGCACAAACGAATCACCATGATGAAGACCACCATATGGGGAGATATGGAAGTACATTAGATAATATACAGCTTGCTCTGCTTGCCCAATAAATAAATATACGCAGCATGTTGCAATAATCTTATTGATTTCCTTACAATATGTTTGCATATGTATGCAGTGTTGTCGTCGAAAATGATCATGTGATTGTTAACGTAATAATTTATTCCTGCACCTAATCACCATACATGCAAACCAAATATGTGATGTGCTAAAGATGAATGATCATATTTTCATTATTCATTATATCTATGAAATTCATTGTAACCACGATACTGTGATAGTATTAAACTTTCCCTCAATCACCACATCGAATATGTTGCATTGCATGTGAGGGCTTTGTCTGATTACACACAGTATAAACGTCCAGTGCAGTATTTGGCGTTACATTTTATAATTGTGCTTGTGAAATGAGAATCCAAGCATTTCCCTCTGGCACCATTGTTAACGTACGATAATCATGCAATTTATTTAACATATAACAAATGCTTCATGCGTACTTGCATAAATTGACTCATAGCACATGACATGATAGTGGGATGTCAAGGTTAAGCCTCAATATTTCCTCTGAATTTCCAAAGATGATTGAATGAGTACCAGTTTTGTAATACTACGCAGGATTACCGTCAAAACTCATACTATTTGAAATACAATATTGACTTTTTCATCGACATCCACGACGTGGCTTTGATGAACGAATTTAGAACGTGCTTGCACTATTTTTGTAACCTTCCTACTCTGTTTTATTGTACAACAGCAACACCACTGTCAACGCCACAACACTCAATAAGCAACGTCGAATACTGTACTACTTTTCCAACAGAGCACTTTGTGCCCGACATGAACATCTGCGCCAGAGATGCACTGTTGCTTTTGTGGGTATTTGCAATATTTGCCGTTTTTAATGACAATAGGTTTGGAAGAATGGATCCACTAACTTTGATATAAAGCCATAAAAAAATCTACTGCTATGCCAGAGTGCTTGATGTATTGATTACCAGCAGCGCACGTGACAAAGCAAGGGTTTGAATGACGCTTGGGTTCAATGCGATAACAATTCATCTTGAAAAAATGCAGTAGACGATGCAATATCGCATACACACACATGCAATTGTGAAGAATGGTCCTATAGTGGGTGATATTTTGACAATATTAATGCTCTTCAATAGTCTGCGTTGTAACATTCACAGAGTTGCCCAATTACAAGTGATGCTTTTAAAAAGAAAATAGGTGTTTAGTAAATGATAAGCAGACTGTTACTATATATCTTGTTACACCATAAAGCGCATTAACAAAACGCAGGTTTGCAAATAACATCTTATATTGTCCGATTGTCAGCAATCAATTATATTGTACAAGAAACACGTCGTTGTTATTATGCTTTCCATAACATATGTTTCTACTATATACAGGAGCAAGTGATTGTTAAGTTTGGTTCTCTATATGACAAAAATGGTGACAGTGTTCGTGTTAATGTACTTTGCAATACGGCGTTAAATCGTACTGGCGCCACAGTACAATGGATAATTTACATTGGCTGTCAGCTGAATGGGTACAGTGTTTTAAAGACGCGGAATATTAATCACTGTATCGATGTGACCCATTCAGCATGAACGCTTGTATGTCATACATGCATCCTCACGGGACACAACGTTCCCCAGTAGAGACTGCACAGTCACGTTGACGGCTCTAAATCTTTATATCGGATGCAGCAACAACAGAAAGAAAAAGTTACAGATCGTATAGAGGCAATTGGGATGTAAATCAAACGACAAAATGTTCTTAATACAAAAGAGCTTTCCATTCCATCATGATAGTGTGAATTATCACCCGGTAACTAGAACAAACCTGCCATTAAATATATTTGCACCTCACGTATGGAAGAGAGTGATGGTGTATTCAATAGAAATATTGACAGGAATCACGGCGTAATAACATATGCTTCTCGGCTTAGAAGCTTGGAAGCTCAAAGTGACAGTTGCATCAGGCGGGTATATTGAGATTGCTTCCTTCCAAGAGGTTTAGAGAGGGTGTTTTCCCATTAACTCAAGATTTATATCACGTGTGTAACGAGCGGTTTTTTTCAACACATTGCTTAATAATAAGCCAGAACGTCAACACAATTGCATTATTCATATGTGATGAATGCCTCATTGATAAAGTATTTATTTAATTTGTATCAGTAAATAATTATAATCCACGCCTCGCAAATCAAAGAAAACAGTTCTAACAGAACTTAGGATTGGTCGTATTCGACCTTTGCAAGGGTGAGTAGACACAATTATATTTTCTAACGACCAAACATATTGATTGAATAGATTGAAAGTTACGAAATTTTAATAATTAGCCAATAAATACTCGTCTCCCGGCGCTGCCTATGCTTGCTGATCCATTCCCATGTAAACAAGCACAAATGACCAAGTGTTTTAAAAAGTGGAGTGAACAAGTAATCGGATGTGCGATCAATTGGTTTGCCATTTCAACAGAACTATTTATTCCTGTAAAGATACCTGTCATTAAGAAGATGCCGCGCGTCGGAGGAATGTTACATTAATGACGCCCGGTCAACACAAACTCAAGTAGATCAAATTGCATACAAATTTGCAAGCCACCTATAAATATGAACGTGAGTGAAGTGAAAGTTGTGTTGACCTGACTGCGATGGGATAGGCCATCAACCTATAACTGATATTAATATCATCCGCGTGTCATCACTGATAGAAGAGATTGCCATCTTATGTCCTATTGAACGAGCTAGCAAACATGATATACCTTGCACAATGATCCAAGACCTCTATGATTCGCAATATAACAAGTCTTCTGCGTGGTACTAATGCATGACCAACACAGGGTAAATAAATAGATCGGACTGATGATGGCTAGAAAGGCATTTATGATAGAGAGGAGTACATCGGTCGTATCCAGATAGACGTAAGTGGGGGTACGATGTCTCTCAAGTAAAAACCAATGCAATACAAAGATCGTGTTCATTCGAAATTCATAATCTACTCCCAGACGCCCAACTGGGACAGAATGCTTTAATTTGTTACCCTGACTTCACATTTCCTTCGAAATCCATTCCTCTGGATAATTCGCGTCGCTTCCGTTTACTTGTGGGTTCTCATTTATATGCATCGCGTCTGTTTTGCGTATGATAGTTCGTCCGATACTTATTAAGAAGAAAGGAGAGCTGACACCAGCCCAGCCCAAGTGAATTATCTATGGGGGCTATGGAATTCGGGTCACATTATTATGCGGCATGCTGTTGGCGGGTGGTTTTCAGACTGATTGACTGACTGAGCTATATAACGAAATTAAGTACTTGGGCGATGGAGGCGAATTGCAGTATTTGATTTGGATTACAAAAATAATAAAACTAGATCATATACATTTTTAGAAGTGTCTGACAAAATTGTTTGAGCAATACATCGCAGCAACGTATTACAGACAGAATAAAATATGGATGCTAATGGGTCTAAATGTATGGATGGTAGAGTGGGGGTACAGATGTGCTTTCCGAAGGGACAGATTATTATGCAGATCTCTCATGACAAGCTAGAACAGGTATTCAAGGGTCTTTTCCCAATAAAGCCTCAGTTCCTACGTCACTGTCGTCTGTCAATGCATGATTTCTACAGTACTTGAGTACCTTCGATGATGATCGTCATTTGTATCATGGACACAATAACGCCTTCAATGGTGCATTTAGCAGCATGGCAAACCATTACACCCACTAGGATCCCTACCAGTGCGCATGCGTCCGCTGGAGCAGATGCAAGACACAAGACACGTCATCTTGAATATCGGCATATCTTGAGCTTACATTATATTCTAATATCATTCTGAATTGACTATTTGGTCTAATTTAACAGTTCGAGATCCAAGTGCAGCAATAGTATTAGTTTTTGTTTACAATGCTATTCTGGTATTGATATCAAATAGTGTAGTGACGGCTATCGTAACCCTCATCCGTTCATTCCACTCTTTAGTCAAGTGTGGGTTCAATTATATATGATGTTCCAGTCCCAATTGGGGCAATACATTGGCGATTTTATATATCGCGTCTTTACTGATGTTTGATCCTTATATTAGCACAGACCAGCTCGAATAGCTTTGTCAATTTAGCACTACCACCATCACCAGTTCTCTTGTTACCCTAACTTCCATATTGGCTGAGTAACAAGAAGAAGAGCTTTCAAATCAAGTCAACCCGTGAAAAAGACAAACTCATGTTTTGCATATTTACAATACTTATGATGTCGCATTGTCTTGCACGGTACAACGCACTGAGCGTGATGTGGTTTTGGAAACTTTCCGACGCTTCATGCAACTAAATGTTTACAACAGTGTACAACCGGCCGATTATATCTTGACAGATAGTTCCAAACAACAACTCGTTATTTACAGACGCAGCTCACCTCAATGCAGATCAACTACAGGTGAAAAATATTCCAGAACATCATATTGACCTCCAATTGATTCATGCTAATGTGCTATATCGGTTGCGGAAGGTAAAAGTGACAAATGAAAATTATTTAATCTGGAGACATTCCCGCCACTAAGTATTGTGTAATCAGGCTACTGTGTAAACAGGCTACTTCAGGCTACACTTAAACAAATATATACAATTCAAGCAGATAAGTTACAACATGGAACGGTGAATGATAAAGCTCTGTTTCTCTAATATCGACATGCTTGTGATATATAATGCAAATATGTTAGGTAGAGTAATTCGCAGCATTCTTATGTAAAAGGCGTTATATAACATATCAAATTCAGATCATTAGACATAGCAACGTCAAACATATGTATCACTGCAATTATATGGTCAAATATCAGCATTGATGCATCATGCCACCATATAACTACCGAAGGGACTGTATACTACAAAGGTTAGGACATTAGTCCAGCGAGTACCAGATGCCAATATCAGAAAAACTGTCCCTCTGAGACGTGTCTACACCACAAATATCCGTAAGCCTACAAACATACTCACCACGTACCGAAGATGGATTAACGTTGAAGTATACACAGCACGCTTTAGTTGCGCACAGTACAGCACATTGTACAGTACTGTGCACTCTGATTTGGCCAACCACTTTAGCACTGGCGCAGAAGAAGCCTGTAATGTCGATTGGAGTGATGTAGAAGTCTCTGATGTCACCTAAACCACAATATATATATATATATATATATATATATATATATATATATATATATATATATATATATATATATATATATATATATATATATATATATATATATATATATATATATATATATATATATGTAGTATCATTATTACGCATATTGTTATACCTTGACATGTCAGGTTTCTCAGAGGTACGGATTCCCAGGCCATATTTCTGTAACAATCTGGCAAACTGCACCGTTGATCAATAGCATGCATGACAGATATACCCCGAGCTTGTACCAGCTTGATCCACTTCGCATGGCAGTCACAGTTCCATCCTTTAGTTTGTTCTGTCAGGTTAATTGTTGAGGACGAGGGAAACCTTACATGGCACAAGTTTGGAAACTTCGTCCACACTGAGTCAATGGATGTGAATAATTCGAGTGCTGACATATCCTTCCATAACGCCCCTCTCGACCAAATGGGTTTTCTATTGAGGTCCATGTGAAGTGTTTTCAATGTGCCACCAACGACAGACAAATCTGGGAATATCGCAAATGCATTCAAACTAATCCACAATTCCTCCAAATTTTCGAATCCGTGTAATTCTTCACGTTGGATACTCGTTAACCCGACATCATTCAAATACAGTACTCGTAGGTTGCGTTTCACATCAGCCTTCAAATTTGGAAATTTGTTAATTTGTGTTTTCTGAATATTAAACGTATCCAAATCCGTTGCAGATATTTTGTCTATAATGTTTGAGTTGTTTAACCTGTTGCTTCCAACTGTGAGAGTATGTAGTGATTGCACCAATATTTACCAGAGCAGGCATATTTGTGAAACAGTTTTGGTAGAGTAAGAGGTATTTCAAAGTAGCACTGGGCCCAGATACGTCTGGGAAATAGGCCAGCTCGTTCTGTCGTAGATCTAAAAACGTAAGGCTTTTCAATGCACCAAGAAGCTCAGCCTCAATAATCCATATTTTGTTCTTCACCAGTCGAAGTTTTTCAAGAGTTCCCGACACATGAGTAAGATTAGGGAATTTGGTCAACCAGTTGTCGTTCATGGTCAATGTGGTCAGACTAGCCAAGGCAGGAAAACGGGTCACCGCAGTTATGATATTTCTTGATAAGTCGACCTTCACTTCCCTCTCGGGAATGTCGCTCGGAACAGACGTCAAAGAACGTCCAATTTTGGAGTATCCAGCACTGAACACGACGTAGCATAAAACCAAGAAAACGCTCATCCACATAGCAAATGCCATCGTCATGACAGGTCCTAGAGGCTCGTTCTCTAACTGCTACTGGCATGCATCGACCGATTGTGAAATTATCTGACTGCTGAGGCATATTATTAAACGTGCCCTCTAGTGGTCTCAATTAGAACTTTGTAGCTTCATGACCAGAATGCACTGTAATCATAAAGGCTAAGGCTTTGAATTGATGCGTCACCCACCGTAACCGCTATGATCAGCATTTTTATAGAATCTGTTAATCTGTCAGGAATATCTACTTCTTAAAAGAATTAACGCGGCATTTTGAGCAGTATTGTGTCACTCTTCAATGGTAGAGAAATGTATGCAAGTTGAATGTCAAGGAAATGGATGGATGCCAAATGTAAAATTGCTCTTTGTATCTGTATTTTTGCTTTATCAGGCCAAAGTCAGTAGTTATAAATTAGCAATTGACATTGATTACTTTATTAAAGGCAATTCTATCATTTTTCAAAAGCATTCAGTGTATTTATATCTGTACGATAAATATGACTAACGACAAAGGTGTAATGTGAAATAATTACGTTTCATGTTCATTAATTTTGCATCTTACATAACTTTTGAAATGGAAAGATCCAAAGTAGCATAAGCTATAAATACAACGGACTAACAATTGCCATACTTAAATAGATACAGTGTTATTGATTTGACTTACCATCATGGAAGAAAAAGGGCTGAAGAGTGTAGGTATCATAAAAAGATAGGTGGAGAATTGTTCGCTGTTCGGCATCTTTTTACGATCTAATCGGGATGACTTCAACAAGCAGAACATGTTATGGAAGCTGTGGTCCACCAGCTTGTCATTATGGCAGGCTTAAGAGTAAAATAATTTGCTTGTGTAGTAAGGTTGGTCTCCATATCTGCTCCAAGACGAGCAAAAGCTGCTGCAGAAATTCGCTCCTCGCATAACATAAGGATGCAATTTCTGTTATAAATTTCAATGACTAAACAAACTGTAGTGTTTCTTGACGAAATAGTTGGTTAACGATATCAACGAGGATTGGCCTCAAAACTTGAGTGACAAAATAATGCAAATTATGGCTTTTATAATATGTGAGGGATATTATCGGATTTGAGTGGCTGAACAAACTGCGGCTGAGTTACCGCTGATCGACTCCTTGGTGCAACTCTACCGTGATTGATAGACGCAATCTATTCCTAGAATCGCAATTAGCCACGCCATAACCTAATTTCGTACTCGATAAGTATGTTTGTATCGGACAACTCAGCGATTCAATACAGAGCTTGTGGAACTTGAACAACAAGGCGGATATGCGGAGCATTATTGTTTCAGAAGCGTAACAGCAGTTGTTTATTGAGTGAGGGTATATCGTTATCATAAAAGCTAATTGACAGTTTTTCATGATTTTCAGTTGTTAATTTGCATTCGCATAATATGTTTTAAGTCCAAATACAACGAATCGATCGCATACTGAACGCCACCACAAGGTAGATATATTATTGAACCACGGTGCAGTACGAGTTACTAAAATTTGCTATGCATTCTTTAGAAAAGGAATCTACTTCTTAAGTCAGTGGTTAGTTGGCTTCATATATATATATATATATATATATATATATATATATATATATATATATATATATATATATATATATATATATATATATATATATATATATATATATATATATATATATATATATATATATATATATATATATATATATATATTCATATACAAGTTCGTTTGTGTGTGTGTGTGCTTCTGGGCTAGCATGCGTGCGTGCGTGCGTACGTGCGTGGGCGCGTGCGTGTTTTTATATATATTAACAATGTCATTCTCCAGTAATGCAGATAGGAACGACTCTAAAGGGGCATTCATATTGATACCATTTGGTAAATCCTGATCCATTATTTCATTTTTTGCTGCTGGGTGCTTAACAAGTATACCATGTAATCGCCTTAGGCTCCTCTCATCATAATTGTGTCAGTAAAGTGTTTTGTTGCAACCGATTTACATTTATATTGAAGTACAGTAACACGGCACAAACGAATCACCATGATGAAGACCACCATATGGGGAGATATGGAAGTACATTAGATAGTATACAGCGTGCTCTGCTTGCCCAATAAATAAATATACGCAGCATATTTTTACTTATTTGTGTGCAAGGCTAAAAGCAAATTGATGACTATGAAAATGACCTGGGTGTTTTAAAATAATGTCGCACACCATCGCCATACGCAACATTTCATTGATATTACTAATTTCATTGCTTTCATTACATTAGTATTTATAATGATAGACATTAACGTTGCAATAATCTTATTGATTTCCTTACAATATGTTTGCATATGTATGCAGTGTTGTCGTCGAAAGTGATTGTTAACGTAATAATTTATTCCTGCACCTAATTACCATACATGCAAACCAAATATGTGATGTGCTAAAGACGAATGATCATATTTTCATTAGTCATTATATCTATGAAATTCATTGTAACCACGATACTGTGATAGTTTTAAACTTTCCCTCAATCACCACATCGAATATGTTGCATTGCATGTGAGGGCTTTGTCTGATTACACACAGTATAAACTTCCAGTGCAGTATTTGGCGTTACATTTTATAATTGTGCTTGTGCAATGAGAATCCAACCATTTCCCTCTGGCACCATTGTTAACGTACGATAATCATGCAATTTATTTAACATATAACAAATGCTTCATGCGCATGACATGATATTGGAATGTCAAGGTTAAGCCTCAATATTTCCTCTGAATTTCCAATGATGATTGAATGAGTACCAGTTTTGTAATACTACGCAGGATTACCGTCAAAACTCATACTATTTGAAATACAATATTAACTTTTTCATCGATATACCCGACGTGCCTTTGATGAACGAATTTAGAACGTGCTTGCACTATTTTTGTAACCTTCCTACTCTATTGTTTTATTGAACAACAGCAACACCACTGTCAACGCCACAACACTCAATAAGCAATGTCGAATACTGTACTACTTTTCCAACAGAGCACTTTGTGCCCGACATGAACATCTGCGCCAGAGATGCACCGTTGCTTTTGTGGGTATTTGCAATATTTTTACTGACAATAGGTTTGGAAGAATGGATCCACTAACTTAGATATAAAGCCATAAAAAAATCTACTGCTATGCCAGAGTGCTTGATGTATTGATTACCAGCAGCGCACGTGACAAAGCAAGGGTTTGAATGACGCTTGGGTTCAATGCGATAACAATTCATCTTGAAAAAATGCAATAGACGATGCAATATCGCATACAAAACACATGCAATTGTGAAGAATGGTCCTATAGTGGGTGATATTTGACAATATTAATGCTCTTCAATAGTCTGCGTTGTAACATTCACAGAGTTGCTCAATTACAATTGATGCTTTTGAAAAGAAAATAGGTGTTTAGTAAATGATAAGCAGACTGTTACTATATATCTTGTTACGCCATAAAGCGCATTAACAAAACGCAGGTTTGCAAACAACATCTTATATTGTCCGATTGTCATCAATCAATTATATTGTACAAGAAACACGTCGTTGTTATTATACTTTCCATAACATATGTTTCTACTATATACAGGAGCAAGTGATTGTTAATTTTGGTTCTCTATATGACAAAAATGCTGCATTCATGTAAAAGATGGTGACAGTGTTCGTGTAAATGTACTTTGCAATACGGCGTTAAATCGTACTGGCGCCACAGTACAATGGATAATTTACATTGGCTGTCAGCTGAATGGGTACAGTGTTTTAAAGACGCGGAATATTAATCACTGTATCGATGTGACCCATTCAGCATGAACGCTTGTATGTCATACGTGCATCCTCACAGGACACAACGTTCCCCAGTAGAGACTGCACAGTCACGTTGACGTCTCTAAATCTTTATATCCCTGTCGGATGCAGCAACAACAGAAAGAAAAAGTTACAGCTCGTATAGAGGCAAATGGGATGTAAATCAAACGACAAAATGTTCTTAATACAAAAGATCTTTCCATTCCATCATGTTAGTGTGAATTATCGCCCGGTAACTAGAACAAACCTACCATTAAATATATTTGCACCTCACGTATGGAAGAGAGTGATGGTGTATTCAATAGAAATATTGACAGGAATCACGGCGTAATAACATATGCTTCTCGGCTTAGAAGCTTAGAAGCTCAAAGTGACAGTTGCATCAGGCGGGTATATTGAGATTGCTTCCTTCCAAGAGGTTTAGAGAGGGTGTTTTCCCATTAACTCAAGATTTATATCACGTGTGTAACGAGCGTTTTTTTAACACATTGCTTAATAATAAGCCAGAACGTCAACACAATTGCATTATTCATATGTGATGAATGCCTCATTGATAAAGTATTTATTTAATTTGTATCAGTAAATAATTATAATCCACGCCTCGCAAATCAAAGAAAACAGTTCTAACAGAACTTAGGATTGGTCGTATTCGACCTTTGCGAGGGTGAGTTGACACAATTATATTTTCTAACGACCAAACATATTGATTGAATAGATTGAAAGTTACGAAGTTTTAATAATTAGCCAATAAATACTCGTCTCCCGGCGCCGCCTATGCTTGCTGATCCATTCCCATGTAAACAAGCACAAATGACCAAGTGTTTTAAAAAGTGGAGTGAACAAGTTATCGGATGTGCGATCAATTGGTTTGCCATTTCAACAGAACTATTTATTCCTGTAAAGATACCTGTCATTAAGAAGATGCCGCGCGTAGGAGGAATGTTACATTAATGACGCCCGGTCAACACAAACTCAAGTAGATCAAATTGCCCACGGGAACGCTTTGTGGCAAAGTTCGCATTTAATTACATTGCATACTTTTAAAACACACAGGTCATTTTCATAGTCATCAATTTGCTTTTAGCCTTGCACACAAATAAGTAAAAATATGCTGCGTATATTTATTTATTGGGCAAGCAGAGCACGCTGTATACTATCACTGGATTTCACGCCAGTTTCAGCTATATCGATATGTTTTGATGCTGTCACGACTGAGATGAAACTATTTTGATTGTCATGCATTACCGTCAGATCTTTCCACTACGATGCATCGTCGTCGTCATTTTGCATGGAGATAGGTGCATAGCACTCAATAATCAAGCAATAATGTTAATGTCACAATGCAGTGCTAATAAATAATTTGAGTACTTCAAAGTTGTCAAATTTTTAAATATGTAAAGAGAACTATCGGGATATTTTTATGCCATTGATAATATTGATCAATGCGAATTATAAATGCAATGTAATTCGAATATGAAAGGATGCAGCATAACATCCCATAGATAGTTATTTAGAACGATTAAGCCTAAGAGCATTAACATATGTTTATAATACTGTAGGCTCTAGATTGAAGCTTGTTTGCATGTTTGCATTACAGGAAACAACAACAGGAAGTTATTTACAAACAACCCCTGGCGGTGCTGCCCCTGGACTCATCACAGACAAAGGGAACGATTGAACATCAATGATGTCAGTGTAACGTGACCGAGTACTTTGCAAAATGTTACCCATCGTGCACTGGGGTGGCATTCAACAACAGCAAGAATTCTTTTTTATACAGATATATATATATAAATATATATTTATATATATATATATATAAACTATTTTCATGTCATGTTGCTACAATATATATGTATATGTATATTCAT
>CM067348.1:9557079-9777079 GCA_034190875.2 Urechis unicinctus | reverse complement strand
ATGTGTAACATAAAGGGTCGCTAATTTTACGCGTGTCCGCATGATATGCCAGACGGTGCGATAATAGCGCATTTGACTTCACTTATTGTAAGATTTTGTCTTATTATCTGCAGACATAGAGGCAAAATAATTGTGAATATAATTGATGATATCATTGTGTCAAGTTGGCGCTGCGTGGAAGAAGACAAGTTTTAAAAGTCTTCTTGTAATTTAACCTGGACTCACAGTTTACTGGATTTCGTGGAGTCTGTAATCCTTGATAATTGGCGGACTCAAAATGAGGGTCTCTTATCTGCGTGAATGTCTGAGTGCAGGATGTTTAATCATTCGGTATACGGGCTGACTGTTAAAGCCTTAAATTGGACTGATCAAAATTTGAATTTCACGGCTTGTTATCTTTGACACTAAGGTTGATTTGTGTTGATCGCTTTGATAAATTCGAATTTGTCTAACCGTCAGGTTCATGCGTGTGAATGCGTTTGACACGTGGCTGAGATCGTATCGTTGGTAAAATGTTATATGGTTGAAATAGTGGTGTGAAATAAATGGTTGTAAAAAATGGTTATGCATATAAAATGAATATCGGCGTCCTGTTCTGGGAAGATGATATACGGCTAAAAATAACATGACATAGGTGGGAAAAAATTCTGAAAAGGAAATATGAACGAAGAATACTATGAAAATGAATCAATGAGGCTAGGTAGACATAATTCGTTATTGGTTCAAAATTGGTAATGCTCATCTTCCGCGCCACATCCTTGCGTCCTCGAAGACCCACTCATATTGTTCGCCAACAAACATAATATTGAATACTTAATTTGAATATGGAGGATATTTGACCTCGAATAATTTAACAAATTTCTCGTTTCTCCGTCCTTGCATAAGGCTTGTCGGATGCGGGAGGTTAAATTTAAGGCAATAGTGGGAGGGGTGTTTTGTGTGGAGGAGGTACTTATGCGTGACGGAAGGTCAAATGAGCAATAACAATTTTACGGTCAACTCATTTTAATGTAAATTATGAGTGACGTACTTACCATGGAAGAAGTTGAAAGGGGGGTATGTGGTCGTCATCTCCGATGTGTTGATAGCGCCAGGTCGCTAGTACGCCATAGTTGAGTCGAGTGGAAGAGGCCGATGTACGCTGCCGTTGCCCTGGATCATGATCGCGTCGTAGCTTGCTGCCTCGTGTCTCTTCTCTCGGCGTGTGTGGCAATTGTCAGCTTTCTTCTCTAACGTAAGAGCGTGCAAGCGTCGGGAAAATGTGTGCGTTGACAACAGTGGCAGTTGCCAACTCCCCGGACTCTCACACCAAATGTAAAACTAGAATTTCTAAGTTTTTCCTGGCTTTTGTGCTCCTTCGTTTTCGTACTGTTACTCACTGCCTGTAGTTGCTGGAGTGGGGACTAATCAGAGGAAATCAACGCGAGTCCTGGAGTAGAGTTGCTTATTTGTTTATTTAGATTTCAACAATGAAGCTCCCTGGAATCTCGCGGTCCGAATCGTTTCTCTGACTAGGTGATCTCTCCGTGACTGACCCATCTGTGGACCTTATAAAAGGTCCACATGATAGGCCAGGCTAAAACAATCCCCACGTGACACGACGAGTCCACTTGGAGGGTGAACTCGCTTGCTGTGAGGATTGCTGAAATCAGGGTTACACCCCTCCCAAAGAGTGGTGTGATGTAACCGGGCTCTCGTGCTGATAATTAAAGGGGGAGGCTTTTTAAGAACGTATGAGCCAAAATAGTATTATAACACATACCTGTTTTCTTTGATTTGCGATACGTTTATTATAATTGTCTACATATACAAATTAAATAACGACTTTATCGATGGGGCATCCATCATATATTAATCATACAATTGTGCTGACGTTTTTGTTTATTGTCAAGCACTACATAAATGCTGGTAAAAAATGTTAGGTAAAAAAAACCTTCATTACAGATATGCGATATAAATCTTGCATTTAAGAAATCACCCTCTCTAGACCTTAGGGTAGGAGGCAATCTCAATATTCCTGCCTGATGCACTTTCAGTTTCTAGGATTATGAGAAACTCATTTGACAAAAAATACGTGATGATTCTTGTCAATATTTCTATTTAATGCACAATCGCTCTCTTCCATAAGTGAGGTGCAAATATATTTAGTAATTCACATTAACATGATGGAATGGGAAGCTCTTTTGTATTATGAACATTTTGTCGTTTGATTTACATCTCATTTGCCTTTATGCGAGCAGTTACTTTTTCCTTCTGTTGTTTCTGTATCCGACAGCAATATAAAGATTTGCTGGTATCTCAGCGACTGTGCAGTCTCTACTGGGGAACGTAGTGTTCCGTGAGGATGCAAGTATGACATAAAAGCGTTCATGCTGAATGTGTCACATCGACACAATGGATAATGTTTCGCGTCTTTAAAACACTGTACCCATTCAAATGACAGTCATCGTATATCACCCATTGTATTTATGGCGTCACTACGATTAGATTACGTATTGCAAACTATTTTTAAAGTCACACTATCACCATCTTTTGCATTCCCGTAGCATCTTTAAATTCTTATTGTTGTATTTATATAACCAACATTAGTCATCGCTCGCTTCTGTAAGTAGTCATAACATATGTCATAATTGGTGTAACAATTATTTCATAGAGACAATGAGACAGCGACAAGATGTTGATTGCTAACCCGTATTTGATTAATGCGCTTAATCCGTGTGACAAAATATATAATAACAGTGTGTCTATCCTCTACTGAACACCACATTTTTCTAAATTATCCATTTTATAAGAATAACTCAATGCAAAGCAGTGAATTTCATATCATAGTGTGTTTAAAAGAGAATAAATAGTATACAATATTACCTACCATGCACTCATTGTTCTAAAATATTGTATGCAGCCTGCTTTTATGATGCAATATTGCATTGACGACTTCATTCTTTCAACATGATATTTATCGGATTGAGCCCAATCTCTGTTCAGACCCTTGGTTTGTCACGTATACTCCTGCTCATCAATACATCGAGTACCGTGGCATAACAGTATGCATATCATTGCATCATATCAACGTTAGTGGATCCCTTCTTCAAAACCTGTTGTCAGTAAAAACGGCAAATATTGCAAATACCCACAAAAGGCGTCGGTGCATTTCTGGCGCAGATGCTCATGCCTGGTATTGCAGGTTCTGTTGGAAAAGTAGTACAGTATTAGATGTTGATTATTGACAAAATAATATAATTTATTAAATACTGCACCGGACGATTTTAAATGATCGTAGACTTAGTCTCTGAATTCTTCGTTAAGAGGATGTTATCAGACCAGGCTCCCACATTCGATGTGAAGCAAGCACATAGTTACCAAAGAAGATGCAGGGAACATTGAGTACAATCTCAGTGTCGTTGTTATAGAAAATTACTTAGAATGGCTGTAAAAATATATATATATATTCTTAGTTTGCACATGAAATAATTTTGGTTACATTGGCGAATTGTTATTAATCTAATGCCGGAGTACATTGTTGAGTTGAGAATAACTTGTGCATTTTAGACTGCATGAATTTGCAATTTATAATTTCTTAGAACATTATTAGAACATTGTTTTAATATATCAAGCAAATTAGAAACCCATAGCAAGTTAAATGTGGATAAGGTAATTTATTATCATGCGTTATGTATCTTTAATCGGGTGTAATGCAACAATCGAATCGTCTAGTGCTGTGGTAATACCTGCCATGATCAATACATAAGCTCGTGATAGAATATCATTGACACATATTTATACATCTTCAAAGTATATTGATAAATTTGTTTCAACGATGACATATAAGTGGTAACTTCAGTACATTGACATAGTAGGATTTACACCGGGCAAATGGAACAGGAGATAATTAAGTCAAGACGACGTAAATTTTTAGGGCGGATATTCTCTCGAATAAGCCAAAAGTCGTATCTAATTATGATCCGTTATCTTATACAACCCTGTCTTAATACGATTACCTCGTAGCTACATGCCCTTTCCTGCATTGAACAATCAGAGATTAATATATTATTGGCGGATTTCCAAATAAGATTTATGTTCTTTGAAGGCTCTAGAGTTTATCATCCATAAGCCAATATGAATGCACTTATATTGTTTTAAACAGTATGGAATGGAGTTTCCTAAACATTGCAATGCAAGAGAGTATTCGCCAACCTGTGGTTGTAAATGTATGCAAATATTCCACTGATCAGCAAAAATTGCATGCAATAAAGTACGCTTAGTGGCACAAACAAATTGTATAAATATTTGCGTGAAAGTAGCATCAAGACGTTAATTGGGAATAAATATACAATGAGAGATAAAAAGTGACCATATATAAACACACAAATCCCCTCTGTAATGTTTCTCTCACATTAATGCCCAAATTTGTGGCCATTATTTGCCCAAGTACAATGCCAGTGACATGGAAGAATGATATGTGTTTGTGGGCTTTCAAAGTTAACCATCGCACTAAGAGAAATATTTTGAAAAAAAAGTGCACCTATTTATGGCAGTGGTTGCCCATGCACCATGACAAATTCTAAAGCTCTGAAGTTTGATTTATACAGGAACATGAAGATGATAATAAGGATTGTGCAAGTGACAGTAAATACGTTAACAACCAAAGTGAGAACGTTTCAGGAAAATAGCCAAGATTACGGTATGGGAGCCAGGGTTGCCCAGTTTTATAGAGAACGTAATCAGAGGTGTGCAATGAAGATGATAATAAGGAACAGTAAATACGTTAACAACCAAAGTGAGAACGTTTCAGGAAAATAGCCAAGATTACGGTATGGGAGCCAGTTAAACCGCTGTCAAAGATCATGTATGGCTCCTGCAGAGTGACAAATCACATATGATGCAACATTGTAACACACACTGTAAACAAGAAGCCGCAAATGTAGCCTCCCCGTGTTGCCGCCTGTTAAGCTGACGTGTCATGATATTTTGATGGACATACAATGAGGTCGCAAGATCCTGGCAACTCAATTAGGTCTCCGTCAGGGCACGGCCCTTCCTGGGTGTAAAGCTGAAAATGGGGTCGTCTGAAGGGCCTGCGAAGCTCATAGTGTAGGCCGATTCATGAGAATCATGAGAATCATCATACTTATTGGTGACGATTTCCACTTTTATTTTGTCCGGGAGGTGATGTACGGCTCGACAGCAAGACTGGTCGAATATTGTTATTTTGCAAATGTAACTGGTGTTGGTTGAGGTTAATACCGGTTAAGATTGATGAACTCCCTTAGTAAGATAGGTGGAGTATGTATTTCTACAGTGGGAAGTATTAGGGTGAATCTCTGGACCACATTGTAAACTGGTGTTGGTTAGGTTAATACCGGTTAAGATTGATGAACTCCCTTAGTAAGATAGGTGGAGTATGTATTTCTACAGTGGGAAGTATTAGGGTGAATCTCTGGACCAAAGAACAACGGGGCGATCCGAGAAACCCTTTTTCTTGAGAATATGATTACACATGTTAACTGTGCTGATGAAATCAGTGACACTAATATCCTGGGTGCAACCTTCCCTGCAAACTACAGATCACATTGTTACGTGGGCCACACAGTTTTGGGAAAGAATGTTCTTTGCAAGGTCGATAATACTTGAAGCAATGTTTAAGAGGACTTGACCCTGAGCGCGGTCGTAAGTGCCGATGTCAATAATAACAAAGGATGGTTTGATGTGGTTCAAACAAGAACCAGGTAGGCAATTAGAGACGGCTGCACCTGAGGTACCAGTAACGTACAATGTACGGACCGAGTGCTGCACCTTGAGATATGTAGCGATGCCATAAGGAATCCCGCCGTTTTAGTTGGCGATGGAATATTGAAAGCCTGATACGAATGAATGGCCGATCATCAACCCTAGCAGAAGCATCGTGTAAAAAACTGTACTGAATCACTACGAACATAATATATACAACCGACAAAAGCCTGATACTGAATCACTACGAACATAATATATACAAACTGTACTGTCACTACGAACATAATGGTATGACGACTGTGATGGTATGACGAGTGAAGCAAGTAAAATATACGACAATAAATTGGACAAATCGATGGAAGCTTTGTTGAAACGTTTGTGGTAAGCGCTAAACCAAACAAGCACGTGGCAAAAAACGGGGATGCCCAAAGGTTACAGCAATCGTGCAAGCCCGAAAATCGATGACCAGGGCCTCAGTTGTTTTGGAAAATATCCACATGATATAATATCGTGAACATAAACTTGATTTGCTCAACTATGGTACATATAATTCAAATAAAGTTTGAAGAAATTACTGGCGCAGTCCATTTTTGTTCATCACAAGTAGAGTCTTTTGTTGATACACCACCCCCCCCCCCCCCACCCACCCCTTCCCACCACCACCAATAAATGAGCTATACGGCATTACTGTATCTAAAAACTAAGGGTGTTTACAAGAATAGCAATCCGTTAGAATCTCTAATTCTGAATGACAGTGACCCAGAAATATGGATATAAAGAACCTCAGCTATAGATAACCTATTATGTGTGTTTCAAACATAATACTGCCCCTTAAATAGTAAATCTGACTTTTCGGTGCTCATTCACAGTCGCAATAGTAATTGGTTATCTTGCTATTGGTTACGTAAATGTTTCAATCTCGCTTCAGCTTTTCTTACCAGGCACAATATGTTGCTAGTGTCCAGATACATTAGCAAATTAGAAAAATCGGTCAGCTTTTAGAATTCAAACGATACTCGCCGTTTGGCTCAGAATCCAAGAAATGAAAAGAGGCACTTACCTTGACCAGTGAGAATTTATATCACATCTCAAGGTGTAATTATAATTTTAGAATATCAAAGGCTTTCACCTTGCACAGGGTGACACATGTGTATTTTAGATTTGAAACAATTGCATAATTGACATTTGTTGAACATTCCATATGAAAAACGTTGATACTAGATTTTCAGGTAGTCAGATAACTCGCAAATGATTTTGATGATGTCAATAATCTATCATTCTAACACCAATATTACATCAACTATTCATTAAACAATGTAGGTACTATATATCAAGAAACTATATTTCCAAACGCCTAAAATCATTGATTTAATCAAATATAAGTTTACCACTATGAAAGATAACGAAACTGATTCCAAAAAGCCCACATCCGGGTTTGTCAATACAATGATGTTGATCTATCCTCGAGTAAATAAGGGCAAGTGATAGAATTTATCAATATCTGAGAGGTGTGAGTGGCTACACGGCATCCCAGCGCCGTTATTTATTGTTTTAAAAATAGAGATTATTAGATATCTATATATATTTAAAGGGCCATGAATAAACAGCATTAGTGGTCAAAAACATTGAAACATCGTCATCTGACAATATTTGGCAACGGCCATCTGTGTTTATATGAAATGAATAAAACATAAAATATTCAGTGCAACTGTTTGATAATAACTATAATGTCTTATGTAAATGCATGATAATATTGTTTGCGCAAAAAGTTACCAATATAAAGATATAGAACAAACAGGATGCACTCATTTGTGTCAACTCTTCTATAGACAAACGCATATCATGTAACTTTAAATATTTTTCCATATAACGATCAAATCAATTCGCAAAAAACGTACATTTTAACTCACAATATTCATGTTCTGCCACTTACCACATTGGCTCAGCTTCATCCTTAACAATTATCAATTATTACAATCAGAAATTTTGTCTACTTATGTATTTTCCATTAAATCAAAATGCTTGAAACATTATCTTACGTAAATATACATATGCTCTGCGTTCATAAATGAGTGAAGAAGTGAATTGAATCAAGTGTTCGTAAACATGATATTGCTACCCCATGGTATAGCATACTTTTCCAACCACTCAGGTGCAGATTCATTAGCTCTGTTGTACATCATGTTCAAAATATTATAACAGATATTGTCGTACGAGTCAACCGATTGCGCTGCAGCAAACGAGTTTGCTTGCAAGAAACCTGCCGCAATTTTATTTTCGACTGAGACTGGAACCGATATACAGTAAAGATACAGTTTTACACCCGTAATGAAAATGGCAGCAGCCATTAACAGGTTGGATAAGACCAGTCCAATGATGTAGATGAGACCTTTAAGTCTCGATCCTACCTCTTTTGGTGACATAGCTAGAGTTGTCATGGTGTTACTGATCAATATGAGAATAAACATTCCCAAACGGACTGTATCAATAGACGTGCTGTACTTACAGGGGAGACTTGAGAGTAATTCGCTGACGTCGTTTCGCATTGCATAGGTAATGATGCTCAGGTAATGATGCTCTGGTAATGATGCACAGGTAATGATGCTCCGCTTGGAACCTTCTGGTGGTTTAGTTTTGTTTGCGAACTCTTGTGGTAGAAAAATGGCTTACTTTATAAGTTGGGTGGGCGGGTCTTTAAAGATTTCCACGCTTTATGAGGGCACAATAGATTCGACGGCGACAACAATAACATAACAGCTCTAGCACAAAGGGTATGTGTGCATCATTCACGTCAATGAGTTATATATTCGAGAAATTGATTTGAGCTCATTAGCGGTATAGATAAAGGAGCAAAATTGTCGATTTGCTGTAGTAGTCATGAACACAATAGCTCATTGTCAACTTTCCTTGTTAATTGGTGATTAGGCGCATTGTTAACAGGAACACCGTTTGTTAGAAACCGAAAATGACAACGTTGAATGCACTCATTAACAAAAGGAAATTTACATGATCCATAGCACCGAAATTTACATTTTCGTTGAATCTACAGATTCCCGCGTCAAAACACCATATCAAAAATCGATGACCCTTCTTAATGATTCGATCATTGGATGCGCCAATAATCAGTTCCGCTCGTTCAAAATGGGTTTCACTTGTGTCATCGTTTCCATTTGTAATTCCGACCATATAATTCATTACAGTTGCGGAAAGTCATCAAATGATACGTTCCATACTAATTCATTACCAATATTACATCCTTATACACAAAGCAGCATTTTAAGCAAATTCCTTTTACAAAGAAGCATTACATTTTTTTTAAACTTAGCCACCATTTTTTCCCCATACTATGATATTGATGAATAGTATCACACCCACCCACATATAGATTATGTAACATATTCAGACCACATCTATAACAGTGTTCTCTTTTTGTTTCGGTTGTTGATGTGACTATTACCGTTATATGCCAAACCATGGCAACATGTACTTTTCGCACATTTTCCTTCCGTTGATTTGGCAGACTTTTAAAATGCATGGTGAATTATATGTATTCTATTGCAACATATGTTTTGCTAATTTTCCTGCTTCTATATCACCACAGTACCCTACAAGTTTCGTATCACTGAATTACAGTTGTATTGAGACAAATACAGGAAATATATAGATACACGGCAACAAGTGAAAGTCACTATCACATTTGTATTGCACCTGTTGAACTATTTAATGCCTACACAGTATTACAGCCATCACACTGTACGACTCACCAGCTCATGAAATCACTATCCTGGCTCACTAAAGGTTGCAGTTATTTCGTAACATTACCACCCATCACGATGCATAAGGGTTTTCGAGCCCATATAGCATCAGTTTGCGGCATATCAAAATAATAAAAAATATTTTGTGCGAGCCCATTTATAGCATCAGTTTGCGGCATATCAAAAATATGGCGCGATACTGTGTGCCAAAACGGATGATTTATCTGTTCAAACATAGTTGTAGGCACAAATTAACGAACGACAAACTTAAAAGTCAATACTTTCCTTACATCGCTGTCTGTATAACAATACATAGCTACCTCCATTGGTAAACCATTGTTGTAACTTCGCCGTCGATGTGATTGGCGTATATAACAATTTTATAGAGAGAGGGATATACTATATATATATATATATATATATATATATATATATATATATATATATATATATATATATATATATATATATATATATATATCTATATCTCTATATATCTATATATCTATATCTATATATATATATATATATATATATATATATATATATATATATATATATATATATATATATGTATATATCACCATGACATGATTCACTACAATCGCCTTATCTGACATGATTCACTACAATCGCCTTCCATTTGCTCTTTGTCCCAAACCTTATTACGAGCAGCATCCTTGCGAACAGGTGGCGCTGCTGTTTATGGTGACATCATTAAGCTCTCGGTGAGATCACAAAATCATCAAAACAAATCGATATCGACGCCTTGTAAACTACCTCCGATTTTGTTTACATAAATAAGCGAACGGGCAACGAACTGGCCGCGTTGCTAAACACGCGCAATTCTCTGGTATTATCGCTCAAAGTCTGTCCGTTCCCAGCCTTGGATGTCTTACAGTGTCCAATATATTTAATACATTTTATTTGATCTTCATATTCAGTAAACTGTAAGCCTCATTGTCGTCAGTGTACTATTTCTATGAATTAATTGTTTATGTAGAAATTCGTGTTCTTCATACGCTTTTGAAAATAAATTATTATCACTTTTTTTAAAACCCACGGGACTCGAATTACCCTTTTCGTGATCTGGCATGAAGTTATGACCAATAAGACGTCCTAGATTGTTACTGACATTTTTTCATGGATCCAACCAACCAGTTTGGTATTTGTTGGCACTGAGAGAATAATCATCTGAGGGAACTTACTAACAGGCGGACAGGCTAGAGGTTTAGCCATGCATTTTCACATAATCGTGCAGTATCAGTCGCGACCGCTCCCTTTCACTGGCCACAGGGACCCAGCCACATTCCTTGTGTATGCGTAATGAGATAATGACCTGTAAAAGTTACTAATTCTCCCAAATATCTTATTTGGGTAAATACGTACCCAACCGCTGTCGCGCATGGCCCAAAGACTACAATTTCAGCAACAAACCAACTATACTAAATCAACAATTAACATTGACATATTCTTAAGACAATAAAACAGTATGGTTATATTTTACAAATGTCACAAGCGCAATCAACCATTTTCTCCGTAGGATCAGTAATCCTGTTTAGCACAAAGAAAAACCACCATCCACAACCCGAAGTCCAATCCTGCCTGCCATTGTCAACAGTCACTTGTTCTGAAGGTAATTCACGCTAGCATTCACACATACAACTAGACCAGGTTGCCCCATAAAAGAAATGTCGATAGCAACCCGTCTAACAAAGGGATTCACATTATTAATCAAACACATTCCCATCAAATCTTCTTCATACATAACAATCTGCCGACATTTACTTAATATCCAAATAAGCATCATTTATCTAAAATATGCGGCTGCAGAGAAAACGCCCTAGTTTACCATGAGGACGCGCTAGTGTTTCGTAACTAATTAAAGGCTAAGCCTCAACCCTAACTACGAAACAAAGCAAGCCCTCAAGGTTTTTGGTATCTCCTCCTCAAGTCTTCAACACACCTTCGGCAGTCAAAAGAACCTGAATAAAGAGAAGTTTATATTTCGGCCCCCTCGATGTGCATCCATTCCACAACTGCCGTTTGGCAGTGTTTCGTAGCTAAAAATGAGGTTTAGTCAAGTAATTCGTCAGTGGCCGTTTGGTATTTCAGTGGATCGAAAATTATATGCAAAGGATCCTTATCATTCGACGTGCATGCATGAAAGCATGACAAATGTATAAAGACTAAGGCAGCAGAATGAATTAAATGAGTATTGTTCGGTAATATTGAATACTACATTTGTATGCGTGCATGTTATTGTGTGTGTGCATGTCGGTATGTACGTGTTTCCATTTTGTAAAGCAAATATCCGATTACAAAATTTATGCAAATTTATTTGAATAATATCCGATAACAATGCAAGTATATTTAAAAAATCCAAATATATTTGTAAATGCCAAGACATTCAATTTTTAATGGTCTGGTGGAAGTAGGCAGCGTTCATTAAAATCAGTTCAACTACGCCATGAAATAAACAAATATCCGGAGAGTGAAATAATATTTCCATACATTAAAAAAACGAGACAACGTGTATCATGATATATCAATCTCTTACATAGCAATCTCTTATCATTTCATTTTTTTGTCAACTTGATTGCTTCATAGATGTTTTTTTACCACGGTGTGAATTTGTACATTCTCTCGTTTACAATAAGAAGACATTTCAATTAATTAGCGTCAATGAATATAAGCAACTAATAAAATGCGAGTGGCTGTAATCTTGAATAATATGAGAATAACAATATTTGGTTATGAACGATGTATAATACCAATATTTGAATGGAAGAGGCAAACTATTATGTTTGGCATATCCTTATGAGTCGTCATTAAGTAATGCATCATGTGTCGATAACAAATGCATAGACAAACTAATCTCAATAGAATGTTTGCATAAACACTCATTATAGTGTTCCGTAATCAATTCTCATGGTTCAGTTTTAGCTTTTTGTAATCTTATACAGTTAATAGCACCTGTAATTGCCAGCAGTATCTCTATAACAAATACTATCATCTCTGTAGCATTTATAGACAAAATTCGAGTAGTAACATCCTGATATTGCAGCATCGGTTATTTTGTTCACAAGAATTGCATAAACTACTACCAGGTAGATAATCACAGCCAGTCCAATCAGCAGTCCGATGATGGAGAATGCCATTGAAGCGTGACCAAGACCCCGAGCAGTGTCTTTATCACCAGACGAGGCGCGGTCCGAAGCCACCACTGAAAACATCAACACTGGCTGCCTAATTCGGTAACATATGTTTAATTTTCATACTTTCATTAATGAGATACTTCATGGCGTAGCAATCATTAAACTAAGAGCCAATTGGGGATTACGGTTTTAAGATAACCATATTAGAGTTATCAACAACCGTGATCATAGTCACATAGTGTCTGGCGAGCACAAATTAACGATGTTTTGTTAACGTTTATATTGTCCTATTTGACCGCCTACCGAACAATTTAATGTTATAAGCGCCATTGTAAAATTATAGTCACCGCATTTATGTTTTTATTTGGCTTTTATAGCACAGTTAAACGGTCATAGATCCCTTAAATTATTTCATTAGCCTGGAAATTGAAACGAACGAATGGCATTAACAAATGTGCTTAAATGTGCATTTACGACATACTACAAGGTATATTGATCAAATGTATTTCCCCTTTTTCATCTTGATGGCCATGTCTTCAACAATTGCACGTAATTAACTTAGTCAGATGAGATCTTTCACGTGTCAATGAACAGCCAGGGCGTAGTTTGCATGGATATATTGACAAAAGACGAGTATATGTATGATTTGGGCTGCCATCTTGTTACATAAACAAAATGTAAAATACCAAAAATTACAAACGGACGGCCGCCTGGTCACAGGTATATGACCAGCTCTGCTGAACATCATAGAGTCTATATCAGTCAACTTTATAACCATAGAGCTATATCAGTCAACTTTATAACCATAGAGCTATATCAGTCAACTTTATAACCATAGAGCTATATCAGTCAACTTTATAACCATAGAGCTATATCAGTCAACTTTATAACCATAGAGCTATATCAGTTAACTTTATAACCATAGAGCTATATCAGTCAACTTTATAACCATAGAGCTATATCAGTCAACTTTATAACCATAGAGCTATATCAGTCAACTTTCAGGGCTAGATTTCAAGCGTAGGGGCAACTTGGCATAAGAACATAATGTTATCGAATTAGCTTATCCAACAGTTATTGTTATTGTTGGTTGAAAAATCTTGACAGTAAATTCCACTTGAATCTTTTTCTTATGTAACATGATAAGGGAAGCACTTTAATAATGGATAAGCAATAATTTCCGGATGATCAGGTCTTTAGTGGTCTGGAATATGTCTAAAATGACAGGTACATTTTATATAATCCCTTCATAATGATGTCACAATGTAAGGCAGGAAACGATGATACAACACTGGTTTACTTACTGGCCAGGACGAAAGCGATTATCCCACATACCCAGCCACAGCACCAGAACACGACGCAAGCGAATACGATATGCCCCGTGAACGACTGGATCGGGGCATTGTGTTGCTGAACCACGACCACGGTGTTTCCAGGCTGCTGTGGACCTCCGTAGTTTTGAGGAGGCTGTTGTGGACCTCCGAATTGTTGTGGGGGCTGTTGTGAAACAGGCTGGTAAGATCCAGCTGTGTGTACATCAAAATCAACCAATTCAATAGCATAGTTTATCTATGAAAGCTGAGACCTGTCACAGTGAATTGGAACTGATGAGTGGATATCTTTTGATACAAAGTAATTTTTGTATTTGCTTTAACGCTACAGAGAGCCTTATCAAACTGGTACACGAATAACACCATAATGGTGGAACACGATCAAGCCAAAAATATCGTCCAAGTTCCTCTTGTCAGTGTACATTCCATGACTACATATTTTTGCAATATTCGATTTCGGAACTTACTTCACATCCGTTAACGAGATCCGACTGCAGCATTATACAAATATGCCTTCTTTAAGTAAGGCTGCAGAATATATCAAAAAGTTGACCGCAGAAATGTTTTCTTTTATGATTTCATCTATTATGCAGAGATTTAACTGTCCAAAAAATGGTCAAATAACTGGAATGGATCACATATCACGCCGTGTAATGTCTCAAAAATCCACTTCTCGCTAAATATTGAACAAAGGTTGATACGATAACAAAGAAATGGTGAATGATCCTCACGGGAAATCCTCAACATAAAACACACCATAAATCCGCTGTGTGGTGAGCTAAGTATAGCTAACAAGATCCTTGCAGGACTTACCTGGATAACATTGGTCGGCAGGTTGCTGTGGGTAACCTGGCTTCTGCGGGTAGCCCGTCTGCTGATTCATTTGATCTGTTTGCATGTTCGTTCTGCAGCCAAATGGAGGAATTCGTAAATATTAGAGTAAAAGTTACTTCTTGTAGTTGAATTCGGCTAATCTGAACTCGATACCCCAAGTATTCAGTGGAGTAGTATGTGTAGGAATGGCAATTTACATTTTCATCTAACATTGATTCCCTTAAGCACACATATATATGACCGCTAAGGATGTTGTTCACAGGACGAAATTCCACCAGACAACAATACCGGACAAACACGACCCAACACCCAAGCCACTGTGCAGCAGGGCAAACGTCCAGCTGTTTGTTTATCAGTCAAATGTAAAGCTGCCACGTGTTCCAATTTTATGCTCTAGCAGATATCATCAATTATATTTCGGTCAGACAACTAATTTTGTCGGCACTGGTCGTTTGGTGGGAACAGTACATTTTGGCGTTGTTTCTTCGTATCTGTCTATTTCTCTGTCAGTCTGTTATCAACGAACATCAGCGCTCTAGAAATGTCCAATGATGAACAGGCAGGATGGCATGGGCACATTGGGTTTTACCTCCGACGCATACATTTTATTCATCATAACGGGGCTGATTTGGGTGGGGTCATAATGCGGTTATTTTAGAGTAATGTGGGGATTAGGGTGTGGTCATGGTGGAGTCATGGTAGAGTTATCGTGAGGATTAGGGTGAGGTCATGATGTGGTCTTAGTACAGTAATGTGGGGGATTAGGGCGGGGTCATGATGGGGTCATGGTAGAGTAATGTTGGGTCATGATGGGGTCATGGTAGAGTAATATGTTGGGTTGGCACAGTGGGGTATTCTGGGATAAAAGGTTGGTGATTTAGGTGAGGTCACGACAAAGAATAGCGGGGATTAGGGTCTGGTCACGACAGGGATTAAGGTGCCAAGACCTTTATTTCCCAGGCCGTTATTTAGTAAGTACGATTAAGGCAATCATAGCTGAAAAAAACGGTTAGCAAAGCGCACTGGCGAATATCTAGCTGCAAGCAGCAGCCGACACAAGTCAAGATCGCACGCTTTTATCGTGATTCTCCCAGCCCGCGAATCGCCCTAACGCGAGGCTTTCCGCATTAGCTCTTATGAACCAAGTGAAGCTTACGCTCCCTCTTGAAGGGAATACCCGATCGACTCTTGGTCTGTTGGGCTATTCCGCATGGCTTCGCAATCCCTTTGAGGTCCGTTGTACTGTGGTCACCAGCGAGCAATCATCGACTAGCTTCAAAGTTCCTCTTTGAAAGAAACGCTACCCACCGACTGACTTTATCCACATAACTAATCTTTGGTTAAACTGAACTTATAATTTATATAAATGCATATGATTCAGCATCAGAATGTACGCAACAGGTATAACTTATACTGACATCCACACTACGTCAACGAAAAACGACTAACCCAAGGATTGCAGTCGTTTAAACCACCTTCTTGAATAGTTTTCTTCGGTGGTATTGACGTTTTAATCTGACTTTCACCCGACACAGATCGCTGATATTGATTGCTTTAATGCGAATCAAATATAGATTTAAAATATAATATGCGCGGCGATCATACCGTGTGAAGTTGCGTTTGTTATCACGTGTAGGTGCCATCGCGATAAGTATTTTATCGCATGGTCATGCGGATGTTATGGAGAAACACACCCGGACGCGATTTGAGATTTGAGAAATCCCTCACATTGCGCTATAGGCAAAGAAACTCCACCTCTGACAGCGCCGAGCTATTTACTACTGTAGAGGCGAAATTTCTAAGGTTCCGAAGTCAAAATGACAGTTGAACTCGCTAAAACTCACAAAAGCCCCTCAGGCAAAAATTTCTTTGACAAAATGAAAGATTATATCACAAAATGACACGAGGATTGTTTCTTTTACTATAGATTTGGCTAATTCTTCTGTTTGAGCACTAAAATACAGCACATCAAGAAACTTTGTTCAAAAACTCAACATGGCTGACAATGCAACATAATTCTGTTAATTCGCTGTGATATCGCTCACGTTTTCGATTCGCGCGGTAGCCATGTTGGACAACAATTCTTAAAATTGTGTAGGATTTCGTTGATTTAGTTGATTAAGAAGTATGACTGTTGTTGGACTCTAGGCAAGACTGATGTTATGACATTTATATATATGAAAATGTATGTTTTTTAAACTGTCCCTTGTCTGCATTGCGAGAAGAAGCAAATTTGCTTATATCCTTAAAGATTCTGCCATACGGCCCCTCGCCCCTAACCCCAGGGGCAAGTGGCTTGCCCGGGGGCTTGCCTAATTGTGCTATAGCTATAACATGGCATCACTATGGAGGTGTTGAATCTCAGACACACCTTGCAAGTGGCCGGACCAGAAATACGCTGATAGAAAATGTGAAGTAGTTTCCTCTCGAAATTATGAACTCGGAGTGAATGAAAGACCGTTGCGAAGGTCCGCAGATCTCTGTAGTGAACAGTTTTTATCTGAGTACAGAAATAAAGCTTACCGAGATGTGTTCTTCTTCAGACTGTGTTTCAAAATGTTCAAACCAAGATACAACAATACTGAATGAATCCTTGTCACACGTTTACACCCAAAAAGGATATGCCCCTCTGTTCGGAGAGTAACTAGTTTATGAGTTTTGTCAACATCCGTGATTTATGGGGTGTGGGGGGAGGGCGGGTTGAGTTTCAGGAGCTGCCTCACACGTATTCCGTATTCATTTACCACGAAACAATTCTCGTCGAAACGAAATCGAATTGAGTGCTTTTGAATCAAGGCTATACGACTTCATATGTTGGAAGTAAAGTTTCGTCATTGGCATCACCGCCTCCGACGATATCATCATCTTCATCATCATCATCATCATCATCATCATCATCATCATCATCATCATCATCATCATTCCTTCATCACCATAAGCTACATACACTCCGCAGCCACACAAATTAGTTATCACTAATGATTAGCTAACCAACATCAAGTCGCTCTCAAAAAAGATATAGAATTGAGATGATTAGACATTGTTCGTAACTTCTTCGGTTGGGTTCAGCAAAAAAAAAGAACTGATATAATTGGACATACAATGACCTTGATGATATAAGGTCAAATGATTTGAATCCAAAATTATTCGATCCTAAGATATTGTCACTCTGCATGAACTAGTGATGCTCGGTTCCTGGTGTCAGACTTCCAAACGGGGTACGGGTTGATCTACGTTTATCATAGATCTTGCAGCAGTGTCGTTCAAAAGGAAGATAAGGCGTGCCGAACCATAACAACGAGTTACTGACCGCGCGTAACAACTGCGCATTGGATATTATATCAACTTCCTGGTTGGAGGTTAAATCGTTTTTGTTTTAAAGACAAATATAGACAAGCATAATTAAATATCATCCTTTTCTGTCACTTTGATTAATCAAGAAGTTATCCTGTCTTTAAAAGAATAAAGCATATTTCTCCTCTTTCGACCTTACAACGTCGTTTGTGTCTTCAATTCATCACGTATTCAAACTCGACAGAACCAAGCTCGACAGTAGACTGCCTCTGTAATATGTTTGGGCATTCCATACAGGTGCTCCATCCTAAGCGAATGTTGGGCGGACTCGGTAATCCTCACTGGGGTCGAATATTCAGCAGTTTTCAAAGACCGTTACAGCGTGACTGGCTGAAACCCGGTGCTAACAAATACCTCTATTCTCAGGCAAGCGTTGTGTGTTATGTTTATGGGTTTACAAGAATGATATGATACTTGCCTGTATTGTAGTATTGAGAAGAATGTACTTTTGCCCCCGAATCTTAGGAAAACCTTGCTTAGGAAAAATGACAATCCATTGCCATTACCAGGGTAATCCTAATCAAAAACACATATGACAATCCATTCAAAATTAAAGATGTAGCATCAGTTTGGGTGCTGGACCAATCCGACAAGGGCTTCCTAGTACTCAACCACTACATCATGTGATAGCAGAATAGATACCAAGATGCATTGCTTTTAAAAACACATATGATCACATCCATCATTAGCAAACAAGTTAAAGATTTTTAGCCTTTGATATAGATGCGTGTTTTGAGGGACCACCAGCATCACTTCCACTGGTTTAATATTAGGAAAACATTGGGCGATTTTCTTCTCGTTTGTTATTTATATAATTGTTTAACTATTGGGTAGTAATAGTGTGTAATTAGCCTCGTCCCCCCCCCCCTCTATTCTCTGCTGGTCAGTTGTGACGTCTTTTCCTGTATCCTCTCTACCCCACTACCTTCCCAGCTCCCTCTCTCTGGTCACCTCACTCGGGTTCAGCCTCCCTACAGTGCGCTTGTTTTGTATGGCTTCTGGCAAGACCTGTACTTCGTGTAGATTTCCTCTGCTTGGACACAAAAAAACCGTGGGGAAAGAACTGTTCAACAGACATGGCTTTGACGCCCTCAGCAACTCTTACTACTACCACCATCTCTACGTCCATGACTTCTACCACCATGACGATATCAACTTCGCCCATCCCATTTGATATCTTTTCGACCCTCAGAACAAATATGTTATCAATGGAATTTCGACCACAACGGCTGACCAAGGGGACAAAGATGCAAATTCCAACACACCTGTAAAGAATGTTTTAAAGCTAGAGTAGAAGAACAGCACAGGGCCAATTCTTGTAGACGTCGATACCACGATGGCCACAGGCATGGATCACAAACCACCTCCGCATCCACTCAGAACAGCCAACAGTAGGCTTCTTCCGTGTTATTACAAACCCTTACATTCTCCCTGCCCCACCCCTCTCTCTCCCTGTGGCCTCCAACCCCACCCCCTACAATGGATCTCGAATGTATTATCAACACTCACGCCACAATCAAAGCTACTGGGCTACCTAACTTTCGAGCCGCAAAGATACCAGTTAGCTCTCGCTTACATGTTGATACATGGTGTGCACTATTGAATGATTACCATTATACGGACATCGCCTTATGTGATTTACTTCGTTTTGGATTTCCTGTAAATTACACCGCCTCCAGACCACCCAACGTGCCTATCACCAACCACGCTTCAGCTATTCGCTACGCTACACACGTCGACAGCTACATCGCCACCGAAATCGCGAAGGGTGCTATAATCGGACCTTTTATATGTAACCCATTATCTTCTGTCTTAACGGTTTCTCCTCCTCAGACTGTGGAAAAGAAGGGCTCAGCAGACCGCCGTGTGGTAGTGGATTTGAGCTACCCGCCTACACGCTCTGTTAATGATGGCATACCAAAGGACTCGTACTTAAATGACGACTTTACACTCACATACCCGACAGTTGATGATTTAATACAACAAGTACATTTACATGGTAAGGGCTGTATGCTCTTTAAATGTGACCTATCAAGGGCCTACAAACAATAGTTTATTGACCCAGCGGACATTTGTTGTACAGCCATTTCTTGGAGGGGACTTCTCTTTATAGATATCACCTTTCCTTTCGGACTTCGTTCTGCTGCGTTAAATTGTCAGCGCATGTCGTCTGCAGTCGCCTTTCTCTACAACGCCTTACACGCCCGTGGAATTGGATGCGGAGTTCCGGCTGGACATTTATTGGTGGCACGCATTCGTTGAGCAATACAACTCGTGCTCATTGATACAAGATCCTCACTGGTTGCAACCGGATGCACTTCTGTCCTCCGACAGCTGTCTCACCGGATGCGGAGGCATCTTCAAATTGCGATTTCATCACCCGCAGTTCCCAACACATATTCTCAATGAGGAATTAGACATCGATGCGTTAGAACTTTGGGCTTTGGTTATCTGCATGGAACTGTGGGCACACTTGTTACAGCGACAGCAGGTGGTTGTAGCGGTGGATAACGACGTCGTTGCTCACGCTTTGAACTCTGGTCGCTCACGTTCTAGGTTCATGCAAGCCTTACTATGGTTCTTTGAAGACAGCTACCACTTTACGATTCGTGCCACTTGAATACCCGGCGTGGAAAACAAGCTGGCGGATCATCTTAGTCGTTGGCACCTCTCCCCCTACCATAAAGCCGAATTTGATCGTCTGCTGTTACAATAGCACACGGACGAATACCAAGTAGCTGATGACTTGTTCGTATGTAACATGGAGAGAGATATGATTCGTTACTTTGATTGGTTCCAGGTGATTTAATACAGCTCGATTAAGAAGTTCATATGATTAAAGGCCTTGCCTTCCCTGCCGGTACCAAGGTTAATCTTACTTCGCAATGGAAGAACTACTTCTCCTTCTGCGAGTCTTTTCATCTCACTTCTTCCATGTTTTCCTTCTGCGAGTCTTTTCATCTCACTCCGATGCCTGCTACAATTGCCACACTATGTCGCTACATCGCTTACTTATGCCGTTCGCTCAAGTCGTATAAGTCAATCAAAAACTATTTACATGGAGTTAGTCTTCTACACAAACGTTATGAGGTCCCATTTATTGGACTATCTCACTTCAACATTAAGCTGATGCTTCAATTTGTAAAAAAGAATCTGGGGAATACACCGTTAGCCAAATTTGCTTTAGAGCTCTGGATGTGCTCATCCTATCCAGCTTGTGCCAGTTCACGCTACATTTGTTTTCCCCGACACTCACTCACGTCTCACGTCCCCCACGCACGCTACATTTGTTTCTCGCCTTAAAGGCTTGCTTCACGTCATTGGTATGTACGCTGCGCAGTACTCACTGAACAGCCTTCGCCGAGGTGGGTGTTCACTGGCGTATCGTGCTGGCATAGGGGAGGGGCTTCTACAACACCATGGTACATGGCGCTCAGATTACTACCAACGTTATCTCTCCTTCTCTACAACTCAACAGTTCTCGGTTACCCATGCAATGGGTGAAATGTGTACTAACTCTAACAACTGCTAGAGACTACCACGTTAATGATTTTCTACTACTTAGTTTTTAAATTTGTATCTTTTTGTCGTTTCTAATTTTGTTATACCATTCGTGCCTCGTTATCAGCTAGCTTATCCCTCTTTCCGTCCTCTCTCCCCCCTACTTTTGGCCGGTTCCCTTGGCTGGCATTCCTGGCCATTTCCTTTTCGCTCTTCTTACATAATCTCGTGTCTTCTACCTAACTACTCTTTCTATAGTGCCTCTCATTTCCTTTCTGTAATCTATAATTATTATGTCATATTTGTTTATACTATGATTCTTGTATATCTTGTCAACACCTCACTTTACTTGGGTCCTCCTAGGTACCCAATAAAGCGTGTTTTGCACCAGCCAACACTCTCTCTTGTTTTCGGGTGTAAAGCACAAGTTATGTTACCTAGTTGAAAGTTTTTAGAATTATGTTTCAAGATGCATCTGGTAAAATGATATAGTATTTAATATATAGATTATCTCATCAATACCTAATTCCTTGAATAAAACCATCAATATTTTTCCCATTATTTTATATCATCATTTAGTAAGGGTTCAATATTCCTGGGCATTAGTGAAGAGTTTGGGATCAATTAGGTACCAACAAGTACAAGTTATGTTATCTGGTTGAAAGTTTTTAGAATTATGTTTCAAGATACATCTGGTGAAATGATATAGATTCTACAGCATCTTCCGTGTTTTGAGGGACCACCAGCTTCACTTCCACTGGTTTAATATTAGGAAAACATTTGATAATTTTCTTCCCGTTTGTTATTTATATTATAACTGGCCTTTAACTTGATATATTCGTCCTGGTAGACAGCTCTACCGGGCCTTGACCTCCTAAATAACCTTGTTTGTCCGCATACACATATCATGTTTGTGTCGTCTAGTGATCGACTTTTTATTGAAGTCCCAGGCTCGTTTGACTCTCATAAACTGCATCTACTGGTGCCTGACAGTCTTCTTAACCAAAAACTCGTGGACACTGGGTCCATTTTATTCCGAAATGCCGAAAAACGATACGCCACTACGCCTGGCAATGACAAAATATAAGGAAAACCTGACAACTTTCTCCGCTGCAAACAAGTGCGAAAAGTCTCTCTTCAGCAGATGTGTTGCCGGTAAATAATAGCGAGTCTGTTGGTTCATTTTATTATAATTCGGTCGAAAAAAACAGATGGAATTTATGGTTGTTGTACCCTTTAAACATTGTACATTACTGATAAATAAACTCTTCACTCTGGAAGCGCACGTTTGCAATATAACTCATGATTAGAATAAAAAAGAGGTGACATAATTAAGACAAACACACATCTTCTACATTCCAAGTAAAGTCACACAACTCAGTCTCTGGGTTCCAGTACTGGTCGCCAAACACACACTGGGGCTCAGTGTATCCTGTAGGCAAACATATGACATATTGACGACAGTCGTCTGTCGTGGGTGCGAATCGTACGTACGTGTGGTCCTTGGCTTAATGTTTACAAGTCAGCTCGTTACCTAACGACCTTATTGCATAGGGCAAACCATTTCTACGAAACCATAAGATAACAAGAAGTAGAAGAAATAGAGTCTTCTGATTGGTCGAGACAGCAATGCTCCCAAAATAACCAGCAACTACCATGCGCTTTCCAGCGAAGACGTTACACCGAGCAACACCCACCCACACAGATGGTGTGATCACACATGTTGCTGTGAGCAAGCCCTCTTTGTGTAGCTATTGGCTATTTGGTAACACCCGGAAAACACCTAAAAAGATTAGCTGGTTTTTCTGCTTTAGGTGGATGCAAGATGTTAGATTTCCTGAGCGCTGATCTGTTGTAGATATATATGGTTAGTTCCACAGCAAGGATTCAAAAACCAAACGTCGAGACAAGAACGCCTTGGTCAGGCACATCACGATACTAAAACTTACTATGCTCGCAATTAATTCCAAAATCCACACAGAAGCATCCGGGACATGCACACTCATAAATTCCGTCCCCCACGTTGAAACATGTACCACCATTCAGACAGGGGTTACTTGTACAGGGATCTGTCCACACAGTATCATGGGAACTGGATCTTTATTTCCATCCAGATTATCATGCACTTAAACTAGAATATATTGTGCAGCGCAATGTAGCTATAACAATAAATAATTACCATCTGAGATAAAATCCCTACCCTTCACATATAATTGGTTAGAAAAAATACCTCACTTATTTGGGTTGAAATTAATGCTTGGTCATGCTGACCTTGACAGCCAATGTCATCAGCGCCAAAAATGTCTAATTTGTCGGATAATCTTAGCACACCTTTTCTAATCAACCGCATATGTAACGTAATTATAGTATTGACGACTTCGATACAATTCTATTATTCATATGAAAAATTCATTATACGTGATCTCGAAGCACATACATGTTAACATACTAAAAGGTGAAATTCGCGTGGAACCAAAAAGTAACGTTATACTTTCATTTCTACAACGATGACTTACCTATGGCGGTGGTGATTTCAACCGCTGTTGGTGTAACCGTTGTCGTTGGGGTTGTTGTCGGACCTACACCCACGCAATCATTACATAATGCTTACATTTGAATTGAAGACACTTATATTGAAAAGTTCCTGGGTTCATTTACTGATTTTGTTCTATCGCAACAAACAAGAGATATAAGGGATATGGTGACGAAATTTTGTCGTAGTTTTCTGAATGTTATTGTTGCTGATGTTGATTAAATATTCAAAATATTCAAAAATGTCTAATTTGTCGAATAATCTTACCACACATTTTCTAACCAACGCATATATAACGTAATTATAATATTGACGACTTCGACGATTATATTATTCATGTGAAAAATTCGTAATACGTGATCTCGAAGCACATATATGTAAACATACTAAAAAGCGAAATTCTCGTGGAACCAAAAAGTAACGTTATACTTTCATTTGGTGTAACCGTTGTCGTTGGGGTTGGTGACGATATTTTGTCGTAGTTTTCTGAACGTTATTGTTGCTGATGTTGATTAAATATTCAAAATATAGGGCTTATAACTAAGGAGATATAAGTGTACACATCCAAGGTAGAATTAATGTGAATTCGATAAGATTTACAGGCATGTTTACTGCGAATACTAACCCGAGGCTGTGGTAGTTTCAATGCTTGTCGTAGTCGGCTTGGTCGGCGAGGATGATGTCTTATCTACTAACACACAGATAGCAACCAGATGTTGTAGTAGATCTAATCAGTGTTATTGGTGCTGTTGTTGTTGATGATGATGTAGGGAGATCGTCTACAGTCGTTGATGATGATGTAGGGAGATCGTCTACAGTTGTTGATGATGATGTAGGGAGATCGTCTACAGTCGTTGATGATGATGTAGGGAGATCGTCTACAGTCGTTGATGATGATGTAGGGAGATCGTCTACAGTCGTTGATGATGCCCCCGCTGTCTGAAAAGGCTCTGTAAAATTATTTTTCATGCTCGAATGCTATATCTTTTTCATTTGCCACCGCAACAAGAAACTAAAGATTGACCCAAAAAATATATTCCCATGGTCTTGGCTGCAGACGCGCGTGTCATAGGACAAATCGATAGTTGGTTATCATTGTCGGTAGTCGAGGCCTATACGAATCGGTTGCGTTCGGCCGACCGTTCACAACAACCATTGACCCAGGACATTGCCGCCTTGAAAACATATATCCTTTGGTTGGTATGTCGTCACAGGAATTTCTGTGGACTCTCACTTCAATGTAACAGTTTTGGATTAGAACAAAACATTCGCCTTCTAGTTATCAATATTTCATATACATTATCTACATTAAGGATAATTCTATCATTTGCTCGCAGTGAGTGAGTGAGTGAGTGAGTGAGCGAGTAAGTAAATGAGTGAGCGAGTGGGTGAGTGAGTGAGCGACCGAGCTAACAAGTGAAAGAGCGACAAAGTGAGTGAAGGAAACCCGACTTTACGGTCCACATTAACTTACCTCCGTGGACTTTGTTGGATCCTGTGATAAGCACAACAGCCAACGCTATAACAGCTAACAATGTCACAATATTCAGCGTAATCAGCAGTGGTACCACAATACCACGCACATTTTTCATGCCACACGCATTCATGCAATTTCCATCCATCAATTTATGACTCTTGTCCGACTGCCTTGTTCCCGATCCGTGTGAAGTCTTGGGATGTTCCCTTGATGTAGTGAGCGGCCTGGTGTCAGTAAATGCTGTTTCCTCATAGATTGGAATACCTGGAATATCCACTTCAGGTTTACCTGGTGATAAATGCCCTCCCATATCATCAGGAGAGAATATAATCTGCACCGGTGCGAGCGCTTCAGCGTTGGTCGCTGTCATAATTTCTCGAAATAGACAGAAACTCTCCTAAATGAAACATCAAGAGACAATTTCTTGCAATTCAGGCTGTATTTAGCGGTCACCAGGACGAAATTCACCAAGTACAAAAACGATCTCGATGAATGTACCAACGAAGTGATCATCAGGTATCATCAAACTTCACCAATGCTAACCGTCAGGTAAATATTATACCCCCTGCCATGTTGGCATATGTAAATGACTGAAGTGGAAGGTTTGTTCGGGGATCTACACAACACGACAAGCGTGCGGAAAGACAAGATATTCAATGGGGGCGTTTATTTGTGTAATAAAGCCGAGCATGGTCAAGTGGTTCATCTTGCATCTTCTTATTCTGCAGGATTCTATTTGCTTATTTAGCATCTACGTTTTTATATAACTACGTTTATCTGTATATGATAATCCTGAATTATCAATCGAGAGATCATGATATTATATAAGTGTCAGCTATTCACCGAAGTCAGTAATAAATGTATCAAATAGTGAGTTATAAATATGGCCTGTTATTTGATTACATTTCATATTGCCCTTCCCTGGCAAGACGTTATGGGTTAGCAGGCAGACTTGGGCCAGTGTCAATGTGACAATCGCAATATATCATATACTGTTCGTTTCATCCCTTACAAAACAACATTTATGATGATCAAATAACTAATTTTTGGTGTCATGTTCAATATGTGCTTGAAATCCGAGACACTGAACCATTATCATATTTCGTGTTATTTCTAACCGGGTATTGTTTGCCTTGGCTCAGCGATTCGTCGAAGTCACGGTTCAACACCAACCTGTCATTCTATGATGATAATAACACACGTGATATGACATTTGAAATATATCTGTGATATGTTCATGCAAATGACGACGCTACTTCGAACTTATCTGGAGCATCGAGTGGTACTGACAGTTACATGACTATTGGTCCATCGATCAGTTCTCTGTGATCCATAAAATTTGTATATGACATATAAGCAGCGCAGGGTTAAGATATTATCCCATGTTTTAAATACCATTTCGAATAACTACTATGCATGCATGTGGTATTTCTTGATATAATATAAAAACTAATTTAATGTTATGCCGCAGCTCGTATCAATTTAAATCAAATACCAATCATATCTGGTGAAAATCCTATGGTTTATGAGTTTAATAGATTGAAGACGAATCGATCAAAGCTTCATGTTATCATAACTTATTTGTTATGTATTAAAATACACAAAATAAGGTCAGGGTAAATGGGTTCTCATAATAAAGCGACTTTGAAGTAAAGGGTACATCTTCGGAACAAAAAGACAAACCTCTCACGCGCAATACTTAATCATACAGCCTAGAAAAAGCATTCCTCGTGAATGGAATGATAATATGTGCGTTGGATTTAAATTCACAGTGAATGTTTATTTTTTTTCTTTTATTCATGGATCTTGGACCCATTGACATTTGATGCTTCAATTTTATTGAAAGAAATCCTAACCCTTGATCATCTCATGGCAATAAATAGTTAGACAGCGGTTGGAGTGCATCACAATCACAAGTGGTACAAACCATGTAGCATAATTAAACAGTTGAAGCAATGAGACACACAATACCGATTACATGACCATTAATACAAATGAGCCCTACAAAGCTGATCATCACAGAACCTGCTCCTCTGGATCAATGGAAATCAGTGGTCACCTCTGTAGTCCAGAGGTGAATGATAAGGATTTGTAAGTAAGTTGATAATGAATAAATTAAGCTCCTTGGGGCATTGACTTTGACTCTCATGTTTGCTTCTTGGCAAATCATTCTGATCACGTAATTAATTGAGGCGTTACAGTACGAGAGTAATACCTCTTTTGACAGATTGGCTATTATCTGCACTATTTAAACCAAACCGCACGATGAACATACATAGCTGTATAAGGAGTGGGGATGGTTTTCATTTTCAAACTCGAGCGACGTTTGGACATTCTTTATTGATGTACAGGTGAATGTTGGGTTACTAGAAAATTTAGGGGTCGGAATTTTATCGACCCTACCCCCTGACACCGTCTTAAAGTCATTGTCCTCCCCCAAACAACAAGGAAATTTAATGTTCCCAACAAAGATTATCTCTCTGTGCATCTCCTCAGACGTCTCGGTGGGTCTAGACCCCGGGAGTGGGGGGGGGGGGGCACTTGGCCTTTTTCTGGATAGGGGTGTGCCGCGGGACCTCGAAAACCCGTACCCGTCGTACAAGGTCAAAATGGCCAAAAGCATACCCCGTCGTACAAGGTATTATGCGAATGTGTAACCCGTCGTACAGATTGAAGCTGAAAAACATACCCCTTCGTACAAGAATGAGGCCAAAAAACCCGTTGTACAAGTCGAGAGGCCGAAAAAACATACCCCGTCGTGTGGCACATATATACTACCTCTATACACATAAGTGCCCCCCCCCCCCCCCCCCGGGGTCTAAACCCTCGAGGGAGCCCTCCTAGAGTGTTCATGTTTGGGGGGGGGGGGGGGCATGTCCTCCCGAGCCCCGCTTTTCCTACAGAGTGACAATCAACGTAGTAAAAAAGTTTTAATCCACAATCAACTGTTTTCTGACTGACACTTTTATGGTCCGGCAACTGCTGAGAATAAACGTTAGTCGGGTTAGACTATCAACGATCGAATGTATTCAAGATAGGATTTTGAACTATTTTGAGCCAAACGGAAGTCGGCTACAATGGCCGCTTTCGCAAGCCAGGAACAACGGCCTATGAAAAGGCCTCGGTTGAGTGCTGTTGGCCCAGATGTGTATCCTCAGGACCCGAAACAGAAAGAGGTTTGACAATTTATCTTTTTATATATTTGTATTTAACGTAAGTCGGTATGTACACACTTGTAAATCTCCATCTGCCAGTCATGACCCCCCGGCTTCGGGCCCGCGGGGTCCTGCTGATATTCATCATATTGATAATCTGCAACTCGTTCTACTTATCCTTTTCGCCATAAAACTCGTAGCGTGCCGAGTTATATATATAAAAAAATCTGTTTTTTTCTAAACCCAAAATTCGAATTCCCACAAATATGAATGTGTATTTGTTATCTGTACCGATTCCCACTTGTGCCTGTTGTGGATAAGGATTTGTATTATACTATTAACTATTTTTATCCAAGATGATATGTATAGGAATGTTAATAACAATACATATTCCTCATTTATGGTTGCATGCAGTTAAATTGTCTAGTGTCTGTCATGTGATTGGTCCATGTATTTTCTGATTGATATTTATGTTTCAGGATGATCTGACTCCACACAAAGTGAAGCATGGATTCACTAATCAACCGCTGTTCAATGATGAGGTGAGTACAATATCATTGTTTTCCAATCATTCATTAAATTCTCTCACTATCTCATGCAATATGTCAATGCTCAATTTGGTGTGATAGCTTCTTTATGTAATTGAAACGATTGCTTTGTGTTAAAAGAATAGTTGGTTACAACTTTGTGGGTTTTTTTCAGCATGGATCTGCAAAACATGCATTCCTTGGCCTGAACACTGCCAAAGTATGTTGGATGATTTTTTGGATTGACCCTGATTCACTCATAGTGATTGAGAAAGTGATATTGCTCTCAATGTATCCATCCTTTTATGTATAATTGATTCAATGTCTCTTTTTGTCTTTATTTCAGCTTGGGAATCACTTCAACAGCATTGGGGAAGAAGGTAGAATTGAACACCTACCAGGACCAGGCAAAACGGAAACTCCAAGTCAATGTCAAAGACAATTTCTGGCCAGTAAGTCACTTGAACAACAATAATGACAGGTTTGTTGTCATCAAGATGCATATTAATGCAGGCGACTAAAGTCTGTCCATGGCCAATAATCAATTGTACCTATTTTAAAATCTTAACATTTAATCATGATACAAGCACCGAGGGAAACAATCCTGCCAGATGATGCAAGGTGGATAGCAGCCTTATTAGGTTCAATATGGTTGTTGACTGTTGCCAGGTCTTTGAGACCAAATGTTTAAAGACTTATATCATACAAACAGATGTCCTTCTCTTTTTACCAGCTGAATAGTCTGTCCATGCTGAAATTGTACAGTAATTATCGAGCAGATTGGCATCAGTTTCCGTCCCTGTATTGGTGGCTGACTCTGTGTCGAGTCTGGTTCTGTCGACTTTGGTTGCGTGGTGAATGGAAAACACAAACAATGTTGTAGGGCAGAAAGAGGAGAAATATATTTCATTTTACTTTGGTGACTGGAGATGCTCTTTATTGAACAAAATTGTCCGAAAGGGATGATGCTTAAATGATGGGGGAGATGTCTCGGGTTTATGGTGGATGATCTTGACCCTGTGAGCGTGTGCTCACTCCCTTATACTGCGTTTCTTTAGGAGGCTGCACCCATCAGCGAATACTATTGGCTGAGAGGCATCTCCAATGAGGTCGCTCGTTAGTGAGCTAGTTATGTTGGGGTTAAGGAGTAACTGACTGGTAACTAACCCGTCAGAAGCTTTAAGGTAGAGAGGGTAAAATAGAGTAAAAACTGTTTTCGACATATGCATTTCATATTTAATTTGATGTGGTGGTTTTGCAGGTGGTTGCCAAGTCAAGACATACGCTGTTGGCATGGATGAAGGATTTGGCTGGAGACAAACCACTCACTCAGCTGGGGAAGAGGGTAAGTTATTTATTTGTCTGGAATGTTGTGATGATAAAATAGTGTTTGTCTGATATTCTGTTAAACTATGCTGTGGATATACAATAGAATGTTAGTCAAAATTGCTATTCACATGGCAGTGTCTGAGTCTGCAACTGATGAAGCATTTTAAGTGCTTTTCTATTTATAATGAGAGTTTTACCAAATGATAAAAATAAAATGCTGTGAGGTCTCAATAGGTACTATTCTGACCAACATATTCATCTAAAAATATTCCTGCCTTCAGGTACCAATCTTCAACAAGAAAGAGGAGATTTTGACGATCCTCTGCGAAAACAATGTACCTCTTATCCGGGGATGTTGGTTCGTCAAGATGACAAATGTATATAATGTGGCCATATCAGATGCAGCCAAAGCTCGCAAGAAACAAACCATGGACCCATTTTCTGGTATGTTCTTCATTTCGTCAATCCTTAGGTATGAAATAATATAATGGATTTATTGATAAACTCATGATAGAATAGTAAGTTTTTGCACTGCACACAAAGGTTATTTCTGTTGTCTACCCAAGATTATTTCTGTTGTGCAAGTAATCTAACCAATGGTCCTTAAGAGTATCTAAATATGGTTATTTCTGCTGTTCTTTCATGGTTGTGTTAGTTATTTAATTGGATGTTATTGTTAACAGACCATTTCTTCTGTTTAAGCATGGTTATTCCTGTACTATAACCTATGTGATATATATTGTCTTGCGATTGTTATAGTTTGAAAATAAACTTGGGTCATTTTTATTGCTAAACCATCATGTTTACTTGCCATGGTTATTTCATTGTATAAACATGGTTATTTCATTATATCACCATGGTTATTACATCAATGTTATTGCATTGATCTAACCACAGCTATCTTTGTTGTCAGACTGGACCGGGACATTGACCCGCTACTTGCGAGAACAGCTGGGTAAGATCATTGAGCATTACCAGGGCAGCTCCACCCAGACCAGCTTCCTCACGGCCGGACCTACCACTGTTGTTGATATAGACCTCGTCATGAGGCAGTGGACGCATGGCACCCAATTGGCACGTTACATGTATGAGGTGGGTCACCAGGGTTGGTTCTTCATCTGTTTGGTTTGGTTTCTATGTGTAAATTTCAGTTATGAAACCCAAGGTTTTGATTGACCAAGCCTGAACCACATATTAATTCTTTGATTTGGTAAAAAAATTATGTATAAATGCTAAAAGTTAAATTATCAAAATTTCTGATTACCTGAACAAGACCTCAAGGTTCATAACAGTTTTCCGATGATCAGCTATCAGACATCAGCTCTTACAAGACATCACTTTAATTTTTCATTCAATATCCGGACTTGTATTTGTTTGTGTATCAAGGAGGGCTTGCTAGACAGACATGAGTTTCTAAACTGGATGCTGGAGTTGCTGGAGAAGATGAAGATTACTGATGATACAGTACTTAAACTCATTCTAGCTCAGGTGCTCAAGGTGAGTTGAACGAAATCTTCATAGGTAACCATGTTAGTCAGGTGTTCAAGGTGTGTTAATGAAATGATCATAGGTAACCATGTTAGTCAGACGCTCAAGGTGAGTTAAGGAGATGTTCATAGGTAACCATGTAAGTCAGGTGCTAAAGGTGAGTTAACGAGGTGGAGCTGGAAAATAAGTTAATGAGATGTTCTTTTTTGCACATTATTTCATATTTTATATTTTAATTTTCCTACATGTGTGAACAGTACACATCAGATTATGTAGCCTCTCAGCTGTTGTCAAGGAAACTGGCACATTTCTGCGCTCAGAAACTATCTCAGTTTTACTTTGAATCAAGTAGCATTGCCTCGATGAACCAATCAGCCATGTCTACTGGGTGAGTAGATCACATCTAAACTTGTTATAGATTTTGCTTTGTTTCACATAAGACAATATAGCCATCAGATATACTAAGCATATTTTCTCTACCATGACAGTGGACTGAAAATATTCAATGGTCAAAAAAGGGAGAAAGATGTAACATCCTTATGAATATATTGACTTGCTATTGATCATTTTTCCATAGCCGAAAGTTTCCCTGTTGACAGCTTGTTAACTTGCTATTGAACCATTAACTTAAGTCATGACTCTGCAGCACGTCTGGTGAGCAGCACGTGTCCACCAACACCCCGACGGGAGCGCCTTCTACCTCAGCCAACAGCAACAGTGGCGGGTCAACCACGCTGTTTGCTGAGTATTACAACTGTCCTCAGCATCGTAGCCTCATTATGAGTCTCAGTGGTATTCTACAGGTTAGTTCTGGCAATGTCAACAATTGTCACGTTGTATGGATGTGGGTCTCAGTGGTATTCTACAGGTTAGTTCTGGCAATGTCAACAACTGTCACGCTGTATGGATGTGGGTCTCAGTGGTTTTCTACAGGTTAGTTCTGGCAATGTCAACAATTGTCACGCTGTATGGATGTGGGTCTTAGTGGTTTTTCTACAGGTTAGTTCTGGCAATGTCAACAATTGTCACGCTGTATGGATGTGGGTCTCAGTGGTTTTCTACAGGTTAGTTCTGGCAATGTAAACAATTGTCACGCTGTATGGATGTGGGTCTCAGTGGTTTTCTACAGTTTAGTTCTGGCAATGTCAACAATTGTCACGCTGTATGGATGTGGGTCTCAGTGGTAATCTACAGTTTAGTTCTGGCAATGTAAAGAATTGTCAGTTGTATGGATGTGAAATGTGATGTAGTTGCTCAATGGTTTCCCAATAGGTTTCCCAGGTACCGTATGACACTCTAGTGTTGGTGTGCTATTAAAGCCTTATACTTATCAAATTGGTTCCCTTCCCACTGCCCAGGGGAGAAACTGATTTGTGATAAGTGAACAATGGCATTTATGGGGCTCTGCATTGCAATCATTCATCATCATTCCCCTCATCGTTAAAAGCAACATCATAATCGGGAAGTATATGTACTGCTTGTGTGTTTGCTTCAGACCATCACCGTACGCTGCCCGGGGGCGTTGGTATGGCACAATCTCGGGGAAAGTAAGACCAACTCTGTTCTCTGTGACTCTCCTCTCGATCTGCTACCAGTGGCCCCATCCTCACTCCCGATGCCGCAGGGGCTCGACAACCACCAGGTCAGCATCTCTGACCCATCTCATTCCCATATAGGAATATGTGGGTCATATAACAATCTCTTGGATCTTTTTTAAAAACGAAGATGAAATTTTTCTACCAATTCCTCTTTATTCATGATGATGATCTGTGATGGAGCGTTATCCAATCTCTGGTGTGGTTGAGTTATTTCTCGTTCTTCTTGTCATCTGGTGGTTCTCTTGACTAGTTATAATCTATGTATTGATCAGTAAAGTAAATTCCACTTGTGGGTGTTTCTGTGTAGATTCGCATCCAGTTGATCGCCGCTGAGAATCAGATCATTGCCCGTAGCAGAGCAGCTGAGATGAGATGGTCGTCAGATCGCTGTCAGCAGTCAACTACAGGTTGGTAATTCAGTCATATTACATCATGTTTACTGTATTTATCTCTGCTTCTCCAAGAGGTTTTTTTGATGTGATGACCAGTTGGTGAAGTTAAAAAAAAAGCAGGGTGTGATGTGTGTTTGTATCAGGGAATTTGATTGGCCATGTTGTATTGACCAGTTATGACCTGCGATCATAACGCGATTTATGAGAATGGCGAACCTAATCTTTTTGCCTCCATGTAACTTACTCGGCACCGTCCGCCTCCACTCGGCCTTAATGGGTCAACTAATCCCTTTACCTCAGGTTCGCGGTTGAACAGCACGCGGTCGCAATCACCAGCGCCCTCCCTCGGAGGTTATAAAACTCGGTCTTTCATTTGAGCCTCCTCTTTTGCTTTTCAAAGCAAAGGGTACGCTACGCAATTTTTGTCTCGATTCGCCCACCACCACCCCACTCTCCACCTTTTTATTCAGCTGGGCTGTTTTTGCCCCCACCTTGCTGCCATGCACTGTATCATCCATGTCTTTCTACAAATTGTATCAGTATAATATTGTTAAATATAAATGGCTGTCATATTTTACATATGTTTCTTGTATATTATAACACATATAGGAAGTATAATTTTATGTATGCAACTTTGTTATATTATGTCAAGAGTTTTTAAGTGTATATTGTCTAGTGACATAGTCGTTATATTTAGATACTCATAACATATGTATGTTCTTACTCAACTATGTCACTATTGTCAAATCTATTCTTTTGGACATAGTTGAAATTATTATACTTTAAGAATTTGTGTACTAAACAACTATGCCATGTTGGTTAAAGTCATAGTTGTGAGTTCAATAAATGTAGTCATTCTTCAGAAGAAGAATGACCTTTTTTGGCAGCCAGCCTTATGTTACCTATATTCACCTCAAGTGTTGGCAGCAACGAGCTGCATGATCCTCTGTTACTATTTAAGAAGTGCAAATCATGGCAGCGAGCCCTGATCATAAATGTGTTTTACTTCCTATAGCATGAATATTTGTGTCAGAAACCATGATTTGACTCCACAGGTCGATATGTTTGTGTCATGCTCTGTGATTGGTCACCCTTGTATTATATGTTTGTGTCAGGCACTGTGATTGGCCATGTTCTGGATGTGTTGGAGGCTCTGGATAGACATGTGTTTGATAAGGTGGAGCCCCAGTCCTCTCTGGACACCCTGTACCACAAAGTATTTGGTGGGCGCCAGTCTAAAGAGGAAGACGTGAGTGTAGCATAGCCTTCCTACATCTCATCATTCTTATCATGTTTAGGACTATATGTGTGCTTAAAATTCCCTCATTAAAAATTTTTGTGTATTTTAAATGTTAGGTTTTTTTTTACCTAATTATCATGAAAACAATAGTTCAGACTGATAAGACATGCATTTTTAGCTTGAAAAACACTGAAATTTGAATTGTTACAAGTGATCTATTAATTCTGTTCTCTAACTTGTTAGTATTGTTTGATGTATGCTCGATTGCTCTATGACATTATATTCAGCTTTGGAGAAAAATGTTGAATGTTGCAGCTCATTGCAACCATAGAGTTTCCGTCAAGATGTTAAGATTTTGTGTCATGTAGGTTTGTGTCGGGGATGAGCCTATTGTGAAGTTACTGTGTGAATGGGCAGTAAGTACCCAGCGTACGGGGGTACATCGGGCTGTGGTTGTTGCTAAACTGCTGGAGAAACGCCAGAATGACATGGCTGCTGAGGTGAATGTGCTTGTCATGCAACGAGTAGTTGACTGTTTAGAGAGATTATCAGTGCTCAAAGGATCGATCCTCCATATATGTGTTGAAACACTGAGGGACAAAAATTGATGTTTCACTTTGTTTTATTGACAACTCATATTAAATAATTGCATCATAAGTAGCATCATCTTTATCCATCCTCCTCCGTATCTGGTGTGTGTAGAAGTTTGCCTCGGACGAGATGGGGGATGAGAGGGACTCGGTGACCTCTGACGTCCACGGATCCACCTCCTCAATGCCCTTCCAGAACCTCCTCAAGAATTTCCTTGACACCAACGCACCTGTCTTAGGTAAGATATGACTCCTGTTGCTGTGATCGCCTCATTAGTTCACCCACTGTGGTGTCATGTGGGCAATGTTACCCTTAATCTGGCTGCCAATTTATTGCTCGCTTCCTTTTGCTGCAAGTTTTATATGCAGTCATTGTATCACCAATTTTTCATATATATGTTTATATATTTCGATTGTTTACTTAAAATATATGTGCATTTGTTGAATGAGCCTGACAGATACCTACCTGATCCCTTAGAATTTTGTATGCCTTAATTCCCCACTTCTCACTGATTCCCAGATGTAACTTCTCTGTGTTTCTTTTTATATAACTGTTTTGGAGTTTCCCAGATTCCATCCAATGCTTTTCAACTAATATCTAGGACTGGACATATAACCTAACACATAAAATTCTTAATCACAGAAATTGCATGTTGATTATTAAAATGTATCACGTTATAATTGTTTTGGTCACCAGATATGAACCCAAGCATTGAAAACAGGACAGCGTTCGCAAACCTCATCTGTCTTATGTGTGAGCTGGTCGCCTACGATGTTTTCTCGCATGATGCGTACATGTGCTCGCTCATCTCCCATGGCAACCTGATGCAGGCTCCGTTGGTGCAACCTGTTGCTGCAGTTGCCAACCATGAGATTGTGGACTTATCGAGTGTCAAAAGTGACGCTATCAAGCAGGAAGTGAGTGTTGTTTCAAGCATTTCAAATCATTCTCATAATAAATATGAAAATAAATATAATGTGCAAATGGAGAAGTTTGTGTTTTCTGTTACTAACTGAAAATGCTTTTTGAAACTTGAAATCAAGATGTATCTATTTACTTTCAGGAGATGAAGCAAGAGTTAGAAAATCAAGTTCTGGATTCTGGCTTTGAGATATTTGGGCTGAAAGATGAGCCAAAGTCAAGTCCTGATGGCCCAGGTGAGGTTGTATTTGTAACCACCTGGTCCTGTCAAGATGTTAAATATAACCACCTGGTCCAGGTGGAATGTAAAATATAACCACCTGGTCCAGGTTGAATGTTAAATATAACCACCTGGTCCAGGAGAGATTTTAAATATAGCCACCTGGTCCTGTCAAGATGTTAAATATAACCACCTGGTCTGGGTGCAATGTTTAATATAACCACCTGGTCCTGTTGAGATGTTAAATATTACCACCTGGTCCAGGTGGAATTTTAAATATAACCATGTTCTCTGCTTTGATCAAGTTTAAATTGGATGTTCAACTAAATAGTTGTTTGTTATCTTGAGTTTTCAAAAGCTCTTTCTCCCTAGCCTTTAAACTAAAACATTTTGTTGGTGTGTATTTAGCGGGTGGAGCAATTCACTTATCTGTCTCCCTGATGACAAGTGCTTCATTTAGTCATTTGGCAATACTTGTTAGTTATTCATGTGGTAGTTTACAACTGGGGTCATCCACAACAAATGGTTATAATTTGTATCTGTACTCATTGTAGCATTGGCCTGTGTAAGCATTGTGGGACTTATCCTGTCTCTATATGATTGAATTGTGGGTAATGTCAATTACCTCTTCTGTCCCCAGCCTCCGTCAAGTCAGAACAGCCCATGTCAGCCGCTACCCCGGGCCAAGTCCCCACCCCCGCCCAGGCCCACACTCCGGGCATGGCACGTACCCCAGGTGCACCCCACACCCCAGGTGCTGCCAGAACACCAGGGGCCCCACTGACACCAGGGGCTGCCCACACCCCTGGGATGGCCACGACCCCTGGCGGTGGGGGGCATACACCAGGCATGGCTCACACGCCCGGGAAAGCCCACACACCCATATCGTCTGGGCATCTTTTACCGCAAGCCTCGAGCCCCACGAAAGGATCATCGCGCCATCTTATATACGCGACGCATTTCCCGATACCTCAAGACGAACTGAGCAGTCACGAGTGTAACCAGCGCATGGTCGTCTTGTTCGGGGTGGGGAAAGCTCGGGATGAAGCCCGACACGTCGTTAAGAAAATCACCAAGGAGATCATGAAGCTGTATGGCAAGAAGAACAGCATTGACACCAGTAGTGGGGACACTACCAAGATGAAGCGTAAGAAGGAAAAGGACGCCCTGGATTCGTCTGTAGCAGGGAGCGGATTGGGCAGCTTGGAAGGCACGTTCGCTAAATTCCAGAAGCTGTCGTATTACGACCAACATGCTATCACGGCGACCGTGCGCACGTCGGTGGTGGAGATGGTTAACGGATTTGCGACAGGGAATGCTAATTACTTGCCTCCTGTCGATCATATATCATTCCTCTTGGATCTCATGGAGTATTGTAATAATATCAATGGCCTGGTTGACTTTGTCTTGAAGGTGAGTACATTGTTTGAAAGTTGACCCATCATGTCATAGACACACGAGTAACATGATTTATTTTACAGACATGGGGTCATTACTTACTAGTTACTTTTTGCTGACTAAACTGTTTGCCTTTTTGTAATAATCAATTAGGTTGTAGGTGATCTTTAAGGTCAGATCATATTTAGTATCAGTTTCACTTAAATAAATTACCTTCCCTTATCACTTGCTTTTGACAGCCAGATATTTTGTACCAATTGATTTTGATCAAAAGCAATGTCAGTGGTTTACAACTACCGTGTATTTTAAATGATAATTTCTGATGCAAATAGCATCATCAGGGTTTAATTAAATTATTATTGTCCTTCAGAAGTCTGTACTTCTCTCTCTCTCATCTTAGTTGGTAAAGCATCAGACATTGATATTGATTAGCCAAGATGTACACTGACCTTTATACGTGATTCATATAATGTTTTGATTGTACAGTTGTCAAGGGAATTGCCGGAGGTAGAGACTCAGCTACAGCAGAAGATGTCCAGTCTGGCCGGGGTATACTCCACCAGCGTCTGTCTGTATCTGGTTGCAGTGCTGCGCAAATACCACGCCTACCTACTGGTCTGTCAGGAGCATACTGCAGATGTGTTCGAAAGGTAAGGGTTAAAATGTTATTCGTTGCTACAGTGAGGTAATGGTATTTGGCACTCTTCACCACCGATTTACATCCAATTCTATTGATATGGGTACAATACCATAAGATAAACCATTATATATATGTTATCAAGGATAGGTTCTAGGAAATTGTTGATTGAATATGGTGGTTATAGAGTGGTTATATTAAAATGGTTAAACATGCATGTGTTTATATTTGTGTGGTGGTTAAATGGTGGTTATATTGATCAATGGTTATACTTTTAACATGTGTTGTATTTGCAGTCTCTGTAAGGTGGTGAAGCATGTGTGTAACCCCTCCGACTGTACATCAGCTGAGCGTGTTATTCTAGCATACCGCTACGAGCTCTATACTCAATGCTACTTCCTCAGGGTAAGTCATTTCATGCTGTTACTGGTCAACTAGGCAGACATATCATCTTGATACTTACACCAAAATATCATTCAGATATTTACTGGCTCCTAATTGAGTTTGACTTCCCCTAAAATCAGTTTCACATTGTCCTCTGTTCAACCCCAAACCTGACACAGTCAGGTACCCACAGGCACTTGAGTCTTAAAATGCCCCTCAAAAACTTCCATCAGTGTTTTTTTTTTCTCTTTGCGACAGATGAAGTACAATGATACATGGGGGACTGTGGTCACTAAGGTACAGAACACCTTGTATCCTAGAATAACCCCATCCGCCTGCAACCAGACATGGGACCCCGGCTTCATGATCAAATACCTGCAGGACCCCAAGTAAGTGCTACACTGGCAGAAAACCGGCAAATAAACCCTGTGTTTTTATTACAATGACATTAACTCCAAAGAATCAATGACTTTGAATGAAATGCTACTTTTCCTGTCGCAAAAATAAACATGGTATTTGGCCATCAGCCATTATTTGACAAATGGGTTAATAGCCATACTATGATTTCTATTAAAACGGAATTTTCATGTTGTGGTTTGTAGATTGAAACTAGACCCTCAGCTGATCAAAGAACTGAATGATTCAGTTGCACAGCGGTATAAGTTGGTGTGTAATGCTATACGAGAGGTGTGTCTCTCTGGAACACCAGAACGGTAAGAGTTATTCAGTGAATTCTGAGTTAACGTTAATGTTATCTCCTTTTCATTTAAGTTAACATTGAATCATACAAAATCGTTTTCAAGTGTCGAATTTGTGATTTCAAGATGGCTACCAGTCATTTCAATAGTCCATTCTGATTTTGCTATAGTATTAACTTTGATCTAATTCAAGATTCCTATGAGTTATAAGATGAGTACTTGTTTAATTAAAGTTAGGATTCAAGACTGCTGTCACTATCCTACCATCTTATTGAGGATATCAGTCAAATTTCACAATTGTTCAGGGTTATTATTCAAGAATGATATCACTTACAGCAAAATATCTCACAAAATTTTAGCTATTGGTATATTGATATCAAAATTATTGTGATTTGCTTTTCAGAGTGAATGAGGTATCCATTGTCTGTGCCAATATCACAGCCTGTTGTAATATCCTCAGCTCTGATTGGCTGGGAGTATTGAAAGCCCTCTGCTGGTCGTCCAATCACGGCTGTGGTTTCATTGATGTTCTTACAACTCATGATGTGAGTTGTACTGCATTTAACCAAATTGTTTATTCCTAATAAGAAAAGTTGTTAGTTTTTTGGGATTTATTACTAATACTGTTTTACATGTTACTCTTACCCTTAATGACTCCACCCACTTAATGACCCCACCCACTTAATCTATCCACTCATTTGCTCCACCTACTCTGCAACACAACCCACTTAGTGGCTCCACCTGCTATAAGACTCATTAGCTCCACCCACTTATTCAATCAGGTAACCATTTACTCAATATACTCTTAAACATGATCTCCGCTCAATCAGTGACTCCTACACACAGAAACCATGTACACATCACACTTAACGATCTTCACACATTTTCATTGATGATCGCATTGTTTGTCAGTCATCAGACTTGTCAATCCATGACAACCTGGCCGTATTCACAGCAGTATTGGTGGCCAGACATTGCTTCACGCTAGAAGACCTCGTCAAACATGTAGCCCTCCATTCCCTGCTGCTGGCCTGCCCATCCAGTGAGTGTCTGCCTTCTGGCAACTTTATGTAGCTATAAGCAGTGATGTTGAACAATACATTGACCATAAAATGCCTTTCAACCATTAATGTATTGCATTGTCTCACTTTGTGCTCACTCTATTTGATGTTTAGCTGGTACTGGTGGTGAAGCGGACGCTGAGCCAGGGGCCCGGCTAACTTGTCATCTCTTACTGCGGCTCTTCCAGACATCTCCCACACTCCCCGCTGCATCTCTGATCAGCTCAAACGCGATGGTGCTTAAGTCATCTTGTGATAGACATCTGCTGGAAGCGGCACGTAACAGCATCACCGTTGGAGCTGTTGTGGCAGTGCTGAAAGCTATTCTGATGCTGGGTGAGTAACAGTACATATTCCCTTACCAAAGATTCAACATAGATTTGACCATATTTTTCAACCCCGTACAGGTTCTTAAGGCAAAAATCTGACCGCCATATGATAGTTGTTGGTTTATCTTTTCATGACGGAAAATTACGTCGTTGAAGTCGTTAATTAGAATGATTAGCCCAACAACAAACAAAATGTGAACTGTTATAACATCTGGGCTGGACTGATCTGGGACTCATTCCTGAATAATATTCATTCTTCTGGGATTCGCTTAGCAATCTGATAGATGTAAGTTTTCAGCGTTTTGACCTGGTGTTCATTTGCCACATGTAATGTTATTTCAGGAGACAGTTGCAATGCCAGAGGCTCCAGTAGCTCTTCAATGAAGAAGGAAAAGAGTGATGACATCATCAGTTCCATGCTGAGCAGTCTGGATGATGGAATGGATATGGACATGGACCTGGCCATGATTGGCGGGTTAGCGCTATTTCCTTCTTTCCTCGGAGATCAAAGCATATATTAATGATGATCTTAATAGTCATCATCATCATTATAATTGTCATCATCATATTTATTATCACTATTGCCATCATCATCTACTATGTCATCATCATCATCATCATGGTCATCATACACCCTCCGTTGCGAGCTTGTGGTTACGCCGCCAGCTACCCTCACTAAGACTGCCTCAACGCGATGGGGCTGTTTATGCCCCAAGATATCAATACGCTTTTTGCCTTTTAATTCATTTTGTCTGTAATATGTAATTAGCATGTGTGATTTTACCACCATTTATGAACTTAGAACTCTTTCCCAGCCATAAGTGGCCAATGTTCAGCATAAATATTCTAGGGAATAATTTGCAAGTGTCTGTGGCACAAGTTTGTGTGAGCGCTTCTGTTCAACTATTTTAAACAACAGCAAAGCCTTCAATACCGTCCCCTTTTGACTGACTTTGTATTGATATTATTGGCCAGACATAAAAATGATGGTTTGTTAGTAAAATAAACCACTTTTCCGCATATAAAGTGGGCTTGGCAAAGTGGGCTTGGCAAAGTGGGCTTGGCAAAGTGGGCTTGAGCAGATGCAATCAAAGACATCACTCTGCTCAGCTGGTTAACTTCACATCGAAACTGAAACTGCCTGCTTCAGAAGGAGCTTGAATGGGGCTTAGCATCCCTACAATGTAGGGTGTGGTAGTCATGTGTGGGTACAACCATCCTCGCTACAGAGAATGCATCATCATCTTCATCAACAACTGTCTCATCATCATCTTTATTACTATTGGCATCATCATCATCATCATCCTCAACAATGTCGTCTTCACCATCATCTTCATCATCATTTTCACCTTCATCATCATCCTCATCATTGCCATCATCATGGTTTAAACCTTGTGGTTATGTGCTTTCAGTCCGACTAAGATCAAGGGTGGTTTTGAGAGTGCTGGACTCAGCGAGTATGCCAAGCACTGCCTGAAGGAGATCTGCAGTCAGGAATGGGTGCGAGAGAAATTCCTGAAAAATCCTAAAGGACTCTTTGATTCTGACCTCTTGCTGGATAAAATGGTGTCCCACAGACAGGTAAGGGTCATGATGAAGTCATTGAAGGTCATGTTGAAACCACTTTAAGTAAATTTAGCTGTAATGTTTTGCACTCACCCTGATATTTGAAAGTGACCGCATTTGTGATTCAGAGTAATTATGCCATAGTGAATTGATGTGTTTCTATGGTTACACAATGGTTCAGTGGTGGTTATAGAGTGGTTATATGTGCTGTCCAGGCCCAGCAGTTGGTACAGATGATCTGCTACCCAGGAGGTCTACCCAGCCCCATGCTGCTCGATGAGGACGAGGATGAAGAGGAACCTGAGGAACAGAGGCACATCACACGCATCCTCCAGGTCAGTCAAGGTCACGGTCAAAGAAAACAGTCAATTCACCCTCCTCCCTTAAACCTCTACTTATCTGCCGACAGCCACCCCCCACTCCCACACACACCACCCTCTCCACCACCCATCCTCTCCAATTTTCACTTTCCAACTTGATGAATGCCTTAAACATGTTATATTCTATATGTTTATTTGTGTTGATGCTGGTGTTATCTTCCTGTGTTTCACTTTGCCCTCCAGAGCATGGACATGTGGTCGATGCGGGTATCCTGGGTGGAGCTTGAGCTCATGATCAAACAGGCCACCAATTCTGTAAGTGCTGACTCAGCTCTCTTATGACCAGTCTAACGGCTGCAACAATGGTTATAATTAATACAGGCATTACTTTTTAGTACAAGTCAAAGATCTCATTTGTACATTTATTTTATAATGTTATCTTAATTATGGGTGGGCTGTTAGTTATGTATTTGAATATAGATGCCTGACTACTTCAACAATGTAATAGTTTTTTGGTGTCAATTGAAATGTCTCAATTAAAACATTTTAAATAATTTGAAGTGATAATAAGTTGGTTTTGATGTGTCTTTTGTTGTAAGCTTGGTATGTCAATATGGATGTCTGATTCACCTGTTTACAGCAAATGTCTGTGCTGTTGGAGAACATTGCTAGAGGCACTATTGAGGTTTTCCAGAGGCAGACAGAATGTAAACACAAGCTGGACGCCTCTGTCAACCAGCATGGATCCTCATGGTAAGTGAGCCCTGCTCAGGTGACTCGCGAGTAATTACAAAAGATACTGTGCATTGATATGTTGATTTGGTATATCTGAAGATGGTTTCATTTGATTTGCTCCGATAAGGTGTAACAGGTAAGTATTTGTGCTCGCTTCTATGCATCAATTGTGAATGGGGGAAGGGTGTGGTGAGGAAGGAGCTATTGGATGTATACAGTCTATGTTTAAGGGTGTTTTTAGTGATATTTAGGATTACTTAATACTTAATTGTCACTCATATTCAAGAAGACTTTTCTGGTGACAGTTTACCCTGCGAAAACTAAAGTGTCAGGATTGACCCAAATTGTAAATGTCACTCATATGTTCACGATTAATTTTTATTTTACCATTTTATTACCTGTCAAGACAACAATTATCAATTTTACAAATAAATTCAAGATGTTTTTATGCCATCCTTTAACCCTTTTATACTCTATGTGAAGGTTGATTAGAATTGTCAATGTCAGACATAATTCAATAGTTTTCCTTGTATCAATTTACCTGTTAAATTCAAGATGAGTTTCCTTCAGTTATTCAATAGTATTAATAATGTATTGCTACTGTGTATCAGGATTGACAAGGACAGTGAGGGGGTGTGGCTTATGGCCCCTCTCATTTCCAAACTCTCTAGTGCTGTCCAAGGCAAGGTTCTCAAAACAGCTGGCCAAGTGCTGGAGACAGGGAACAACTTCTGGAGCGCCAAGAACTCCAAAGATCGTGAAAAATACCTACAAAAAAGGTCTGTCTGTCTATTTGGTTAAAATTTTACCCATTATATGTTTTAACATACCTCTTACAGTTATTTTGGCTCAATTGTTCTATTTAAAAGCAGCACAAGATCATTTATAACTGGTGCATATATGTATGATTAATATCATGACAGATGCATATATGTATGATTAATATCATGACAGGTGTATATATGTATGATTAATATCATGACATAATGGTGCCTGCCATCCATAATTATTTTTAAATTTTGAATGTGGAAAAAAAACATAAATCTTGTTTTTGTTTTGTGTTTACAGTACATCTTTATTGGCACATCAGCCATTCTTGAGTCTGGTGTTTGCCTGTCTGAGAGGCCAGGATGAACAACGGGAGTGCCTGCTCAAATCGTTACAAGAGCAACTTGAAAAGTTTGTGAGTAACGCGAAGGAGCAGCAGGACCGCGGTCTCCCCACTGATGATCGCCTCAAGAGCCTCATGCAGGAAGCTCTCCAGCTGCGACTCAGTTTGGTGAGTCCACTCCCTCTGCTTTTGAACTGCTTTTTTACACTTAATCTGGTGTGGTCACTCCCACTGTTAGTCTATTCTATCTGGTGAGGCTGCTCCCTCTATGTGAATTAGACATTCAGCAATGCACTTAATGAAAGTGTTTGCCTGGTACCAGGTTGGTGGGATGTTTGACACGATTCAGAGGAATAACAACCTGGTTCAGGACTGGGCAGCTCTACTCATGCAGCTGGTCAGTCATGGTGTGGTGGACATCAGTAACAACAGGTAACATTCCCTCATTGCTAAAGAGATCAATACCATCTTTATTGTACCTCTCTGTTAAATGATGCTAATCATTCAACCTGTCAGTCATCCACTTCATATGTTGGCTCCTTGCACTATTTAACTCTACAAAATGAATGACATCATCTACTCATCTACTCTGCCCACATATTAACTTCACCCACTATTAAGCTCCACCCACTCAATGACTCCACCCACTCAATGACTCCACCCAGGAAATATATCAAACTTTTCAATCAAGTTTATTTCTTCCTCTGTAGTGAGCTCTTCACGGTCATTTTAGACATGCTGTCTGTATTGATCCATGGTACCCTGGTGAGTGAGAACTCAGAAAAGGGAGAGGAAAGCAAGAAATCCTACACGCTGTACCACAGCCTGATCCGCAAACTCAAGGTGAATTACCCGGCGGTTATCACTGAATTTTACTTTTGGGAGACTTTTCCTCTGAATGTGTGTGTGTAGTGGAAGTCTTACTTAGAAATTGCAATTCAGAGTCTTACAGAGTGCCCCCTGTGATCTACAATAACACTGAAATTGTCTTTTTTAAATCGGAGCATCATATGTATTGACAGTCCTAAATGCCAGATCCAGGTATGCTATTGGTCTGTAATTAGAGCTAGAATTAAAATTCTTGGATGGTAATTGAATTTTGTTGATAAAATATGGAAAGGCCCCTCCCTTTCCCATAGGTGTGTATTTTTTTAACGCAGTGATACCTGTGTGTTGACAGCGCGAGTTGGGGGAGAAGCACTCGGCCAGTATAGACCAGGTGCGACAACTGCTGCCACTGCCCAAACTCTACTGCGAGGTGCTTCAATGTGAGCCTCATTCACTGGCTGAGGGCAAGAATCGAGGTCCAGAGGCAGACGAACGCAGGCTGGTAGGTGATGGGCACTGTAGATGATGATGATGTTTACAGGATCACAGTATTAAGTCTGTTGTGTATTGTAGGATCACAGTATTAAGTCTGTTGTGTATTGTAGGATCACAGTATTAAGTCTGTTGTGTATTGTAGGATCACAGTATTAAGTCTGTTGTGTATTGTAGGATCACAGTATTAAGTCTGTTGTGTTTTGTAGGATCACAGTATTAAGTCTGTTGTGTTTTGTAGGATCACAGTATTAAGTCTGTTGTGTTTTGTAGGATCACAGTATTAAGTCTGTTGTGTATTGTAGGATCACAGTATTAAGTCTGTTGTGTTTTGTGGCTTTAATAAGTAAAGGCATTCTTTTTCATCATTGTCACCCTGCACAAGAATTAGCTGTAGTGGATCAGTGAGTAGCTTCATTTGAAACAAGAGCTGTGGGATAGGAAATATTGAGATCAATATGGAAGGAGTTGTGTTGATAAAGTGGGAGGAGTTGTGTAAATCAGTGTGGAAGGAATTGTTGAATTCAATGTAGGAGGAGTTGTGTATGTTAATGTGGAAGGAAATTTAGAGTTTAATGTGGGAGGAGTTGTGTGGATCAGTATGGAAGGAGTTGTGTGGATCAGTGTTGGAGGAGTTGTGTGGATCAGTGTTGGAGGAGTTGTGTGGATCAGTGTGGGAGGAGTTGTGTGGATCAGTGTGGGAGGAGTTGTGTGGATCAGTGTGGGAGGAGTTGTGTGGATCAGTGTGGGAGGAGTTGTGTGGATCAGTGTGGGATTAGTTGTGTGGATCAGTGTGGGAGGAGTTGTGGATCAGTGTGGAGGAGCTGTGTGGATCAGTGTGGGAGGAGTTGTGTGGATCAGTGTTGGAGGAGTTGTGTGGATCAATGTGGGAGGAGTTGTGTGGATCAGTGTGGGAGGAGTTGTGTGGATCAGTGTGGGAGGAGTTATGTTGATCAGTCTGGGAGGAGTTGTGTGGATCAGGAGTTGTGGAGCAAAAGCACATATCGTTCACATGGAATATTTCACTTTTAAGAAATTTCCATCTTACACAATGTTGTCTACAGGGTGTACAGATCTGTAACAAACAGAAAGTGAGTCCTTGGGAGATGATCGAGGGGCAGAAGAACTTGGCCCCCCTCAGTCTCGCCTGGTTTGGTGCTGTACGCAGTGAACGTAAACCACTCAAATATGAGGAGGAACACAGGTAAGTTGTACAGTGTGACCTGTTCTATATCAGGGCTGACTTTATTATTTTAAATTACTCTATATTCAATGCATTTTTGTTGTCTATTTAACCCTCTGTGTAAGATTCAAGTGCAATATTTCTTGTTTAAGATTTTACTTTTGTTATGATTAATCTTCCTTTGTATAAATTGATGATCTCAATATCTCTATCCCAATAATTGTGTGTTGTGTGTTAGACTGCTGTTGTATCATACACATACTGTGAAGAAACCCACCAGCTTTTTCCTCGAACCCCCTCCACTCCCCCCTGAGGACCTGGAACCGCTACCTCAGGAAAAACCAGTAGGTTTAATCATGTTGTGTCTTAGTGTATAATGAAAGGGGATTGTGGCTGTTTTGGGAGTGAGTGAGTGAGTGAATGAATGAGAGAGTGAGTGAGTGAGTGTGTGTGTGTGTGTGTTTTTACATGAGTGTGTGTGCATGTGTGTGTGTGTGTTCTGGAATGATTGTGAGTAAGTAGTTGTTTGGGTTAGATGAGCATTTCTGTGTACCTTTATGGTGTAGTCAACATGTGGCCGTGATTGTATAGTAGTGTGATTATTTGTATGGTGAAGTGATGTTTGTATGCTGACGTGAACCAATAGCCCTGTTTGTTACACAGCAGGAAGAGAAGGCCGTCCTGCCTGTAGTGGAAGCCAAGCATAACGAGTCTGGTAAAACGGTGAAGCCATCCAAACGAGGCCGCAACAGGAGGGGATCTCCTCGCATCACTACCCCCACCCCAGTCACCTACAACATACAGGTCAGTAACCCCGAGGGAGTAAGACCCCAACCAGTCCGATATCTGTCCCAGCTAAGGGTGGTTCATGACCCAGTGTGGGCAGAGGTCTGAGCCCAGTAGACAATAGTGCTTAAGAGAAGATGTCCAGAAGTATTGCGATCATCACCATCTCTTATGGATGTGGGTCTATTGCTTGCAGGGCCCCATGGCTCCTATGGGACCCCAGTTTGGTCGGCAGGAGATGTATCATCCACAGCCCACAAACAACTGGTACTCCAGTGGACAACCTGCCCAAGCTCAACAGACTGGCCAGTATATGCCTCCTCAGCATCTGCCGCCCGGTGTGTGAACGTTCTTGCTCTGTGATAACTGCTATTGTTTTCCGGGAACTACCTTTTGATGAACTCAAATTTGATGATGTATGTATGAGCAACTGAGGGAATATTTCAACCTGTATAAACAACGGCTCCTGATGATCATGATCTGAAACGAGGCTATTGTCATTACCTCATCATCTTCTGTATCAATCGGACTAAGTTTTATCTAAATCAACTTAATACAGAATTTGCACCTCCTCCCTATCCTCTTAAATACACAGAATATATACATTACAGACTAGGAAGTAAGGGTGTTTACATATACAATATTTATATTGGAGGCTAGGAAAGAGTCATTTCAAGATTGGAGTGCCTGCTATGTGGAATATGAGTTGTCAGCATTCATTCATTGTTATTTCAATAACAAACGAGTCATCAATGCCATACATCCTATCATGTGGTATTGCCGATTCTTCTCAACAGGTGGACCTCGCTTTGCACAACCCAACTCCAAAGCCGCTCTCACCCAATATCTGCGAGCCCGCCAACCCAGCCACCAGACGGTCTCACAGGGTCCGGCCGGCTTTATGGGGGGTCCTCACACGGGCCGAGCAGCAGGTCCGCCCCCAGCAGAGAACATGATGATGTTACGAGCACGTCTCGGCATGCATCGCCAGACGGGCCCGGCTAGCATGGGCCGTATGGGGATGAGTGATGGGGGCATGTATGGAAGTGGAGGGCCATCCATGGCTCCAGGAATGTCAGGGCCGTCACAGGGATTCCCTCAACCCATGGCTGGCCAAAGTAAGTCTTGTGTGCTGTGTTTAATCATATAATGTGAATAGTAAGATAATGAGTAACTCTTTTTATTTCCCTTGCAAACACATGTTTGGTCAAAGTATGGCTGTCATTCTGGTATATGTAGAGAATGATTTTCGTGTTCCACTTACTAACTTGTGCCCTATTACAGCAAAGTTTATGTGTCCTAGTGAATCAAGTATATGGAAGGATAAGTCAGTGTTCGATTCGAGATAAATGGGTCACCAAAATTAGTGTATGTTGCTAAATTTTAAGCAACGTGAAGAAGTGCCCACTTTTTATAATGATCTTGGTGGATAACTACCAATTCTAGCCACATTTCATGTTACATTTCCTGTCCCCCCCCCCCCAGGTATGAACCAGGGTTACAGTAACTATACACAGGGCATGGGGCCACAGCAACCAGGCATGGACACTGCAGGGGGTAACATGGTGGCCCCCCAGCAGCCCGGATACAGCCAGGGTTATCCAGGAGGGGGCGGAGCTATGCAGAGGATGCCAGGCTCCACCCAGGCCGGCCCATACATACAGCCACCACAGTCCGGCCAGTACAGCACTCCTACTTCAAGGTACTGAGGCCATATATCATTCCATGAGAAACATTTGGGAGAGAAATGTCCCAGAGAATAAACCTAGCACATATAGAGTGACTGCATGTGCCAATCTATGAATGCAATGATGGAAATAATTAGAGATTAACTGATATTGTAAGAACAATGTGATATTTAATTACTGGTGCATAAAATGAGGACAACTATGCAGGGATCAATGGACCCTGTCCACAATAGTTGGTACTGCTCTGTTGATATCTCAGGTTCATGTGCAAAAAGATATATGTAGACAACAAAATCATATAAAATAATATTTAAATACAGCTGTATATACAGAGAAAGATTTAAAATAGTTGAAACATGGGGGGAAAAAAGTATAAAGTCTTGTTGGACAGTTGAACATTTGCGTCAGATAGTTGACATTCAAATTGATCGAAGGATCGTAAGCATACATCCATTTGTGTTAGATAGTTAGTCATGTATTTTGACTGGTGTACAGTTCTTTCTTATTCATATTGATCAACTATCATTGCTGCTTTTTGTCAAGCCTGTATCTTTGTTTTCCAGATACACTGCTATAGGGGGAATGGGAAACATCAGCGGGACAGGGGCAGTCCCTCAGGGCAACTCCATGCCAATCAACAACAACATGGGCCAATCGATGACAGGATACAATCCTGGTGGACCACAGACCACTGGCTCAGGTTACACAGTGTCACGGCAACAGATAATGTCACGTCAACAAATGATGTCAGCGATGCAGCAAGGTCCACAGCAGCAGCAGCAACAGCAGGTCCGGGCTATGTACCCACAACAGATGCAGAGGCAGATGTCAGGGGGTGGGACTATGGGGCAACAGGGCGGGGCTCCAGGGGGTAACTTTTACCAGCAGTATTGAAGTGGTGGTAATGGACAGTTGAGTTGCAGAATACCTCATAGGTGTTTATAGAACTATGGCCCAGTTTATTGTCATGGTGCGTCTTGATTATCAATTCCTATTAAAGCATTATTTCCAACCAATCAAATAGAGGTAATATTAGCGATTGTTGTCAAACCATCACTTTACCGACTACTAAATACTCAAAAGGGGTGGAGCTACACCATGCTCATTCGTTTCATCATGAATATAATAAGTCAATCATTATCCTGTAGACACACTCTTACTAATGGCAAGTAAATATATCTCAGAATTATGTGTTCGTTCCGAATAAGATCCTCCATGTTTATATCACCTAAAAGTGACACTTAATTCAAATAGTGTGGTCAGAACTGTATTTCCCATTGGAGTTCTACATGGTATTAAATTTTCATGACATCACAAGATCCAATAATTTTGACTAGACATCGTCCAACATGCTTTAAATTGCCCCAGGTAAAGTCACAATTCACTCCGATTGAATGCTAGTGTTCATTACAATTTGAACTTTTATAAATTCCATGGACAAAACTGATCAAGTGTATATGCTATATTTATTGTTGTTGTCTGTGAATGTGAATGCTTGTATTGTATGATCAAATAAATATATACTCAATGTACTCTAAAGTCAATTATTCACAGGATTATGAACAATATCAGGTGGTTAGATTTATTGATATGTTAATCACACAGATTATTTAGGGGGAGAATTTTTTGCTTCGAACATTCATATTCTAATTTCAGAGCTTTAATCAAGGTGGTGAATTTTCCAAAGTTTTTCACCCAAATAAGTTTTGTTGTTTTAGATAGCAGTAGTCTCCCATTACACATAAAACGAAGTACACATATTCCAATGAAAATGCATCCAGGCAAAACCATAAATTATGGAAAGTTGTGGAAGTTTATTCATCACTTGAGCTGCTGCTACTAGAGTCTGAGGACATAATTTCCACATCATCACTGTCTTTAACATGCTTGCTGTCCAACCCAGACGAATGCATGGGAGGTGGGGTCAAACCAAAATGGCTGCCAGCTCCGCCCTGGTTGTTAGTCATCTCCATTCCAGATTGCCATGACGACATGGGTTGACCAGCTTGATGTCCACCTGTTGATGACAAACCGTGCTCTGAAACAGGAAATATTTATTCTGTTGGCATGGTAACCATGTTCTGGAAATTCAAATTTGCTGTATAGACAATGATCTTTGTTAGTTTTTAAAACTGTTTTGTTTGCATCCATGTCGAGTAAAGATTGGGCTTTCATGTGCCTTTCTGTGTTCTCGGGTGAATAATGAATGAAATTGAATGGGGGCAGTATTTAAGGCACAATTGCTACTGTAGGGCAGCTAAATCCCACCTTATGTGGAAAACCATGCCAATTAACTACAACACACCTAGCGGGGGCCTTCCCATAACTGGACTTTCTTGGAAGCTGGCTTGTGATTGCAAACTCTGGCTTGTGAAGGAAGGGTCGCCGAATTTAGACAGCAGACCCATTCTCATTTCTATATCTGTGGGATAGGGTCTCCGCGGGTCACCTGTAATACAACATTTCCAATTTCAGCTGTTAAGTTAAACATTATAAAAAACAATGAGACTTGCAATATTAATTAAACACCTCCTTTGGTCAGAACAGATTTGATACGAGCATACTGGTTATTGATGGGAGTATCACAATGTTTGCTGATACAACTTATAAATAACTGTACAACAGTTACAGTACATCTGCAATTTCACCTTAAGTCACAGCATGCAATAGATAGTGCAACATGGGGCATTTCTTGAGACATTATGACTTCACAATTGAAGCTTCATCTGTATTGAAGATTAATCACAAGTGATTCATTATAATGTTTACCGGTTACTCATCTTAAAAATAACTTCACCTGGAGCCCATGTCTGTGGGGCTGCCACAGCATTAGCAGCACTAATTTTATGTGCATACTTGATGAGCTCCTCTGAGGAAATTTTTGCTGAGTTTGCTTGATTGATAGACTGCAGCTTCTGCTTTGCTTGATAGATGGCAGTGGCCTGTGATATAAAATGCATGTTGATTTATAAAGACACATAATTATGACAAATGGGGAAAAGAAAAGAAAGGAGATATCAGATTATCCTAAAGAAGCAATATGATTTATTTTATAAATCTTGTTTCAATGTGATTGGATGGCAATTTATGCAAACGGCGTCCCATCCAAATTGACTCATAATAAGACAAATAAACTGTTTTGTAAGTTTCAAGATCATAACAGATGCACACTAATGAGCACTGTTATAGAAAGTATACGACATGGCATTATTTATAAATTTAGATTCAGCGAAACAAAACTACAGAAGGATTAATAATATACAAACAATTATAATTGAATCTTTAGATTGCAGTCTGACATGACATTAGCAGATAAGCAGAATAATATGTCCTCAATGTATCAGTTGTAGGGGGTTACTGCATCAACTGATGACTGAGAGGGTACGTTATGATGAAGGGTAGATTTGTTATCAATTTGGCACTCAACATGAAGCCTTATAAGCATGGTGAAAAGCAACTTACATCTGAAGAAGAACCTGTCATTTTATCAGATATTGGAGGAAAACTTACTAAAATACTCTCAGCTTCTTTGAGATTACGCTGTAACTGTCGAATATCAGCATCCCTAGCTTCGACCTCAGATTTCAACAAATCCAGCTTTTTCTGCATTTCACCTTGCTCCCAGGCTATGAGAATACACAATAAGGTCAGAAGATTTATGGCATTGTTTCAGGAATCCAGAAGAATATTTCATGATGTTCAATCAATGGTTGTATAATACAATCAGATAGATCACAATAATGGATCCAAGTGAAAGATTTATATTTATTTATTGTTCTGTATAGTAATTTGAAGCTCACCAGTGTGTAGTGTTGCTTTTAGCTCTTTGTCTTTGGCAATCAGTAGCTGTATCAATTGGTCTGTGTTCACATCATCTTGACGTTGTGCTTTCGGCATAGCAATGAAGTCCAGCAATTCTCTAATGAAACAAAGGCAAAAGCTAGACTTACCAAAATAACCAATTAAATTCCAAATCCTATGTAAATAATGGTGTAAATGGGGGGAAAAATAGTTCTATCAACTATGAACAAAACTATCTGTTTGTCCTTCCATCAAACCCCTCCCCCACCCTCCCTGAATCACCTCAGTGATGTGTAATTTGTTCTAGCAAAACATACATACTGCACATATAGACAGAAGAACACATACAGGCGTCAGGCCTAAAAGTGAAATCGAGTGATTCTATGCTCACCGCTCGGAATTAGTTTAATTACCATTACATGTCAATTACTACAATAGCAGTGGCAAGTTTTGGCATATATGCAGATATGGCGAGTTTGGGTCCTGTAGCTCATGACCTGATAGAGATTGCCCGAATGTAAGCAACCGGTGCGGCTAGCTCTATTGAACCAAGTTGGGGAGCTTGTACTCCCTCAACAAAATTATCGAACCGGCTGTTGATTGTGGGGCAACAGCGGTCTTTGTTTTGTGGGCGATAATGAGAAAAATGCCTTACTACGTCACGATCAATGCCAATATGGGGAACGTTAAACAAAATTAAAATAGATAATTATAATTCAGATTCATAGCAAAACAAATTGTGATTCCCGGCTGATTACTTAGCGATGATTTCCACATCTTCTATCGTTGACAGCAGCTTTTGGCGTGTATTGGGGGCTGACATTTTGCTTGGGAAAGAAAAGCCAATCAGAGACGCCGTTTTGTAGTCTAAAGCAACCAATCAATGAGCTTGTTGTAAATGCAATAAAGTCGAGCAAAGTAAAAATCGGAAACACGAAGTTACAAGTCTTGAAGCTTTTACAATCAATAAACAAAATATGAACAACAAATTTGATGCGTAAGTTTTGTAAGATTCAAAATGATAACATTTCTTTATCAATTGAAATATTTTATAGATCTGGCCATGTTCTTCTTATTCTTTGAGTTTTTCCGTCTGTTGTGATTTGGGCACTGTCCTGGTGGTCGGGGTGTGAGGGATCTGTACAGGGATCCAGGTTGATCTTTACCTGTCAAGAATAGGGTCGATCGGGTGTCAAACGGTTCGTAGACTGCAAAAATCATATATATATTGTTACATTCATTGATGTTGATTGTTTTCTCAAGGCTGAAGACAGAAGACAGTGGGGAGGAGGAATCTGATTTGAAGTCCAAGTGTCCTGCAGATTTAGATGAGGTAAGTAGTCAATCAACCATTATTTTAGACATAGAGTCCCTTTTTATGCACCATGTAACACACCAGTGTTGGCGCACAGTTAAACACTCAACTTATAGGATCCCTATGACTTGCAGTTCAAGAAAGCTGAGCCCGGTGAACATCCTCTCCAGTACAACTACACACTATGGTTCTCACGTCGTTCCCCTGGAAAGCAAAACACTGCCCAGTCATATGACCAGAACCTCAAGAAAGTTGGAACATTTGCCTCAGTATGCTTTCCATTGATTTGACTTTGGTGTGGGAGATTCTCATTGATTGGTTTATTCCAAACCACTTGTTTGATTCTTATAGCTCTGCATTATGTTGGTTTTAAAAAAAATTATAATCTTAAAGCAAAGCACATTTGTCATTGTCACTGCCAGGTCATCAGAATTATGACACAGCTTTTATCGACAGTTGTACTTGTGCATCATCATGTACATGCATACTACTACTTGCATTGCTGATGCATGAAATCCTTGTTACTACATCTCATCGATGAACCTTGTAACTGTAACAGGTGGAGCAGTTTTGGAACCACTTCAGTCACATTGCACGGCCCTGTGAATTAACTGGGCATTGTGACTTCCATCTTTTTAAAACAGGAATAAGGCCCATGTGGGAGGTGAGAATAAGGCCAATATGGACATTAAAAATAAGATGTTTTTTTGTGCAGACTTGCATGTCACCATCTGTCATCTATGTACAGGACAGTGCCAACAAAGCGGGTGGTAAGTGGATCATCCGTCTGAAGAAGGGCCTCGTGTCTCGGTGCTGGGAGAACCTGGTGTTAGCCATGCTGGGTGAACAGTTCATGGTCGGAGAAGAGATCTGTGGGGCAGTTGTGTCAGTTAGGTACCAGGTGAGATGAGCTACAGGGATCATTTGTGAACATAGACTATCTTAGAGATCAAAGAGCATCCATTGGGTGCTGTTGGATACCTTGCATTACCTGTATAGGTCAGATTTGGATCGAATGACGCATTGACTTACCGGTTTTATCATATAGAGACATGATTTCAACTTTATCATTTCAACTTATAACATGACATTGTCAATGTTACTAGTTGGGAGTTTGCTAACCATAAACTGTTTATTAATTCAAGCTGTATTTAGACAGTATCAACCACTTAACATGGACTCAATGTCTGACCCATTTCAAGTGGTGATGTTTCTTATTGTAGGAGGATATCCTATCATTGTGGAATAAAATCGCCAACGATCAGCAGACGACAAACAGGATAAGAGACGTCTTGAAACGTATATTGAACCTGCCACCCAACACCATCATGGAATACAAAACTCACACAGACAGTCTGAAGTGAGTGGATTCAGGGCCTATATGACTGAGTGTGACGTGTCTTGATCATGTTCTGTTCTTCCTGATGTGTGCTTAGGCTTTCATTGGATGATATTGCATTTTTATAATTGTTATTATTATCGGTTAGGACATTGACTACACATCATTTCATTCATTGATGGAGGGTACTGTTGTGGGTTATTGACAAACTTGCTGAAGAAATGACTATAATTACTTTCAATATGTATTAACTTCTCAATTTCACCAAGGCAACATGCAATAATTTGTAGCCTCATTTAGACTTTGGGTACCATTAGCTCTGTACTTTAACAGTTTGTGATATTTCTTGCTTGGTTTGATTTCAGGGACAATTCGAGCTACAGAAATACAGATGTATTCATGAGGTGAAGTTGTCACCCCACTAGTCATCTCTCATCATCATCTTCATCCTATTATCACAATAAACCTATTCAAAATACGGCAGCTACTTCAGACTTTGATCATTTCTGTCTAGGCATATCAATAAAGGCCAAGTTATATTCCAGGTTTAGGGCTGATGCCAAGCAAAACAATCCTCCTCAGTCATCGTAGAAAACGTGGCTCATCAAACCTTGATGTTGCATTTCATACAAGACGTATGTGAAGTCAATGGTGAGAGGGTGTTAACAGGGGGGCTTATGTGTATGTTTCTCACAAGCTTGAGGATGATGTAGTTTTATGAATACACATCCTGGCCCTCTCTGTGGAATATGATCAATTAACCATTGCAAAATATGAAGTTCACGGCAAGGAGAGCTGAAACAGCAAATTATTGTATAAATTTGAAAACAACATTTATTCCAAATTCATCAGTTATATAATGATAAATTATAAATGGACCATACAATTAAGTCTTTGGGTGTGTTACAGCTCACTTAAAAATGTAAACAACATGAATATTAACAAACACAACAAAGGGTTTCAAGTAATGACAGTGGTTGCACAACATCCTGTTAGTGGGTGATATATTGATTGAAATGATCACATAAGTCAGGAAAAACTAACCAACCAACCCTTAACAATTAACCATGGGTTTACTTGAGTAAACATGCATATTCAGCAGTCGACTTTGATAACAGACATGTGGAAACAAAATATGTACATGAGTGTATATTGTATATGGGGACACTATAATATACCAGATAATGATAAATTGATGTAACTAAGGCTTCCAATATATGGTCTTATTTTGACTTGCGACACTTTACGAAACACAACCTCGGATTCCATCAGCTATAACTCTGCTTAATAGCTTAAGCTGGGTCATTGATTGACTTTAATGACTGAAGACATAACACAATCGATACAAAGAAAGCGAATGTTGTCCATTCATCGACATTTCAAAACAGCAAATTATTGCACAATAATTTATGTATATATATATATATTATATACATGTATAATATATAAATATGAATCTATATATACATAACAGATAATTACATAAATCTCTGTAAACAGACGCATAACCACATCAAGGAACAAAACTATTTCCTTGCATCATAAACCATGAATTATCAGCATACCAGCATATTGAACCTAATCATTCACCCATCAACCACACCACATAAAACAGTCACACATGACCATCAATGAGGTCAGATAATTATCAATAACCATGAGGACCATGCATAACCACAACAACAGCTTTATATATAACCACCCAGTGTTATATGTATAACATTAACCACTGCATCAAAGGCTTTGGACAGCACTGTGTGATGCAACCAAAGAGATATTCCAATCATTTCTTGTAGGCAATCTGCTGCTAGACATTTCTCACAGACACAACACCCACCAACAGTCTCTCAGTCTTTACTCTTTGAAGACGGATTCTGGCTGGCTGGTTGAGTCGATGGGGAGGTTGAGAAATCCCGCCACCAACATTTGACTTCCCCCATAAGCTGAGTGCCTCCCAACGAGGAAGCTGTGGGTTTGTTCCGATCCAGGGGACTGCTTCCACATTCTTCACTCTCTATAACACGTGAAAGATTCTTAATACCTTTTGCCATGCACATGGAATTCAAGATGCTTTCTTTCACTCTTAATATAACACAATGAAGTATCTTAGTTAGATTTGAAGAGGTGTTATTTTAATATTAGTATAACACAAAGAGGGGTCTTAGATTGTCTACTGTGCATATAAAAACCAAGTTATGTTATTTTACTCTGAATATAATGCAGGATCTTAGATTCTCTGTCTCTATATAATTTAAGATGTGTTTTCATTCCAACTAAATATAACTCAAAAAGGAATCTAAGTTAATCTAAGGTGTGTGTAGAGAGCAAATTATGTCATTTCACTCAACATTCAACAAGAAGAGGACTTCAGTTCCTAAGCATATACAAAATGTGTTGCTTCAATCTAAATTTAACATAAATGTGAAATGAAAATGCCAGCTTATTAAAAAAGTTGGATAGGGAATGTCCATTAATATCTATTAATAAGCACAGGTGATTGAAAACATTCATAGAAGCCTATATAGGAGGAAAATGCCCAATAATTTTACCTAAACATGTTACTGCAGATACAATGCAATCAAATATAATTTAATAAAATATTTCTTGATAAAAATATGCAAATCAAATACCACTTATGAGAGCCTTCAAAGATATTAGCATACGGGTATCAGCATTTAATAGTGAAGTTACTTACTAGACTGCAGCCTGGGGTTGCGTTTCTTAAGGCCCATTGCAGGTCCTGACTTGTCTTGACGTGATGCCCCATCACTAAGTGAAGGCGCCAGGTACTTCCTTGATGGAGCCTGTTTTATAGAGCAAAAACATGGTTTCATGAACTATAGGATAATTTATTTTATCCTGCAGATGCAGCAACTTCCTGCTAGATGGAATCATTTCCAAATCATTAATTGCAGAGGAATTTGATTAAAACACAGCTGAAAACGTCCCTTTATGTGGTGTGGAGGCCAAAAATGTATAGTATTTCACTAAACTACATCATTGGGTATCTCTGTTGCAGGATATTGTATGACAGTATACCCTGGAATGGTATGACTTGTAGTTTGGAGTATGAAGTATATTTTAAGAAGGGATAATGGGACTTATGCATGATCTTGCAGAAGACTTTACTGTTGATGTGTTCGGATATGACGCTAACAGTCAAAAGGGTGGTTCATGTTATACAGAAACATGGTCTGGTGTCTCCCAGATATTTAAATACCCCCTAGCTGCTAATGAATAAAGACATGTATAGGTTAGTGGTTATGAAATAAGGGTGTTTTAAGACTGGAGTGCCTGTGCTATGTCCCACTCACAGCTAACATCCCTGGCAGTGGAGCGCTGGTGTTCCTCTCTATCTTCTTGCGCTGTCGGCTCGAGCCGCCACTGGAGCTGCCGACACTAGCGCCCTCTGGAGGCTCATCTTTGGTTTCGAGGAGCAGACACGGACCTCCGTGCTCCGTGACTGTCAGTAGGGGTTCGTTGGTGGCGCGTATCTTGGTGATGATGTTGGAGTGTTCTTTCTGTAAAGCAGACGCGGTAAACTGATTCATAATGCACACATAACACCATATTCTATGTGACATCACACCAAATTATATGTGACATAATACCATATTTTGTGTGACATAATACCAAATTCTATGTGACATAATACCAAATTTTCTTTGTGACATAATACCATATTCTATGTGACATAACACCATATTCCATATTATATGTCCCAATGTTCATTTTATTAACTAATACCATATGGAAAACCATTCAGAACATTTCTCTTATGTTGTCATTGTAAACCAATTGAAATTGTACAAAAATAACATTTTCATGCACTGATAGTGGTCAGTGAAAAACCTCAATCTTTGCAATTATTCAATCATGGAAAAAAAGCATGCACTCAAGTCTTAAAATGTCCATGATTCTCAGACACTAATGGATATAATCTTTATTTCATTTGGGGAGGATATATGCTTTATTTAAACATCAACAACATATGTCTATGTTGGTGAGGAATGGTATAGCTGGTCTATGTGTCTGTCAGATGTGGGATCCAGGGAGATAATCTCTAACATCCCATGTTTAATCAAAGCACTTATTGTTAAAATTGTCATTAAACTCAATGAGCTTACAGCACGTATGCGTTTGAGGCATTTATCGAGCCAGTTACGGATGGTCTGTTTTGCCACCTCCTCTTCGATGGTATACTCCAGCTCCTCGCGGGCTAGCAGCTCCTCAAGCTGTAGACTCTTACGAATGTCAACTGACCGATATGCTAGCATACTGCAACCACGTGTAAAGAAGATGATTCAGAAATTACATTTACCAATGTTATCAAGAAACTCATTTCATCACTGCTTCATGTGCTATAATAGTTAAGGACATATAAACATGATGCGCTGTGACGGTTAAGTTCTAACATATTGCAACTATGGAACCATATAGTAGATCAATGAAGAGGTTATCAATGGTTTTATGACTTTCGTATGATTTGAAATGGTTTTAAACATTAAAGGAATCTCAAATTGAAAGATCCTTAAAAAAATTTCACTGCTTTGTTGTTCAGAATGTGATAGTTGTTGGTCAAATGTGTTATATATATATGCGAGTTGCATTAATTGGATACATTAAGTGTGACAGCATTTAGGAGATGACGGCCAGTAGGTGTCACCACACACCTGAGAACATCATGAAATGTGACATCTTCTCCGTTTCTCAGCTTCTCGATCTCGTAGCACATGTGCTTAAACAGCAAGCGGTCCTTTTCAAGATCGACCTCTAATCGACCTTTCAGGAGGCGAAGCACAAATTTAACCCTTCTGACAGGAATGAAACCCTGGAACATTAATTTCAATAATTTTTATCATCACAATTAACTCTGGTTGAACTAGCAAGCTTGTCAGAAATAGTCATAAAAACACTTTGAATACTGAACATGCATTTTCAGTAGATTATTTTTTCTTCATTATATTTACCAAAATCATAAATCCACACCAAATGTTTGCTGCATGTGTACCTTTCTGTTGATGTCAACCATATTCCAAGTGTTCTGGAACTGACGTATGTCATTGTAGGAGAGGAGAGCATCTTCCTCGTTAGAATAGAAGAGAGAGAAGTTCTCCATGATGATGGCTGCAGGCATTCAAACCATCAATCAGCTTCATACACATGATACCTGAGTACTAATTTACCTGCTGTGCATCTGAGGGTTAAATCAATTCAGAGGCAATTAATTGCATCGTCGATTCAATGTGTAGGGATGGTGTTAAATACCCCTACTTTCACTTTCCCTACTAAGATTGAGTTAAATCATTGGTAAATTTCTACATTTATTCATATCCACAGGTTCATGAGGTCAGGTTTAAGAGAGCAGGTTGTTTCATGCATTATAAGAGCTTACTTGACATCAAACCCCCCTGGGAGCCAACCTTCCCCAGGTACTAAATTAATGACTGACAGAGTTGCCATACCAACGAGTACATTGAGGACGATGTATGTGATGATGATGTAGAAGGTACAGAAGAAGACCAGGGAGGCTGTGAAGTTACCACAGTTTGTATCCCAGAAGTTCTCGCCAAATGTACAATATGGCCGCCCAATCTAGTCCACATCAAATATTTTTACAGAATCAGTGAATAAAATACCAAATCAGGCAAACAAATAATAGTCAAAATGACACTTGGTGTATTCACTAAGGCTGTATCACCAGATCTTATAGATGTCAAGTCTTCCATTGTTAATGTAAACTTGTGTTAATCCAGAATTATATAAAACTTTGGCCAGATCCTCATATGAGCAATTGTCACATAGACCCAAAAAAAGTTAATGAACTTGTAAATAAAAATGTTTGTGATCGGTAAGGAAGCTTTCACAGATCACTTTGAGTACATCAGAATAAATGTTGAATCAAAGGATATACAGTTACATTACCTGTTTTATCTTTTTATGACCTACTTTAAGTATTTCAGAGACGAGACTCATGCGTTTCACTTACCATGCAGTCATGCATGATCTTATTCCAATCTTCTCCGGTCACTATACGGAATAATGTAGCAATTGCGTTGGACGCCGTGTGGAAATTGGCATGTCTGAAACAAAGCATGGAAAGGAACATTCACACGATCATGATTGAATTACATCTATAACATTTTTGATGCAAGAGCATTAATTCGTGCACATCAAATATATTATTATTAGAACAAACAAGGAGTCACATATACCATATGTAACTCCTTGGAACAAATTACATTTTAATGCAAGGATGAAATATATTTAGTCCGGCTTAGATTGTATTATGTTGTCAACACTAACACTGTCATGACAGGTAAATACGGCTTCATAGTATACATATTTTGCATATTTAGAAAAACCTGTCGCACTGAAACCATATATTTCAAAATCCTAATAATTTTCCATCCTCATTCAGCTTATCACATCTTAACATAAATAGTGTCCCTGTTGTCTTCCGAAATCTTCAATGTCCTTTAACATAGCAGCCACTAGTTATTACCTCCCTTAAAGGGACAATATAGTTCAGTGGATGTCCTTTATAGACAGGTCACCTGTGGTTCTTACCTGCCCAGATTCTCTCCATACTTGACGCAGCCAAACAAGATGACTCCTGTGTAAGCGTAGAAGAGCATCAGCAGGAACATGGCCATAATGATGAAGAACGACTTGAACATGGATACCACCACCGTCAGCATCAGCATCTTCAAGGTCGCCTGGTAACACAACAAGTACATGTGCACCTTTCAATGAAAGGAAAAGATTACATTTTCAAAATATTTTACCGTCCCAAGTTAATATATTCAGGTGATATATATCTAAAAAAATCTTGTTCAAATTTGTCTGATGTACTTCTAAATTGGCCAAGCATAAGATTTTTTTTCATTTGTTGTGATGTCATCATATATATAGCGTGAAATATTACGAGGATTATAACACCACCTTAAATACTCAGTTAATCAGAGAAGCGTTACTCTTAAATGCCATGCAGAATAGTGCGAGTGCATTATGATGAGAATATTAGCAGCACTCACGTGTTTGCCGGTGATGGTGAAGAAACGAAGCACAATGATTGTGTAACCAAGAGGGTTGCTGATTTCATTCTACCAGTAAACAATCACCATGGCAACACTTTCAATATTTAATTTATATTCTGAAGAGGAAAAATGAAGATGTATTTCAAAAGTTATTTGCTTGATCTTGGGAATATACCCACTGCTTGGAAGGAGAAGTGTAGAAATATCCAGATGACTCCAATGAATGTAACAAATACATCAAGTCGATTGCGACGACTCTGCCAATATCCGCCAGGGGTCAGGGCAATCATTTTCATAATCACCTAGTCACATATCAGTGGATTTGAAAAGTATGGATGCCTTTTCGGGAAGCATTTATACTATACTAAAACACTCAGTTTCTACTGTTTTGGTTTTTTGGACATCAGTTCTATTTAACAGATAATAGTAAAGCCTAAATTAATACATGCAAGTTTTTTTCATTGTTTGTGAAACCAGTCATAGCAGCCATATAAGTTAAATGAACATCTTTTATCAAATTTAGCTCTCCCTTTAACGGAAAATGATGCCCAGTAATTGGAGTGTCAGTTTGAATGAAGTGATCCGTTATCATACATCAATGAAGAAGAGCATGGTGAAGACGGCAGAGAAGCTGGCCAGGACAAACGTCCTTCCCTTGTCACTCAGCCACTGGTTACACACAATTATATCACCAGCAGATGTTATATAACCATCTGTTTTATATAACCATCAGCTTTTATATAACCATCTGTTTTATAGAACTATATGTTTTCATATTACCACAGATATGAACATGTCAACAGGAAAACCAATTTTGTAAGTCAAAAATGCAACAGCATCATCTCTCGTGTAAACCTCATTTGGCAACATAGTAACATGTTTAGGTAACAAGCAGGGTAAAGACTTACAGGGACAAACAAGAGACTGCAGTTAGCGAGAACAAGGAAAGCCACGGCCCTCTTAAAGACGATATGCTGCGTGATGTCATACATGATGGCTCTCAGTCCATTCCCGTCTGTACACACATTGTCATTATTGCTACTGTTAATTTCTTCAGACAGACTGTGGACCGAGATACTATGGTGTTGTTTTTAAGCTAGGGGGCATCTCAGAGGATGATGCTCACCAGGGCGGGGTGGTATATGAAGTGGTTGAGCCAGTTTTATTCTCCCCATGAGATCCTGCCATCTCTTCTGGTCAACAGTCAATAGAGCTGTCCCCTATCAAACACAAACACCCTACTGTACTCAGGGAGTTGTAGATTAAAATGTAATTATAATCAAATATCTGAATGACACAATAGTAATTAGTAAGTATATAATCAATCTGGCTCAGTTCCCAAACCTTTAAAACTCAATGTAAGCAGTATTAATTGACAATGCAACTTGTATAAACATGAATATATCACAGCAAAACATATTTTATTCAAAAAGCACAAGATAAGATAAGTTTGGGGATATTGTAGTTAGCATTTGTACTTGGTACTTAAATTTTCCTATATTGAAACTCACTATAGCATTCATCTACACATCCACGGTATCCACCTCAACTTGACAAGTACTTTAAGACAACGAATGGGTTGAGTATTTTGAAGTATTCATTATTGGTAGAGTAAATTCATGGTCACAGAATGAATACATGTTAGTATTTGTCTTGTAGTTTGCAGATGCAGAAGAGTAAGTGATATATTGCAATGTGGGGACTAAGGCACTCAATTCTCAATACGAAACTTCTTCCTGCCTGCTAATGCGTGGAGACTTATTGTATACTGATGGCCAGGGAGGAGGGGTGTTTTAAGACTTTTTAAGTACCTGTGGACTACAGATTTAGAAATGTGATTATAACATCTGATCAATACAGGCATGTTACTACTCAGCCTTACCTTGTTAACCATATATATAGCAATCACCACACCCACGAATAGAGTAAGGCCAATCATACAGCCGATGAAGACAAACAGATGGATGAATATAGCATGGCTCTGAAACACAGGCATATTCACGTAGAGATCATCACGGAGAGTCAACTGGTGAATCATAGTTTCAATAGAAACACATTGACAAGTCAGTGAAAATTGTTGGTGTCTTTGAGTTATACATTGTGCATTGAGTTATACATTGTGCAGGTCAACTTTTTATGGCTGGGCTATGTTAGAAACACTTTCCAAATAAATTGATGTTATACCAAATCTGAAAGAACTTAGTTCTCACTATTTCAACAGGTTCTTGTGAGGTTATATTCATAAGTTAGTGAAATATCAGAAACTGAACTTTCTTATTGTCAAGTTTGGTGCTATTTGACCCTTTCAACACGGCAGAGCAATAAATCAGTGCACCGCCTATATTAGCGACTGGAAGCTTGTGACTGGTGGTTCCAGGGAATCCTGTGATGTTTAATTATACATTTGCATAAATTAACAAACGTCAAAGGTCATTTATGATATAACCACACTTTCACAAAGGTTTATATATAACCATCCATGTGTGACCCATTCTGGCAGAAAGCAAAATTGAATGTGCGGCGTCTGGTGGTTAGCTTGCTGCTGGTATTGGTTGGAGTTGGCAGAGAAGAAAGGAATGAGTTGTGTCATATTTATTGCGACTAGGGAAATTATGAAGATGATGAGGAATTGTGTCATGAGCTGGATTAATTCTACCGCATGAAACTATGACAGACCAAAACGATGAGATCGTAATTTGGAGGGAGAAGGAATAGAAAAGACTAATGTAGTGTTGTAGTGGTGTGAGGCTGACTGTAAAAAAAGGTATACATATTTTATAGTGGCAACAGTTTATGCAATGTCATGTCTTGAAATGAATTTACAAAAAAAAGAAATACCACTCAATTTTGTTAATGTGTCTACAGTCAGTGAGAGCAAACACTTAAGACTGCAATCTGTGTTTGATACAAATTCTGCATATGAAAACAGATACCGGACAGACTTACTGGCCCAACTCTCTGTATGATGACATCTCTAACCTCCAACCAGCCCTCCAGAGAGAGCACCTCAAACAAGGCCAGCATAGCATTGCCGATGTTGTCAAAGTTGAAGTTCCGAGGGTTTGCCCTGGACATACATTTAGGTTTTTTTATCACATGGAATGTTGGGTAGAAATTAAAAATGCAACTTATTTGGTATACACTTTCAACACAAGAAGCTGTGCACAGCAACATTTTCAATAGCAGAACAGATAATAGTTAACTCATACAAATAAAGTCTCAGTGCAGCGTACTCAACAACTTAATCTTTGTACTTAATATTCAGTAGCTATCAATATAAATACCAGACTCTAGGGACGAGTATTTTGGTGCCTCCGGGCGCTTGCTTCTCTACCTCCAGTTTGAGTTTTGTGACAAACATATCCCTGTAGAACACTCCATGGCAATCCTCCTACACAGCAAAGCAGCATTTATAATTAACAGCACCGTAATTACTGAGAAAGCCTCATAATTGGTTGACACAAGAGTATCATTACAGTTTTCATAATACAAAAAATATTTTTGTCAAATAGTCGGATTACTTTGGTAAAATATTAACACAAATTCGTATATGATATGCTTAAAGTCAGTAAATCAACAGATCCACGAGAGGCAATATATTTGTGTGTTTAATTCATGGTGTAAATTATGGCAGCAGGTTGAAGGAAACCTGCCTTGAGGGTGATGTTTCTGTCATTGCAACGAGAAAGTTTCCCGCCAAAAAGTTGAACTCCAAAACTCGCAAAGACGAACATGAGAACAATCAACAAGACCGAGACCTGAAAATGACAAACAACAAAAACAAAACTTACAACATAACTTCATTCATGTATGACATTCATCACACATCACCCACTAACATGATAGGCAAAACAAAATCTGGTGTAGTGGTTAATTGGCATTAAAATTAAAAATTTAGCATTTCAGAAATTGGCAAACCAAGAATACACAGTATGCTATGGCATTGTCAAATCAAAAAAGAAGTAATTTCAGAATAACATTACAAATTAGCTTATTTAAAAAACCAGTTTACCAGGAGGATTTCCTTGAAGCCTCTGCACAGCTCCCAGACTACCTTCCTCATGTGAGGCACCAGTATGAAGATCCTGAGTGGCCTGAGGCAGCGTAGCATCATGAGGACCTGGGCCCCCGAGTTCTGAGGCACTCTCTGAGGCATCCAACATAGGAACACCAAGCTAACCTGCCAACATAAACTCACTCATATGACCATCCACATGACCTCATCAATAGAACCCATATGACCTCTCATACGACCTCACCAATTTGACCCAATCAATATGATCGTATTTATCTTAAATAATATGACCTTTTTAATATGATATTTGATGTGATTCCGTTTACAAGATTTATTAATCAAATAAGCCTTCTTCAGAACTCACAAATTTGAAGTTGATGAGACACTCACCGAGTATATGAACATGTCCAGTATTCCACCAAAGTCCCTGACTGCGGCCTGTGGTGTAAAGAAGAGTCCATCAGCCAGCACTTTGAGGGCCATCTCCAAACTCATACAGATCACAAAGGTGTACTCAGCAATCTGGCACATATTGGAACCATAAAAAAGATTTCAAATAGTGTATAAGCAACCTTGGTTTGAGTACTAGGACAAATATATAAAATGATCTTACAATAATTCACAGAGTTAGGTTATGTCTCTATGCTTTGCTCCATTGTGAGCATACATGATATATGAATCTTATTTATATATGATAAGATACAGTAAAGCTGTATATATGTTCTCAATTTAAAATCAGTTATCTTCCTAAACAAGACCATATCAAATATAGGGAGGTTAGTATGTGAGCGTAAGAACATGAAAACAAAAATGACCAGAAATCCAACCTGTAGAACTGGGTTTTCCATGACTCTGTCGGATGGAGTCTCAAACATCATTGAGGTACAAGAGAAGGTGGTAACGAGAATCATGACCCAGTCCAGGTACGTCACCAGTCCCAACAACTGTCTGTGAACAGGGGATGGGACAGGTGTGAATTGAGGTTACTTACCTGGTTTTAATTGCTGTGATAATCGCTATAAGGTGAGTAGCTAATGATATCACACCCCCTGCCCCCATCCCCCACCCATTTCTCCCCCAATACCCCATTCCTTCAAGACACTTATCCCTTCCCCACCCGCATTTTGGATCTCTCCCCAATACCCCATTCCTTCAAGACACTTATCCCTTCCCCATGCCCATTGCATATTTCAATATTTTCCTATTTTTTTATATTTTTCGCAAGGAGCAAACACTTATTACACCTTGGATCTCCCTTCAATATCAGTAATTCTGTTGAGAGATGATGTGTCAAAATCATTTCAAAGATACTCTGACATAAATACTTCCTCCCATTTCACTAATCATTGTATGTGAACCCATTACTCACAGCATTTGCATCAAATACTCCCCAAATAAAACCAAGTACTCACTGCATGTGAACCAAACACTCCCCCATATAAACCAAGTACTCACTACATGTGAACCAAACACTCCCCCATATAAACCAAGTACTCACTGCATGTGAACCAAATACTCCCCCATATAAACCAAGTACTCACTACATGTGAACCAAACACTCCCCCATATAAACCAAGTACTCACTGCATGTGAACCAAATACTCCCCCATATAAACCAAGTACTCACTACATGTGAACCAAACACTCCCCCATATAAACCAAGTACTCATTGCATGTGAACCAAATACTCCTCAATTTAAACCAATAACTCATTGCATTTGGACCCAGTACTCACTGCATCTGCTTGTACTTGCTCTTGATCTCCTGCCCTGTGATTGGATCACGGCTGACATACTTGTACTGGGCATGAACCACTGTCTTACAGAAGCATCTGAAGCGACTCTCCCGACCCACAGAGAAAAGGGGAGTGTCAAAATAAGGGTGGTTTTCCCTCAAATCTTCCTCCTGCTGGGACCTGCATGTGTGTCAGACACACCAATGACCCAAGCACACTGATTAAAAGGCACTTTACGCAACATCATCACATTATTAAGAACATCAGGTTGTTTGTATTAACATAATTTTCTAACTAAAATTTTTTCTTAACTGACCTCATGACCTCAGCTTCATGGCGCTTTTGTTGCAGTATTTTAATATCAAAATCATCGTTTTTCCGCTCAGCCCTCATCATGGTAACATCTCCATTTTCACGTATGGTCTGATACTGATTCTTGGCCTTCAAGCTCCCCGCCCGCCCCCTCACACTGCGACTGTACACAACCCAAATTTATTCATTCCACAAAAAGTGCATATTTCGATTGGTTTGAGTGCTGCTGTAGTGTCATGTGCCACCATAATACACAACTTATCACAATCATGGTTAACTCCTGACGGGACATTGCAATCTATCACGAGAGCATCTTCGCCTCACTGAGTGCAGAACACCTATATTTCACATGAGAATATCAGAATTTGACCTTGATATATAGTTATCTGCAGTCAAAACATTATTGTACCTTAGAACATCATTATTACACAATAGAAAAACATTATCTCAATTCATAGCATCATAATTTCACCTCAAAGCATCATGATCTCAACTCAAAGTATCATTATTTCACCTCAAAGCATCATTACCTCACCTCAAAGCATCATTACCTCACCACAAAGCATCATTACCTCACCTCAAAGCTTCATAACCTCACCTCAAAATGCCATTATCTCATTTAATTAAGTCAGAATCTTGCATAAGAAAGTGTCTTACCTGCGATCCACGCGGACCTGGTGCTGTTTGGAGAGCAAGGACTTGGTTCCTGGCGTCATCACCTGGACTCCCTCGTCAGTAATGATTCGCTGTCTATTCGACTCCCTGTCATAGTAGCACATTATATATTAATCAAAGGGTCTCAAATAACACATCATTAAGTCAATAATGCTTTGTGATATATCTGACACAGATTTTAACACAAACATATACTATATCATAAAGTATTCAATAGCACATTAACAATTTCAGAAATGCTGAGTTGTAGTTAATGGTGAAGGAATTAGCCGTGATTCGGTTTCCTTACATAAGTAATCATAGGGTCTTGTTTCATCAATGTGCACTCAGTTGACCCCAGTGAAACCCCTGTACTCTCTCACCTTATGACACTGGCAACACTACACTTCTTTTGTGGTGTTCCAGTCTGTGATTTGAATGCTGGATGTGTCAACAGTCCCATAGCAACCGGAGCTGCCGGAGACTTACTGGACATCAAAGCAGCTTCTTCCTCGCTCTCCTTCATCCCCATCGCCATATCAATGAGGTCGGAATCAACACCTTGTTCGATGAACTGCTTCATGAAGCTGTCACGCATCCGGGATGCTCCAATTCAGATGGGATCTTATGAAGTGTTGTCATTTGTGGTCGATCCCTGGAAAAAAAAAATCTCTTCCATTATGCTATAATTTGTCTGTTGGAGCATTCTTAAGCCACCCACAATCTGAGTTTGAATAATGTTGCTATGAACCATTTATACTGACGGGAATTTCTCAAATATACGCAGTCTTAACGGAAGAGTCTTCTGGGTTTCGGCAAGTTCTCTTTGCTTGAGCTGCAAAGGGAAAAAAGGCATAAGATACATCATTGAGAAGATGAAATCTAAGACTATATTGACAAACCTCTGGCCTCTTCTTCATCATCTTGTATGAATTTTCATCAGGCAAAGAAGGTAAGCCCATTTAGTCAATACAAATGATACAACTAAATAGTCGCTGATTTTATATACAGAAAGTACGGCCATTTCAAAGGTGTTACATGAGAAATTACAGGCATTCCACTGAATTTACATCACACATAACAGGATGGTTTTACCTGTATTAACATCACACATCACTGGTTTTACCTGTTTGAGTTTCTTGATATCTTCATCCAACTCAAGATTATCCAGAATGACAGCCACAAATAAACTGACCACAATCTGCCCAGCACAGACACAATATTGTTATCAACCATTTCCTGGCACTGATGTTGTCACATCAGGATTTTGGTGTCTGCGGTCGAGGTATGCTTATGAATGTCACATAATGATGTATCAAACAAGTTGTTCTAAAAATAAACATTCACTTTGCTGGTGTTGTAATATATAATAAAAAAATATGTGAATATCAAGTCATTTAGTTACCAAATCCATTCCTATTTGGTTAACGGATATTTACACAAATTAAAATAAAAGTACCGTGCACTACTTCATTTATACCAGGCCAACCAAGTACAGTCGTGCAGACAAGAGACACCGAGTTTCTTAAGCAGGTACAAACTGTAATATCAAAGCAAAATATTCCATGCCAACATACAGATAATTGTCCAGTAGAATCAGAACACCGCCTATAGAGGTAGAGGTATTCATGACATCCGACTACAATCATGCACAGATACCACAAGACAGAAAACATTAAGGTTTTGACAACATTGGAAAATAAGTGACTGAAAACATGACCAATTAACACGGTAATATCCCTATATCAGAACCACATCATGGACCATTTTTGTTTTGGCTTTATTTTGACTCTCAAACTTACTGTTCTAGAAATTGCAAAGAAAGCAGTTCAAGGTTATGAAGCGATAAAATGTTGGCAATAAATTCCAAATGCAAGGAGGGGCAGAAACAGAGTGAATATGTTTGTCCTGTGGTTCTTTTAGGGGTAATACAGTAGTTTATAGTTTCCAAACAAAGGAAATGACAACAAAATTATCCAACATGCTACCCTAACAAATACAACGTCTATAATCAGGTCACGGACAAAAAACCAAGTACAACTCAACTGACAACAACACATCACTATAGCTACTAATTTACATCATATACTTTGCACAATAATTGTTTACAATGGTGGGACAGATATGGGGGAATACAGGGGTGGAGGTCCGGGAGGAGGTGTCTATTTATAATATGGGATACTCACCAAAGTGACAAAGAGGTGATAGAATATGAAATAGATGGCCACAAGAGGAGCAAACTTCTCGCCCGTACGCCACATGGTTAGGTGCATGACCTCGTTCCATCCTTTCTGGGTCAGGATTTGGAACATGGACATAGTTGCCTAAGGGGGAAAGGGACAATAGAAGCGTTAGAGTCAAGAGTAAAGGGTGGAGGTCAAATACCTGTATTGATGGTTAACAATTAGGAGAATGATGATGATGATGATGATGATGATGATGATGATGACGATGGGAGGTTTAATGTTGATAACTACGTATGCATACAACAAAGGAAAATTAAGAACTGTCACTGCAGGCAGAAAAATGGACATGATAGTGTGGACAAGATAAATGAGGTCAGGTCAGGTCAGAAGTGAAGCTTACTCCACAACCTAAATATGCTAGATGTGCTTTGCATTGCCATGCCAGCAAATAGGCAGCATCACCATGGTAGCAACCTCCACCAGAATGCACTTCTTGTCGCCATGGAAACCAACAATTTAACAGTTCCCTTTAACCTACCATGGCAACCCTTAACTCACTCACCCCGGTCATAAACATGTGATAGAAGATGAAATAGAGTCCAACGAGAGGAGCCCATGGCCCTGCGTGATACATGGTCTCATGCATCACATCAACCCATCCTTCTTGTGTCAGGAGGATGAAGAGACACATGAATGCCTGGGGCCATATTCATAAAACAGATAACTTAATTCCCCAAATCTCTGCTCTATGAAATGTCATGCAGAGTTGGCCGTTTCAACTGTTTCCATGAATAAAGTCACCTAACTCCGCTTTCTGAAAGGGCAAACTAAGCTAGTCCTCTGAAATGTATTCATATAAAGAAATCAGTCAAGATCCAATGGTCCATATAAATATATATAAACTGAAGGCACCGAGTCGACACAAATCTGAGTCAGCAAGGGCGCTCACATATAAAAATGGCTGTCCAACCATAGAAATGCCTACTCAGACATTCACAGACTCGTATGAGTTTGAAGACTCAGGTAGGGTAAACTCAAGTTACGTTTCTTTTTTTAATACAGCCATTGGGGAGGGCTTCGATATCTATCAATCAAAGATAAATACTCCCAACTATTTAACTAATATCTGAGTTGCCATTGATACATATGCTATATAAATCAATCAATTAATTTGAAAAGTTTATGCCTGGTCCCTAGAATATATTTCCTGCAAATAAGGCATATATTGAAGTCATGGCAATGTGTGGGTGAATAACATGGCATTATATCTTACATGATTCAATACAACAGTCAAGAAATTATACAACGCTTATCCATCCATTTCCAAGAACAAATTGTACCACAATCTTCGGGGTAGAAAATCTATGTTAAATACTATGTGATGATCAGGTTAGATTTGTTAAACTACATTTCGGTGCTATGCAGCAACGATATGCAGGCAAAATGACAATAAAACAACAGTGGGGAGCATTTCTTGACAAGATAAATTTTGAAAAGTGCTGCTACCTGAGGGAAGGTTTCAAACTTGCTGAAGCCTGCTACAGAGCAGAAGAGTTGCAGGCTGACACAGGAAGTGATGATGAGGAGACACATGGTGAAGAGGATCAAACTGCCCAGCTTCTTACCCGGCCCAAAGATCTGTTACATATGGGATCAGAGTTCATGAACAACCAGGGATCAACGGTTTCATTGATACAGGGATCAGAGGTAAAACTGCCCCTACAGCTTCTTACCCTGCCCCAAGATCAGTTACACGCAAGTGTCACAAATCAAGATTGTAATATGACATGATCAAAATTATTGGATCACTATAATTGGTGATGATTGAAAAGTGATTTGTGTGAATATTAGAGATTTCTGGTACTCAATTAACATTGCCCATGGTGATCCTGTGACAATGAGATAAGAGATTATAGACACCCAGGTAAGTATAGGGATCAAAGACACATTAACACAGGTGTGATACATGGTACCTATACAGGGAATTAGAGGTATCATAAGGGATCAGTCATCAAATAGGGGATCAAAGATCTTATAAGATATCAGAGGTTTTATGGAGGAACCAGATGTTTATAGATCTGTTATAGAGGATTACCTAGTAATAATAAGGTAATAATAAGACGTCCAATAAGGTATAATTTCTTTTCCATCAGCAAACAACAACTAATATCGTCATGGAAAACATCTAGTCAGATTATTTACAAATAAAACAATATTTTGAAACCAACAGTAACGATTGATTCACAATTCTCCTACCTTCCAACAGAAGTCCTCTAACATCGGGGATGCTTTAATGAGACGCACAACTCGAATCACCTGTGAAACAACAACAACATTTAAAAAGTCAACCCAGCTTACACTACAGATACATTTATCAGTGAGTTTGTGTTAGAATATTTTTGTCTATCTAATTAACTGAAGCCAGCTTACTATATAACGTAAGTGATATGAGATGGTATTTTAATCAGGTGATCATTAATATATTAGAATAAATTAGATCAAGTAAAATGCGTGAATCAAATGGCAAAACTACTGGTATATTTATTAAACACATTCAATAATGGCCGATTTATATCTCTTTGCACCTGGAAGTATGTGAGGTGAGAGCGGTATAGGGCGGGGATGATGTGTAATGTTGTGCCCAGCGCCAGAACCAGCTCAAACTTGTGAATGGATCGTCGGAAATATCCATGGATTCCCAGACACCAGATCTTAAATATGGCCTCCAAATCAAATAAGCCCGTGAATGCAACCTACAGACAGGGAGGCAGAGATGATGATGGCATCAGTTAAGCGATGGTATCCCGAGTACGGAGTAGGTTATATTGGTCCACCAGACTTCATGGTTGATTACTACAATTGAGAATTAAGAGTACTATTTTTCATGTATGCTACAGAGTTTGTGTGTGTGTGTGTGTGTTTACATGTGCATGTGTGTGTGAGTGTGTGTGTGTGTGTGTGTGTGAATGTGTGAGTGTGTGTGTGTGTGTGTGTTTGTATATGAGTATGGGTTTTTTGTGTGTCCAGAAGTCCAGGAGGAGGTAAAGTGGAAGTGACAAAATACAATTGAATCCATACCAAATAATTCACCACTAACTCACTATATTTAAGAGGTAAAGGCTGGATATACATATGCTATTTAGATATATGCTAATTAGATGGGGACAAATGTAAAAAAATTGTACCTCTGCATAGTAAAATCCATCTATCTTGTCGAGCTCGCTGGCACGATGGTCAAACCGGATGGTGGCTGTGGTGATTGCATTGGCCAGGACCAGGAATAGGATCAGAATATGGAACCATGCTGTCTTTAAAACCCTTTGAAACATTGGCGGGGCAACTCCTCTAGGTTTATTTTCGTCGATGGTGACCATTTTCCACCCTTCACTGTCGCATGTTAAAACCTGCAAAGCATTTAAATCATAGTAATTGTATCCAATAAAGTCATTGTTATCCATAACACAAACAGACTAGAATGTACCTTAATATTTAGCCCTTATCCTTACCCCATGACAGTGAAATATTGGTACAAAAATACAGCCCCTAAAATGGTATATACTGATCTAAAGCAACATAAATGTGATTTGGGTTTATGATCATGATTTATGATTCCTGCAGTATGAACTTATTAAATGTGAGTTCAACATAAAGAAGATGCTCTGTATTATATTATAGAGACCTGAGAACTGTCAGAATCAGCTGTTCCCCCTCGGGGACCCCACATCTGTTGGAACTGGACGCGTATCTCAGCAAATGTCTCGATGATGACGGCTATGAAGACGTTCTGCATATTGAAAACACTGTCATGGTAATGGTGGATACTTAGCAGTGACATGAACACAGGAGATGTATGCCAAATCATTACTACATATGCCTTTTGTTTCATCTCAGGAATCTTTTACTGTGTCAAGGTAACTTCATCTGTAGTCTCTGTATCGTCCGACTGTTACCGAAATGCTAATATGTTCATGTCCCTATACATATATATTCATATTCCCACATTTCTATTAAATGACCATGCATCCACTTCATTATCTAATCACAGGTATTCACACATGACACCCGCCTTGACAAGCCAAACCACAAAGAATATGATCGCTTCTATTGTTGTTCAAGTTTTTCCCTCGTCCCTACCAGCCCATCCTCCTACCTAACAAATAAACATCACACACCCGATAGTTTTTTTAGTTTGTGTTGTCTGCATCTTTTCAGTCACTAAAATTCTAACTAATCACTCAAAGCATTTAACTACTTTCAATCACAGGTAATTCACACCTGACACTCTCTTTAACTCTTCATCCAACCACAGGTAATTCATACCTGACATCAACATTAACTCGGAATCTAATCAAAGTAATTCACACATGCCACTCACTTTAATTCTTCATCTTATCACAGGTATTTCACACCTGACACTCACTTTAACCAGCCAGGCCAGAAAGAATATCATGGACATGAAGAAGACAAAGCCACGCCAGGAAGGCAGACTGTCGATGGTACGGTACATGATGAACACCCAGCCTTCCTGGGACGCGGCCTCGTACACGGTGAAGAAGCTGGTACCTGCCACACATAAAACAATGTTTTGATCTTTGATACATATACAAGCAACAAACATGGAAGCTAGCATGTTCATTGACTTAGGTAGCCAGGCCATCAATCATAGCTTTACAAAACCAGTGGATATCTGAGTATAAAAGATACAATGGCAAAGTCCAAATTGTTCAGATTATCCCTGCAATTGTGGAGATGTGTCACTGTCTTAAATTGCTACTTCTCTATAGGGTAGAGATGCCCCTTGAATACCAAACTTACCAAATTCATCAAAGCCATTGAAGCCACGCTCTTTCCGAGAGATTTCTAGGTCCAGACATTCCATATTATTGGGGCATTGATAACCAGCGTTGACATCGGGAGAACAGTAAGTGTCAGGGATCGCTAGATCATCCTCAGTGAAGTTCCTTAAAACAAAACACATCATTAAATACATCCGATTAACAAGAGAATTATGTCAGAGTTGACAGTGGAACCAGTAAGAGAGGTAGTCAGAGAAATGCTGATAATACTGCAATGGATGATTGTATATTTAACTATTTGGATTATAAAATCAAATACGGTAATAACTGAGCTTACCTTGGGTCAGTACCATTCTTGACACAATGGTATGTGAGCTCCCCAAAGAACTGCACTCCTAGAATTCCATACAGAGACATGAAGAAGAGGAAGAAGATGGTCACATTGTACACCTGCTGTCCTGAACGTCTACACACAGCGGTCAAGCCAAGGTCACATCAAGGTGTATGGTTACATGTAAAACCATCAAATGATATAAAACCATCGTATGACACAAAAACAATCAAATAATATATAACCATCTAATGTTATAGAACCAGCAAAGGATATACAACCTTCAACTGAAATAAAACCATTACATTATTGAATGAATACACAGATGAAGAAAGGCTTCAACACCCAAAGCTACCTGCAGAAAAACATTGATAAGCCAGATGAAACAAATAACATGTGCTCACTTGAAAATGGATTCAATCCTATTTTTGGGCAGCTGGAACTTGAGAAACACACGGAAGACTCTAACGAGAATGAGCGGTCTAGGGGAGCGAATGATTGACCAATAGGAGTACCTCTCTACCACTCCCGTAATTTCAAAAATCTGAAATGTAAAAATCGCCCTGATTGGTCAATCAATGTGTGAATGATTTGTAGGTGGGTATTGGTGGTCAACTTATGTGGTGCAAAACAGTCATTTATTTCACTCATGCTTTAAGCCTCAGGTTACAATATGAATGGGAATTGTTCTATATATTTGATCTGCTATTACAAGGCTAGGTAAGATCAAATGAAACTGCAGGGATTTGTTGATAATGGATGTGATTATATGATGTCTAGTGCATTGAACACAATATGCCATAGCTGAATGTTGACAACCCTGCATCATCAACACTGGGGTGGATTAAGAATCACAAATCCCTCCAGATAAGACTAAACCGTTACACAGCTTAAAGGGTTCGACTATGGGTTGTTTTTCCTCTTATAATTACAATCCTTTATCAAATAATTTAATTTCTGTTAATAATATATAGGAATTCATCATACACACAAAACCGTTACCACAAACCTTGTTTCAATATGATTAGCATCAAGGGTCCTTAATTATTGACCCCTGTGATTTCCTAGGAAGTAGCACTTACCTGGAGTATGACAGACACCCAGAGACAGATGACCATAGAGCCATCAAACTGGCACCAACGGTCCTTCAGATACGGAACCTCTCCCTGATCATATAAAAAATAAAGTAAGAGATCAAAGCTATTGCACACGCGTGTTGTATATATTAAGATTTATATCGAATATTTTTGATTCTGTAAATAAATGTGGTACGTGAATTACACATGCCCCACACCATTACCATTATTCATTTTACCTTGAAACTAAGTACAAAACCCTGCAAAAATCAAAGGTATTTAAATAATGTGTGACAATTCCACCTTGATGATTCCTCGTATATGCATCTTTGCGATCATCTCAGCCGTGAAGAGAAAGGTCACAAAGAGGTCAATGCTGAAGGTTACATACACCAGGGAGAAATAGATATCAAATGTCTTGGGCGTGTTCATGCTGACTGACAGGATGCTGAGGCAAGCGCAGGCTCGGAGGATACGTCTCACCCATCGTTTGTTGACCCACTCTATATCTGCGTTATCGTTCAGGTTTTCATCAGGGCCATAGTCTGCCATGGGCAAGTGGTCACCTCGCAGACTCTGTTTTCTTGTTGATAACATGGCGGAGAATTGTTCCTTAGACCTCTACGCTGAAAGATGGGGAGTGCAGAATAAGTAAGTACAGGGTTTAAACTACTAAACCATGGAGTTTTCTTTGTACATTTTGATAACATCTGGCAAAAGATATTAAGAAAGTAAGTAAGTAAGCAAGCATGTAAGTAAGAATAGGATTTAATGGCACACCAACAATGATGTTTCATATTGTGCCTACAAGGCTGACTTGGTAAGATTGACGAGATTAAGCAGTCGTCTCCTGGGATAAATGAGGCTAGAAAGGGAAATGGATGTTGATGAAGATGAATCCCAAAGGTGAGAAGATAAAGATCCAAAAATCATACTAGGGCATATCACCACCTAGCCCTGCAGGAGGTCATATTGACATCCTGCCATGATCAGAGCCAACGCGTGGTAAACAATCGTACACAATATACGAGTTCCATTCATGAATGATACATATACAAATGTACATATGAAGAATGAATTCTCACATCTATGAACATTTATGAACAAGTTGAGTTAGTTCCCGTGTGAGAATTCGTCAAAGGCGATTGAATCCGGCTAGACAAATTTGGAAAAGTCCAAGTTTGTTTTGAATGACAAGATCGGATGCTGCAGGTACACGCAGACAAGGTTCATTGCAAGCTATCAATAGCTTTTCAAATTGAATTATGTTATGTACATGTGTCATTTTGTCAATGAATATCATTTTGTCATACCTCCCTTACAGAAGGAATATGTATTCAACATATTGAGTTTGCCTTGACAATTAAAGCAAAATAACACGTCTTTGGGATATCCGCTGCCACATGGCGAGTGAAACTGAAACTGCGTAATGACATTGTATTTCCAAGATGGAGGTTGTCGTGAACGAAAGTTGCAATTCTCAAAGTTTATGTGATGATTGCTTAATAATGAGACAGTGGATAACCAAAATAGTGTCAATCGGGAGATATTCATCTAGATTCTAAACACATACAGATACGTAATTACACAATATTGACGTGAAGTCTTGACCGCTCGAAATATATGGTTTTCTGTGGCGTGTTTACGATGTGTGTTGGAGGGTATATATTTATATAACCGTCCGACCGGGGCAAGTCACCACCACACGATTGACTGGACCAGGACATTTCAACCTCTCGTCTGGTCGAAATTCGGTCCAGAGTAGTGTGTTGAAGATATGGCCCCCACAAGGGACGATCGCTCGAAATGTGGTTTTCCATGGCGTGTCTACATTCACTGCAGGACGGTATATATCTGTATATGACATGTATATCACCGTCCGACAAGTAGCTCTTTTGAACCAAGTGGAGCTTACGCTTCCTCTAGACGATCGACAGTTGGTCTGTTGGGATACCGTAGCCGTGCACGACGGTATATATTTATATTACCGTCGTGCGCGGCTAGGGCTACCGACAAGGGCTAATGAGTAGCGAGTAGTGATATCCCCTCCCATGGCGAGTGAGATTCGGAAAGAATTCATGTGAATATTAACACTTACGTACAACAATGTTCTGTTAGCGGAAACAGTAACACCCTCCGTTTTGGCCTCCACGCATTTTATTAGGATATCCCTGACTACGTCTGCATCAGTTCATATCTGTCAAAAGAATCCGATTATCTTCGCGACTGCCAGTTAAATGTCAAGGACGTCAGTTTCAGCAGCTGGGAAACATTATGATTGAATTTAAAAATACGTAATGATGAGCACAGTCAGCAAATATTTCTGAGAAAGAGGGCAATTCGCAAGTACATTCTGCGCTGCGTTACTTCTGCTCGGAGAATGCAAAATGCTGTTATCTTCGGTTCTTTATGTAAGACTTCGTGATGCTAGGTGGGACCCTTAAGTCGCCTGCTACAATATCAGTGTACATGACGATATAGGACTGTAAAGTGATGTCGTCATAATCCCATCAGACCACCCGTTACGCCCCCAAAAGGATGCGAAAACAGCCAGGCTCTTACAGCAAGGGGTCCCTATAGCATTGCTATTCAAGATAACGACTTTTGACGCTTTGCATTTTCTAGCTGGTGAATCATCCATATGGTATAGCCCTAAATGACGCGATATATGAGTATCGATCTGCGTATACCTCGCCACACAGATCGATAGTTATATACCTCGTCCTGTAGGGCTACATGTAGGCTTGTTACCTAGTCCAACAGACCAACATCAGGTTTTATTACCTGTTAAAGAAAAAGCAGAGCAGCGGCTTACATACTTGGTTCGATGGGGCTAAAATTATCTCGCCCCTGATCGAATGGTTGAAGACGGTCTTATATCCCATTGCAACAACTCGGACGTAAGAGATCGAAAGTTGTGAACAGCGCATGTGAACTTCTTGGAGCAAGCAACGGAGTCTGACCTTGTCACAGAGGCTGGTTGTGTGGGTGTACCAATTAAACACGCTATTGCAGAGCAGTTTCATTGGGCGTTACTTAGATCTAAAAGGCACATAAGCACAATGATTCAATCTAAACTGAGCGAGGATCGTCATTAAGTCATCATAAGGATTAAATTCCTATTACACTAAGCCGCGGTTTATATGAAATTTACTCAGCGTCGCGCATATTGCATGACTAGAAGTCGAAATGAGAATAAAGTCATTGAACTTGTTTTTAAATAGATTTATTGAAACCGTTCGCGCGATTTGACAACTTGTATACAGTTAAAAGTGATCATTCCTGGCACGAAGTTGCCGGTGTTAAGATCCTTCAACTGGGCAGTGTGTTCCTTACCCGGGGTTCCCTAGTCATAACCACAGTATGAGGTCATTTGTGCCCGGTGGCGACCTTCTGACTTCCGGTTCCTGTTGCCGTAAGATCAGGGCTTTAAAATCTATGCCCCGGTCCGCTAACTGCAAGCGCAGTACGTCTTGTAGGTGATCCTACAAGGCATACTGATGTGTTCTGCCATACAGGAGTTCAAAGGGTGACATATTTATGTTTCGGTTCGCCGTGGAATTGACTGTGAACGCAGGTGAACACAGGTAGTTGTACCATTGATGGGGTTTGTCTTGGTATAAGGTACGGAAGAGGTTTGTGATTGTACAATTGGTTCTCTCCGTTCTTCCATCGTATATGGCTTGTATACTGATGTGAACTTCTGTGTCCCCTTGAAGAGTGTGTACTCCTTGAAAAGCGAACTTGTGAAGTCGGACCCTTTTTTTCTGTAAGAATTTCTAGAGGCAGTCTATGGATGCATATGATTTTCTTAAAGAAATTCCTTGCTAGGATGGGGGTCTATGTTCTTGGTGGGCCAAGCTATCACATAACGGGAATAGTGGTCTACTACGACTGTAATGTAATTGATGCCATGATTACTACGAGATAGGGGTCCTACATGGTCCATCGAAATTCTCTTCCAGGGGGCTGGGGCCAAAGTGGGTCATTTCGGGTCTCTCCCGTCGGTGAGAACGCTTGGTACCTATACACTGAGGACAGCTATCAACATATTCCCGTACATCGCGATACATACCTGGCCAAGAGAATCTCCGCTTCAAGGCGGATAGAATTTTGTTAATACCCACATGACCCACTTATGCGGAGTCGTGGCATTGGGACAAAACTGCATGCCTGAAGGTCTCGGGCACGACCAGCGATAACGGGAAGTCTCCTGGATTAGATGCAACGGGTCTGAATAAATGGTAAAGGAGGCCGTCCCGTGTGATATAGTCGTTTTCTCTCAGTAGAACTTTCTTCGCTTCCTTGCTCGAACTAGGAAGGATATCATCTTGTAGCCATCGCATCATGTTGGTGCAGAATGAACAATTTCCTTGCTCGTCGCGGATAACATCGACTGATACGTCTACTGCTTTTTGGCTGAGTGTACGCTGCGTCTTTGAACTTAGTGCACTGGGATTCTTGTACGCTTGTTGCTTTTGCTGATCTGTGTGATCCGTTGGTGTATAAGGATCTGGAGCCGGCGGGGTACTGCCATGTCTGCCTCTCGTAGCTTGTTTTTCTGTCGCCGACCTGGCAGTAACTGGGCATACAGTGAGGTCCTGTTGGGTATTGATGGTAGCCTAATCCGGGTACGCGTCCACATATGACTTCCAGTAATTTACTTAACGGACTGCTGCTAGTAGCTTAAAATGGGTAATTGAATAATTCTGTTCATGTTTATTTAGGGCTCTCCCTGCGTACCCGATCGGTCTTTCATTCCCGCTGTCGTCCATTTGGACCAGACAGTGCCCTATGGCTGATGTGCTAGCATCTGTGTAGAGAATGAATGGCTTATCGAAGTCAGTATATGCGAGAATCTGATTGCACGTGAGCAGACTATTTAATTGATCGAATCTCCGATGACATTCTGGCTTACAAACAGCAGCAGCATTTCAATAAACTACCTACACAGATTCGCCAGCTCAAGAAATGATGCATCTGCTTTGACGGTAGTGGGAGTGGGGTAAGTTGATACAGCTTGCAGGAGGTGATTATCGCATGGTAGGGTGCCTTCTCGTGTGAGCTTCAATCCCAAGAACTCAACCTTTTCCTTGAGCGGGAACACTTTTGGGATGAAGCTTGGGATTAGCTCTTCTCAAAAGCTAAAAAAAACACGGCGCAGATGTTGGAGATGCTCCTCAAATCATATCATCAATGTAAACCAAAGCGTATTTACCAAGACAATCTGACAAAGTCTGCATCATTGACTCTTGAAACCAAGAGGGTGATTGTTGTAAGCCCATACTGAGGTTTGTAGGTGTCACCTGTCAGGTGTTGTAAATGTGGTGTATTCCTGACATTCTTTTGTTAAGTCAATTTGGAAGAAACCAGAGGCTAAGTATTGGCAAGAAAAGTATTTTGGCTTACTGTGACCTATCCCATCAAGCGTGACATCCATGCGTGGTATAGCAAGAATGGATTTAATTGTTTGTGGATTGAGGTATCTGTAGTCAAGACACATGCGATATTGTGAAGGTTTTGTGTCATATGTGGCATATGCCCTCTGAACATTTGAATTTAAGATGTAGCTTTGCCTAAAGATTGTAGAGAGATGTGTTGAGCCAAGAAAGAATTATTTTTAAAATGTATAAGTGCTTCCCTCAACGACTAAGGCACGCTTTCCCAATGCTCATGGGACGTGCAGTAGCCAGGTTAGTGAGGGTAGGGGCCTTCGGGCGTTGCCGATGCAGGGATGACCATGTGGTTCTAGAATATGGGGTATGTATGAGGAGAGTGGGGAAGAGGCAGGTGACATAAAGGTAACTCGTGGATCTGGGAAGCTGGGGTTTATAATTAATATCAGCTGTAGGGGGTTACTGATAATCTGACCATGTTGGGATTTTTAATCATGAAATCGTTCTTCGGATACCGAAAAATAATTGAATTGTCCATGCATAGCTATTCGATCGTTAGCTATAGTCGTGTGTATGTGGACCTCTGTGCAAATAGGATTATTGGATGAGGCTATGTCGTGTGTATATTTCTGAAGACAGCCTTCGGTTGGTTTTTTTCAAGGTCGCCTTGATGTCGATGGTGCATCAGGCACCTCCTCACCCCCCCCCCCTAACCCGGCCCCTCAGCAATCAGATATGTTGGCGCCTGTGACAAGAACGCAATAGGCAAAAGGTATGGAGCCAGTCAAACGCAAAAATATAATACTTGAGTTGACCCTGTCATGCAACACGAAGCTCCACAACAAAAGCCGTCGTACAAATTGCAGTTGAAAAACATACCCCGCCGTACAAGTACGAGGCCCCACAAGCCCGTCGTCAAACCGAGAGGCTGCAAAAAACATATTCCTTCTATACACTCAATTACCCGACAACACCCTCCCCAACTCGGGCAAGCACCACGAATAGAAACAATACATATAGTCATTTTAGCAAGTAGAAAATATAATGAGATCGTCACAAAATCGCTGAAATTGTATATTCAACTGGGGCTACCAGGCACACTCACGATGGATTTCTCACAATAACAAGGGCCTAGGCACACCAACAAGCTATGATCAAAGAGATTATAGCTACGCTAAGAGGGTTCTCCCCGTTAATCTGCGTGGTGATTATGAAGTTACATGAAATACACTCTCGTCACCAAGCGATGATGCCATGAAATCAACAAAATCACATGGGACCGTTGACCCAACGTCTCGGGGCTCGGCGGCTGTTAAAGATATGGACTAACCTGGTTGGTCGTGGCGACCACGCCTCTGAACCATCGTCACGGTAACAACCTTTGTCACGTGCAGCAATAGTATCCAAGACATAATGTGGTATCGCGCAACAAACGCCCTACCATTGGTCCAATAACAGCTGTGATGGTAAATCTATTTCTAACGCCCATCTCACTTTGGAAAGTGATTTAATGGGCGCATTCCAACCATCACAAGTGAACTCAACCATCACATTGGTTTCCATCGAATTTCACTCTGTTATTGTTTTGATGAGAACCAACTTTCCCCCACCGATCAGATACATTGAATAATTCTCGAATATAACAGACAGCACTTCCCTCTTTAGATATTTATTAAGAAACAATCACTTAATTAAATACACAGACACCGGCTTATACATATATATATATATATATACATATATGATAACAAGATGATTAAAATGATAAATAAAAGTGGGTCCAGTATCTTCATGTAAAAAAATATTATGCAAATCCATCTTTAGTATACGCCGCCTCCCAAACCAATGCCATTGAGGTAAATAAAATAAAGCACACGTTAAGACCGACCCCACTCAGAGTACCCGTTCCCCTTTAGAGACTCTAGTTCCGCGTTTCACATAAATGCATATTTAATGAAAATACATGAAACATATATCACTACTCAGAAAGTCCCCACCCCTACCGCCAAAATAGTATTAATTAATGTCAATATTCAATTCAATATTATTCCATATTCGTTATAGATTTCCCATATACAAGCTGTGAGTATTGATCAAGTGTTCATTACAAGGAGGATGTTTTGAATGAATCAATGTAGACATACGTGCGTGGCTGGAAGACAGACATGCATAAAGCCCCTTAAACTGCACCATTCTCACAAAGACGTTCCTTCTAGCTTGTTCTAAATATTACAAATAGCATATATCATTCAAAAATAAAATAGAACACTTATCGCTATCCCAATTTGTAAAATTTGGCGTGTAAATACAATCAATAAATACAACTGCAGATTTTTTTAATATGGTTTGGTGATTTTTATATCAAGTGTGCAAAAATGCCTGCATCTATACCAGTCTCGCACTGAATACCAGAAATTTGTGATTTTACCATCGATTATATAAAATGAACCATCCAGACGATACAATGATTATAAGGAGTGCCGTCGTGCTGCCCATGCGCAGCTTGTCAGAACCAGACGAGAAATGAACTTCAGTCACAATGGCGTTACATAACCATGCCTCTTTGTATTCCACGAAATGATCGGGTAGGAAGAACACAGGATCACACTCATTCGTCTGGAAGTCTTGATCCGGAACGATAAGGGACTCGTCTCCGAGTTGGAAAGTACCACCCCACCCTCGATAGTTCTTCAATGCGGTTTTGATACGTCCCCCGCAACGCTTCACTTGAAACAGGGTGTGGTCGACTGTGCCTTGCAGTGCAAGTTTGAGCGTCACCTGGCCCTAGAATGTCACACCAAAGAAAAAACTGTCCATGAACTGGGGTTAACCACTGTATATCGTGTGTTATGATATCTGTTTGCGTTGGCAAGACAGCGGTGCTTGACGTTATGCACATAAACGATGTGATTTCGATGTTATTATTATTATTTTTTTTTTTTTTTTGTGGGGGGGGGGGGGGAGGTTGGTAATTTACCACCCTGATGATGATGATGATGATGATGATTTTACCTGTGATGATGATTAATATGACGATGGTTAAGAAGGTAGATGATGAGGTAGATGATGACGGTGACATTGATGATGTTGATGATGATGATGTGATGACGATGATGACAAGTGCGATCAGCATATTAACCAAACCCAACGAAGCAGATTTCAGGCTATAAAACACTAACCCGGGTATACTCGGTGTAGTAACCCAGTCCAGACGAACTGCCCACTATTCCATCCACTTCACAGTTGACATCGATAAGTCCACCAGGTTTGTTAAGCTCATTGACTAGCACGGAGACTTCCTGGTCGAAGACATATCGTCCATATCCCTCGCTGCATTGGCGGCTGATTATCTTACCCGCCCGCTCCTTGGTGTAAAATGTCGCGATCCACTGCACTTCATAGTAAGGCATATCTGGAAAAGACGAAGAAAATTGTTTCTTTGTTTAGTTTTATAAATAATGATAAATGTACTTTGATGTAAGGCTTCATGGTAAACGATGCTTTATTCTTTTGTCTTTCATGCCTGGATTAACGAGCTGATCAACAGTTTTGTCGTTGCAAAATACTGCAGGTTGTACGATAATTTAAATTGCATTTATTTTCTTTTATACGTCACACCACTATGATTTGGGGCACAAATTGTTACTTCTATCAACACCCGACACGCAAGGAAAGGAAGTTAATACCCTACCGTCTTTCTCAGGTTGTGGCTGTGTGAAGTCGATATCGAGTCCTAGCCCAGGGAGAACTGGCACAGGTGCTTGAGTGACAACGCCATTGTTGTTTGGATCATAGTAAGTTATGTTATACCAGTCACCGGCCCATTCATTGTCCGTGACTGTAAAAAAACAGTGGCAAACGTAATGAATGGGAAATATACGCACACAACACCATATATATATATATATATATATATATATATATATATATATATATATATATAGAGATATATATATATATATATATATATATATATATATATGTGTGTGTATATATATATATATAAATATATATATATATATATATATATATATATATATAAACATTTATATAAATATATATATATGCATATAGAATATATATATATATATATATATATATGTGTATGTATATATATATGTGTGTTAATATGTATATACTTATATATATTAACAAATGTATATATATGCATATATATATATATATATATATATCTATATCTCACTCTAAACTCTATACTCGTAAACATATATACATGCGTATATATATACATATATGCATATATATATATATATATATATATATATATATATATATATATATATATATGTATATATTGATGAGTAAGTGCTTTTTGGTGAGTCTTGGTACTAGTTTAACATGCTCTCTGTATCAATTAGCTTCGTTTACCTCTGTATCCTCCAAGATAGGCCCAGGATGTGTGTTCATCTGCCACTGACCCGTGACCTTGAGCAACGACCATAAAACGCTCGTTTGGATTGCTGCTCAGTATAGTGAAATGACCTTGTGCGATTTGTCGACTATGCCACGAGTAACCCGAAGCCCAGTTCCCCGTAGGCAATGGGGTCCAGGCTGTAGTCGTTTGTCCGTTAATGGTGATTCCTGACGTTGCCGTGCTTTTGGCGAATATTAGTAAATAATTGATTCCCTCTACAGCGGCTCCGACCTGATGTCTGTAATAACGGTTGGTACCAAATTTGACACAATCTGGCCAGTGATCTACTGAAGGAATAATCAGCATAGAGGGGTCCGTTTCGTCAGGTTCCCCGCCAGGGACGGTCTCATAACCACGGTTGTACTGGGCCACAAGACAGGGTTGGGAACATTCAATCAGGGTTATTGAATCAGTACTTATACCAAATCCGGTGGATTGGCTTATGAAGTTACCCCTGGTGATTGAGAACCGATTTCTGGGGGAAGGGTGAATGGTACACAATGGTGATTTCAGTTGTACCGGGATAGCCAGCCACCACTCTAAAGTCATAACCTGCTGCTTTGTTTCGACCGACTGGGTTCACCATCATAAAGCGCTTACCCCATTCAATCATTGGTGGTACCTGCTCCACGATATGGTCGCCATATTGGACGTCGATCTTCGGGATATTAGCTATGATGCTACCAGCAAGAAGCGACAAGGGGCGCGTGGAGTTGATGTAGTATCCTGTAAAATCTTCGCCGACCCCATCTAATGTGAAATGATGGACATGCAGCCGCTGAAGATGCAGAAACTCGTACCTTTCATAGACATTTCCGTTTACTTTGTAAATTTCTGCGCATGCGTCGCGAGCCACAGAGGAAATTGTGATGGTAGACTGACCGGGCCATGCCGGCACAAAGAATTCTGTGGCATTCCCTGTGATTGGCATAGCCAAATAAGCCCCTGTGGTGCCGGCATGTGACTTCGTTGCCGATATCGAAATCGGTTTATCAGAGGAAACCATGACCCCTACCCGAGCAGACACCTGCGATAGCGACACCGAAAAGTCTGCTGTATAAGTGAAATTGAGCTCGTAATTGTTTGTTTGGTCAAGCGTGTAGTGCTGGGTCGGGAAGGGCTCAGGAAGCTCAATACGAATCTTAGTATCTGTTAAAGCATTGACAATGACCTCCTCGAGTCCAGGGTCGTCGTTATCTCGCCCGATATGCATGAAAGAGAGTACAAACAGGCGTCCGTCCAAACCTAAACCCAACAACCACACAAACGTTTAGATCATAGACTGATGTAATGGGTGGTGTTGTAAAATAACCCATAAAATCAAATGACAAGCACCGTGTATATGTTTATTTTTATGGCAGTTTTGACTTTACTGAACAACATCTTATGTTTCATCCGGCCGTGTATAACGTATACGACCCACCGTTTTCGCATATAACTACTGACCATTAAACCACAATAAAACAAACAATTATACAAAATAAATGTACGTTCTGCAATAGTATCAAACACGAAAACCATCCAATGTACCCCGCCACTCACCTCCACTGACTCCTCGTAGAACTGAAACAACCCAATGCAATTCCGATTAAGTTAACAATCGTTCGTTAAATCATAATTCAATTATATGTATGTTATTTTACTATAGACATTGAAAGATCACGTTTTAAACATTGAATTTAATTTGAACCTACCTGTTGCCATGGCAACTAAGAGCGGTAAGAGCAGTGCCATCTGGTTGACACAAACATCGCCATTAATTTCAAACCTCGGTTTTAAGTGGTTAATTATAAGTGAATACGCTGGTGTGGATCAATCAACCGGAATAGTTAAATGATCCATGTTATTATGACAAGTACCTCACGTGAATGAGCCATTCATATGAATCACTATGCTTTATAAGGCTACAAAGAACCCCATCGCTGTTTGAGCCAGTTTGGCTAATTTGGCACTTTTTTTGCGGGCGCTACGTGGAGTTGGAAGGAATTATGACGACACCACTTTGTAGCCCAATACTGACGAGACCAATCAGAAAAGTCCAACACCACTTCCAATGATGTTTCTCTTCTTCACGCCCTCATTTTACATTAAATCTAAGAAGTACCGTAGGGTCGTGTTTCAATGTCTTAAAAACTAGAAGAACGTGAAACAATTTTCATCTTAGATGATTCGCGGCGCCAGAAAATGTCAAATTTCAAATCACCGTGCCCGATTTGTGTTCTTGGAAGGTAAAGTCTTTATAGCATATGGGTCGTATGAGGAATATTTAACTCTATTCATCAGAGCGAACGCGGTTAAAAAACATCGTTAAACTGTCTCTTCGAAGACGTTGAGCGTTTATATACACCAAGCGCGTATCAAATAGAAATAACTGTAATTGATACTTACGTTATGGATATGTGCATGTGCTAATCCTTGAGTAAAACGTGTTTGAGATCCAGGTTCTTTGAGTATAAGTGTCCCGATTTTTAACGCTCCATACAGGTGTGAATGGCGCGCGAATCGACCACGATGGGTTGTTCTGTTTACAGATATATTTTTCGGGCGGGTTGGGTGTGGCCGGGTGTGAATGCATGTGATCAAAAGGCGTGTCTCAGGCGTGTCCTCAATTCTTACTGACGCATATCGTGACTACAGATCGTCGGTTTACCATTCACAGGGCAATTTGCTGGGCTTATTTATAATTGCTGAGTAACACACACTTTGTGTGACGTATGGGTTTCTGCAAGCCTGCCGAGCGTGTATCTGGCTCTGCCTTATTATCCACTGTGAAACTGTTACCTTGTACGGAATGCATATATATATATACATATATGCATATATATGAATTTATATTTATATATATCTATACATATACAAATATATATATGCATATATATATATATATATATATATATATATATATATATATACATATATATATTTTGTATATATACATATATATATATATATATATATATATATATATGTATTTATATATATATATATATGCATATATATACATATATAAATATATATATATGTATATATATGTATATATATACATATATATATATATTTATATATATAGTATATATATACACATATATATTTTATGTATTTATATATTCGTATATGTGTATAGATGAGACCTCGTCAATGCAAGGACCACGAAGAGGGGCCATTCACTATATGTAGCCCGCGTACTTGGTTGATCTATGGCCTTGTTAACTGACACACCCGACCTCTCCCACAATCAAGATTGATCCCCCCACCCCCTCCTCTAGTTTGCAAGACGCACGGTACTTGGCCTTAGTTAGGGTAGTTGAGAATTGCTTAAGGATTTACAGTGCGGTAGGATCGGGGCTTTTTGTTAAAGACGGGCGTGGCTGTTAGAAAGGGTTTTTTTTTCCGGTGAACCTTTCGTTATGAATTGTATATTGTCTGGGTTGGAATGACGCCTGGTTTATGGTAAACAAATCCATTGAAACACAGCTGGTGAACATCCACAGACGGGGTTTCCTTGCGTCACTGGGTTCGCTGTCAACATAGAGGTTGGTATTTCAACAACCAAACAAGGGAAATACAGGACCAATTCGAGCCTTTCATTCAAAGTTTCAAGATGAACAGCGATATTGATTTTAGAGTCAGTATCTAATAAGTTCCGGATCACAGGAGAAGAGTAGTATAGAGACTGGGGGTGCGAGCACAGCAATCTTATACAGCAACCCAGAAAACACACATATACAGGGTGACTCACATGAGCCAGCGAACCGCTCGCACCTCCCCCCACCATATGGTACCATATGAGCCCAGCCCTTCCAGCCCCTATGGTATAGGCCCTCACCAGTAGTTAGTCACCATAGAGGTCACTGAGTGATAAATATCTGCGACCATCGCTGTAAGTTCCATTTTTCACGCGGTTGAGGTCCTGTATAAACTGGGCAACCTTAGCGTCGTTCTTCTCGATAAAGTCGGGATCGGGACGAGCGGTTATCAATCTCATCGTAAAGAGCTTCCAACAGTAGAAAGCCCCCGTCGGCCTCTCTGTGGTCCCACTCGGTCTTCCCAACCAAGGACCGTGATGCTCTTGTTCCAAGCCCAGGCAACTATTAAACCTCCCGTTCGCACTATAGTCGCCGTCTTCAAGCCCCTCCACCCCCGCCCACCCCCCAAGCCACCGTCTCCTTATACTTCTTCTGATCCTTGTGATACACCTGGTTATACGCCTCAGCTCTCCCCAGGTCCTCAAAGGAGCACAACCTGAAAACGCAGTCGACAAACACCCCGATGGTCGCCACCGGACTGTGGTGCAACCCCAACAGAACCTGAGGCTTAAACATATTCGGAATCACCCTCCCAGGACTCCGAGTGTAGGGGCACTTTATCTCGAGCAGCACAACCTCCTCAGGATGCCCCAGACAGACAGCATCCACTCCAGCCTGCCGGATTGGGAGCACACAAAAGCCATCCGGAAAGTAGGCCGTCGCGCCGCCCTCAATATAGATATTATTTCCGTAGACCTTGGTGTCGTACACCTTCTCCAATACCGCAATTGCAACCTCCTCAAAAGTCGTACCCCAGAGGCAGGGTGCGCTAAAGCGAACACCCTCGTTGCTAGTTTTTTCTGTCAGCTTCTTGCTATAGCTGCTGAAGTAGTTTTGCCCTATGATAGCGGAGTAGTCACTTCCTCCAACGCAGCCCTTCCTCGTGGTCTCCCACTGGTCCGTATTTTGTTTGACTCCAGTATGATCGTTGCAGAAAGATTTTATCGCCGCCTCCATTATATCTAGCAACCCCCACTCTTCAAATGGACTGTCAGGGTCATACCTTAGCAGGTCTAGGGGGCGATTCTGCCGCTTTCAAACATTTTGCTTTAATGTCACTTTTCATTTGACTATATTTCATGATCTCGACCGAAACGAGCTTAAACTCATCATCTGAGATATACCCATCTTCAAGCGCCGCCGATACAATGTCAGCAATGGTATTCAATTTGCTCTGAGCGAGAATGCGGATCTTGTCATGCTTTTTTAACTTAATGGTCAGCCGCCTACTGATGAATTTTACAGCAATTACAAGTAGCCCACAAGCGGCTCCAGTAGCACCCAACACTGTGGCAATAGGAATGGCAACTATTGTAGACATTACACCTGCACCACTTGCGCCAAGACACATACCCACAGCAACTAAAGCAGTGTCTACAGCGTCCACAGAGTTTACTGCACACCTATATTTTTTGTACATAGCACCATATTTTTCAATTTCTTTCTCAAGGTATTGCTTCTTAAGACTGATCTCATTCAGCCGATAGGAGTGCCCCAGATCACATGGAGGAGGCTCCAGATTTAACGGTGCAGTCGTTGGTTGTTGTTTCATACTGTCTTTGTATACATAAGTCTGTATATCAAATTCAATTAGGAGTGAAGCTACAGACCAAGTCGCCCCTCTGTTTTGTGTGGTTGTATAAAAGTTAATAACGTTGCCTTCTTCCAGCTGTAAAGGCTGTTCTAAAGATATTACAACAGACCGTTGGTCAGCAGGCTTACTTATTCCTACCGCTTGATTCATTCCATTAATAACAGGAACGACTGTTATAGCAGCAGTATCAGCACCAACACCTGAAGACAACCCCATACGAATGATCTTACCATTAGATAATATGGTGTATCCACAGCTTGTGTCTTGAGAGGTTCGACCCCTGGCCCCATGGCCAAACGACCACTCATATCCTGTCCGAAGGGGGCCACTTGCTTCTGCCCAAATAGTAATGAGATGTTTCGTTTGGGAGTTTATGTGTTCTCTCAACTCCCTGCGATGCTGTCTGTGTTGTGCATTAACATACTTTTTATTAGCAGCATCTTTAGGCGATATTGGGTCTCCCAACTGAATGATTTTATTATCTCCCATTTCAAGGACTCCGTACATACCATCACCTTCTCTACTAACAAGTGAATTGGCTGCGGTAGTTACCAGATCTATTGTGTTTTGGTATGACATTGCTTGTCCTCCAGAGGATGGAAGGCCTATCGTAGGAAGTCCCGTGATCATGTTGCCATCCATATTAAGATCCCCTTCCATTGTGTCCCCTACGGCACTTATTTTTTGTGAGTCACCAATAGATACATAGGTTTTTAAGGCATATTCCGAGAGGTCGGCGCCCTGAACAGTGCTTGCCGGTTTTTGCCTAGGTCCATAAATACTCGTTTTTATTGACATCTTGTAAATTCAAGAACAACGCTAACAGGTAAGTCGTGGTTATCTAATAGCCTTCCTTTATTATCGCGTAACTGAACCTTTAACTCATGCACTGTTCCGCTAGTAACACGCTTACATACAGGATTAGTGATGTTCGTGGTTATAATATCACCGAAAGAGCCACCCTCTAAGCCAACAACTTCAAGAAGCGTAGTGGGCGCACCATCTAGCATGTTGTGCGTGGTGCTGACTTGATCGAGGTGAACATAAAGTGTGTTAAAGATGCTAAAGTTGATGGGCCGGTCACCTATGTAAGTACCTGAAGGTATCCACCCCCCACTGAGGCCGTCAAGACCCAACATTGTTAACACTCCGCCTGTTATGTGCGCACCCCCATTGTCTGGAACTGTTAGGGTAATAACCCCATTTACAGCATCAACCTCCAAACCGATACCTAATGGTGTAATATGCTCCTGAAGAAGAAGCTGAAAATCTCCAGAGGCCTGGTTTTAATGTAGCATATCCTCGCTCTTGTGAAGTCCTTGACCTCCATGCAATGCTCTCGTCTGATTCTAGATTGTACCAGCCCACAGTATACGTGATTGACCTTAGGCCAACACATAGATTGCCCGCAGTGTTGTCAATAGGTTTTTGCAGGGACACAGCGCCGCCGCTTTGAACATTTGACAGAGTGTGATACATAGCACTATGAATAAACAAGCCTTTAGTTTCAATAGAAAAGCTTCCCCATATGGTGCGGGCGGGGTGTATCCAGCCACATATGGTGTGGGAGATAAACTAACCCGACAAACAATTCAAGTTGTTCACAATGGTGGTACATTCACAGCAAAGTTTCCTGATCTATTCAGTAACTATAAGGTGCCGCCGGTAACAGCGGACAAAGTAGTAAAAGACTGGTTGACAAATCCAATGCAGTTTTGGCAGAACCAGTTAAACTTTGCAGTGTGGTGTGCATCAGCCGGCTGCGGCGTGTCATCCCACGACCACCTCGAGGCTGGGATTCCACTCGTGAAAGCTCTCTACACCTTTCACCTTTATTACACAGTGCGTCGCCTATTAGCAGAACTGCAAGCGACTCTACCTCAGGATCATGCCTATCACCCCTATAACAATACATATGACAAGAGGGCATATGAGAGACTCTGCACTAACTTTGGTGTTCAACCAAACACAGACTGGCGCCAGAAGGCAACTGTAGCTAATAGTGGCCTTGGTATCTTATATGCACATGATGCGTATGGTTACGGGAGTGTCGTCAAGGTTGCTGGTCGAAACGTTGGTTATGACCCTACACGGATGGCCTTTGAGGCGGAAAAGGATACAAAGCCAGGTTTTGCCCACGCGAGTAACCTACAATCCTTTCAGGAGAAAATGGGTGCTGTTCTACATCTAGCACAGGGACCTGAAGCAGACGAGGCCTGGAGTACCTTCATACTGGACACGTCTGAGGGCTTTACACAGACCGGCGTTGAGCTAATTAACGACAGCATTCGGACCTATGTCTGGGCCATTCTTAGTGCTCAGGCGCAGACCCGCTCAGAGATACTAGGTGTTGGAACGTCCTTTGATGCCCAAAAACAATTTCAGGCTAACGTTGAGGATGCCATCAACACCCCAGTGGATATTCCGTCATCCATCCGACGGTATCAGAACGTCCTCTGGAATGCCTCCTCAAAGGTTGATTATGTGTTTGGAACGGGCCTGTACATGGCTCCATCAGATATGAGCCTCGCAATTGGAAACGTTGTTGGGTACAACAATCTGATTACCATTGCAACTGAGGAACAGCAAATCGGCAGCAATACTGATGTCAACGCGGTTGTTGCTCTTCCAGGTAGAGGAAGCTTTGACCCTCAGCCCGCCGCCCCCGACCCTCCACCCGCCGTCGAAGACCCTTCACCGCTGCTCTGCCATCTACGCACGAGGATGAGAAAACAGCTCTCATTGTAGGCGGAATCGCTATAGGCTTAGCTGTGGTTTGGTTTGCAACGTAGTAAGTCACGGAGTATCAGGAGGATAACTCCCCCCACCGCCACAGCTGCGGCCCATACATGTTCTGCCATCCAACCAGCCACCTTTGTAGCTGACGTAAGCAGCCATGATACGATGGAGCCAATAATTCCTGGAAGGGCAGCTGCTGCCTTACCGGCAAGACCCTTCAAAACGTTTGCCAAGGAGTTCAGCTGTTTTTTAATCCATTCCTTTACCCCAGGCTTATCAGCTGGCGTCGGTGTGGTGCTGGGGTTGCACTAGTGCTCCATCCACCCGTCAAAGCAACTACCAGGGTCGAGATTGCCAATCCAATCGCAGAGAGGATGGAGGCAATTGTTATGCCCTGCTCCCGGAACAGGGTGCGTACACGCTCAGCTAGTGTTGTGTCCTCGTTAAGAAGTCTGTTGATCGTTTCCCTGATGCAGTTAATTTGGGTCCTTAGACGGTTACGGTTTTCAGAGGCAGCCCTCAATACGGGCACTCCGCAGGTCCTGCAGCTTTGCAAGCTCATTTGCTTGGAATCTCCATGCTCGACTATCACCCCTCCCTTCCTCCTCCAGGCTTGCCATTTTAGCTTCCCGATGTTTTATATCCCTTTCTAACTCAGTTATCTTAGCTAGGTTGTTGACCAGCTCACCCCTCTGGGTCTGCATAGCCTTGTCAAGCCCTATAAGCTCTCTGAGTGGTAGTTCGTTGCCTGTTTGTGTACCTAGGTCTTGGATGGTGTTATGAACGTCCTCTATGAAGCTTGTTTCTTCCACACCACCTTGCTCTGTCACAGCTTCAAGGCTGCTCATTTCTAACATATCTGGAAGTGCAGCTTCTGCTTTAGCAGCAGCTTCGTCAATGCCTTGTAGGGCTTTTACTGCTTCTGTGGATAGTTCAGCGGTCACTCCAAGAGCCCGAGCAAGCTGTGTACCACCGTAATCTAGGATACTCCTAGGAGAGAGGAATTTGTTTGGATTGTTCTTCCATGTCAGAAGATTCCATTCTCGGCCCCACTTAACCCAAAGGTCACCTTGTTGAGACGATCTAAACTCCAGAGTGGCCTGCAGCCCATGCTTAGACACTGCCTTCTCCCACCTCGTAACTAAGACTTCAGTTTCTTCTTTGGAACCCACCTGATCTTCTGTTAACCCAGCAGGCATTTCATTAATAGCCCATGGTGGAATAGTCGTACTCGACGTATCTAAAGTTTCGTCAATCAGGTTAGTCTCCTCATCATCAAAGCTAGTCTCATTCCTATCCCCTCCCATAGCCCCTTCCTCCTCTGGGTCGTCAAATCCGGGGTTATCAAACTCCATGTCTGTGTGTTAAAGATATAAGTGTAATTAAGAATTCAACATGACGAGTACTTACGGGCGCAAACTAAACCCACACCGCCGGATACGCGAACCCCTTGGGGTAAAGGGCGTGCGACAATCTGTAGTCGTTACAAACAATCCAAGCACAATTGACCAGAACCAACAACTGCTGGTTCGCTTCCCCAATCTAGGCGCAGACGACGTCATTGTCCCAGGGACAGCACGGCTGGCCTTTACAATCACGCTGACCTCGACTGATGTTAACCGCAGCGTTGTGCAAAACCTGGGTCGCGCCGTGGTTGAGAAATTGACAATCAAGATTTCTGGCAATGAGGTCATGTCTATTGATGACAGCGATGTGTACCACTGTTACCACGACTTGTGGCGGACTGCACAGGAGAGACAGGGCCTCCAGTATCAGGGCATTGACACATCGGATGACAGAAACACAACTAAGATACGAGTGGGGGCAGGAGACAAGGATGAGACCGAGGAAGAGGACAAGGCGGTAGCTGATGTTTATAGTAACAGGTTCTACGTTCTGCTTGACTTTGAACTCCTCGAGAGTCACATGCCATTCTACCAGAGTGCGCTTAATGACAGACTGGAATACGAGCTCACGTTCAACGACTACAACCGCGTGATTCACGCAACAGGCGACACCGCTGCAAGCTACAAAATTGATGGCATCTCGCTGGAGTATGACATGGTTACCCAAACAGAGTTGGCCCGCATGATACGCACCCAGTACACAGGTCGGCTCTCGATTCTGTATGACCGTGTGCTTCGTCACAGGAAGCTTATATACAATAAAAGAGATACACTGTGGAACATCAACCTGAACGTGCCGGCTCGCAGCATGAAGGGCATCCTACTGCTCTTTGAAGACCCGACCAACGCCTCATACGCCAGGAAGACAGAGTCGTTCTACAACCCAAAGATTACGAAGGTCGAGGTGACCATTGAGGGCATCCCCAATCAGCTCTATGCCCAGGGCATGCGTGGCTACCAGCAGTGGGACGAGGTGAAGAAGGCCTTTGCAGCAACGAGTAAACGAGACCCCAGTGTAGCAATAGCTGCAAAAGACTTGGCATTGTCGGACGTGTCCCTAGGAGAGTACCTAACCACTAAGTATGCTCTGTGGCTCGACTTAAGGACGAGTGATGACGACCAGCTGCACGGTAGTGGCAGGGCTGTGGAGAATGCGTCTGAGGGCATCACCATACAGATCACGAAAAAGGCAGAGGCGGCCGGTGCATTGAACGTTTATATGTATATTGTAATGGATGCGCAGCTTAACATTAAAGATGGCAGGTTCGTCAGCGCACTCTACTAAGTTTACATTTCCAGATGGTCCCTGTTCGGCAATTGTTTGTGGGCAGACAGGATGTGGGAAAACAGCATTCATCCTCGACCTACTTGAAGGGCCCTTCTTTGGTGCCTTTGAGCATATCGGACGCGGTCATGGGTGTGGGATGATTCAGAGGTGTACGTGGTTGATCCAGGGGAGCGGCTCCATGACCACCTGAGGGCTTTCTACCATTGTTTTAAGGGCGAGCCAACCCTGTACATTATTGATGACTGTTCGGCAACAAAGGCCCTAACCAAGAAGAAAGACATGTTATCCGAACTGGCCTTTGGCGGCCGCCATGCGCAGCAAAGTGTCTGGGTCCTCACCCAAAAGTACAACTCTGTGCTGAAAGACTTACGTGAGCAGACTCGCTGGATGGTGCTCTTTCACACCAAGGACCGTGACTCGTTTGAAGACGCCTTACTTGAAAATGATGTAATTCCAACAAAGGAGGAACGTGCCACAGTAAGCCAACTACTAGCAAAGACCAAGCACGCAAAACTGCTGCTGAAGACTGATCAGCCTACTGCATATGCCGTCGATTGAAGTGATATTGGCCTTGATAGCAGCGGCTGCCTCAGTAATCAATTTAGGTTTCTTCATCTGGGTAGCGGTGCAGTATTTTGAAGCTCGAAGGCGTATACGTATATTCATGGATCCTGATACCATTATTGATAAACTCCTTGAACAGGACTCGACTAGCTTAGTGGAGACAAAGTCTGGGGGAGCAGAACCTAGTTGCACCCCTGGTGTAGATATGTCTTCTAAGAGAGATAGGCTTGCTGCCGTCATAGCCGGCGGTCAGGCTCGTCAGTACCTTGGTTTGGAGCGCCTTACAATTGACCAGGTTGAATCAATGTCTGATGAAGAGATCATAAAGCTGTATGTGAGATACGAGGCTCGGCTAGGTGCCAGCATGACACGTACTCTAGGTCAGACACTGCTACAGCTGTACTCAGGTATTGCTTGTATGTTTCTACCAATCCCACCAGAACACCAGCCAAGGCTAATTACAGACCTCGAGACGGACCCGTTTGTTGGACACACGCTAAGCACTGCCACTTGTGAGCTATATCATCGCTATGGTATGTTTTTAGCTCCCTTAACTGCGGCTTTAACAACAGTTAAGCACAGTCAATTTGGAAAAACAAGCACCGAAACAACAGGGGCCGGTGGAGAGGAAGACACCACTTCCGCGCTATAGTATGTGTTTAACTCCGCTATAGCATGTGCTTAACTCCGCTATAGCATGTGCTTAACTCCGCCATAACAGGTGCTTACTAAGAGCTGTCAATTGGAGAAATAAATTTAGTAAGTAAACATGGAAGAAACAAACACGAATCAAGGGCAGACAACACCGGTAGAGATAACGTCAGTGACAAAAAATGCTAAAAGGGTTGCGGCAGGACGAAAGGGTGCTGCAGCTCGAAAAGCCAATCAAAATAAGCTTCTGAGAGAGCTCCGAGAGGCTAAGGCAGCGCTTACAGATGGTAGAGACGAAGCTGTCGAGCCAATATCAACGAGCAAACCTATGGAAAGGTGGACGTGGCCAACATGGGCTGTGCCTTTGGTTGTCGGCGGTGTTGGCGTGTTTGCATTGTATTGCTACAGGCACCAGATGGTAGCCTCACACCCTAAACAGGTTGTGGTACAAAAGCCTCCAGACGCTCATTTTAAGGATCCGTTTTATATGGAATAAGATGACAACACCAATTACTGATGGAAAAATGCTCGTCAACGCTCTGTACCACGGTGTAGTTGTTTCCGGTATTTCAATAGGTTATGCCAAGCTTGCTAAGATGGCTCTGGGTGGTGGGGTGCCACGTCTTGATTTCACCCCACGGCACCTGGCTATGGCTGTTGCCGATGTATCACTAGCTATGGCCACAAAGGATATGCTAATTAAACAAGGAATCTTACCAGTTGATATACTGAAGTAATGGCCACACTCGCGCTACTTGTTGGGGGTGCTCTTGTTAACGCCCTTGCATTCTCTGGAAGCAACTTTTTATTCTCTAAATTACGAGGCAGTCAAGTGGACGCGGAACGTACACGCCATGATATGGCAATCGAGCAGCTTCAATCTACTCAGGCAGCATGGGCCAAGAAGAGAACTGAGCGCTTAGACTTCATCAATGAGCAACTGCGCCGCCAGGACCATGCCGAGCATACTTTTAAGGATGCGGACGAGGCTATGCGTGAGTACGCCCTAATTACGAATAAAACCGTCGACCCGCTGGGCTCTGAGCCTCAGCTTTCAGACTTCTACGAGCCCTCAGATGAACAGAGGGGGCGTGAGGTGGCGTTCATTATACTGGGTATGGCTGCGACTGGGCTGGTTGCATACAGGCTTGCTAAGTAGGTCATTTGGAGACTCGAACGTTTACTGTATATGGATCATCGCATGCAAAAGATGACTATAGTCCTAATGGATACTGGAAAGGCATTACAGCTATCAAGAAGCTTGCAACAGAAGCGAGGGTTTCCGAGGAAGTTGCCAGAGGGTGGCTAACAAAGCAAGCTATATGGCAAATCTACCTGCCAGTGCCAAAACACATTCCCAGGCCAAAGTTTGATGTCCCTGTCCCTAATGAGGTGCACCAAGCCGATCTCTTATTTCTTCCTCATGACATTGTGAAGCGCCGGACTTACAAGTATGCCCTAACATTGGTTGATGTGGCCTCGCGCTACAAAGCGGCTGAGCCATTGACTACAAAAGAGGCTAAGGAGGTCGCAGGTGCACTTGAGAGGATATACAAACGAGGACCGCTGCATTGGCCTAAACTACTTCAGGTGGACCCCGGACGGGAGTTTATGGGTGCAGCGAATCAGCTGTTAGTAAAACATGGAGTATCAGTCAGGCGTGGCCGTGTGAATATCCATCGAGACCAGGGTATAGTGGAACGCTTTAACCGAACCCTTGCTGAGCGACTCTTTGGTCACCAGTATGCCGTAGAGTCAAGGGATACTGGAAAACGATCGACTGATGGGTTTCTCGACTGCAGGCTGTAGTCTCTGAGATAAATAATGAGGTGACACGCTTGACTGGAAAAAAACCTAAAGATGCTATAAAGGCAAAACGAGTTGCACAAAAGCCCTCTGCAGTCGTACCAGGGCGCCCTCTGGGGGTCAAAGAGCAAAAGCTTCCCTCTGATGTTGGCGTTTGCTACCTCTACCAGCCTGGTGAGGCAGAGCAAGACCAACGGCGGCGGGCCACTGACCCTGTGTGGTCACTCAATGTGTACTGGATTGGAAGCTCTGTCACTAAATCTGGTGAGCCTGTACTATACTATTTGCTGGATGGACCTCTCCGTGGCTTTGTAAAGGAGGAGTTGCTTGTGGTGCCGTCCGATACCCAGTTGTCGCCAGACGGTATTACCAATTAGACTAATAGATATCTATATATATAACAATGGTAGTATTTGACAATAAGTGCCCATGGATATTACTCGGAAAGAAAGTCCCCTGTAACAGGCCCTGTACGCAAGAGTTTTGTAACTTACACAGATATAAGATAAAACATGGTGTCATTAATCGTCTTTGTGCGGGTTGTCAGAAGGCTATAAAAAATAATAAGGTAGGATTGTGTATGGATTGTGGGTTCGATAAAGTCAACCACAGTCGTCTTCGTCTTGCCCAAAAAATTGCTTCACAACGGCCTATAGCTGGGGACACTGACTCGCCAGTCGGCGCCACTGAACGGGGATTCCCCACTGTATAAAAATAGAAATCTTGTGGCGCTGTCAACAACATGGTTTGGCGGCTAGGCCTATGTGCGACGAAGCGTGGCACCTTGTCAGAGACGGGTGTTTACTGCATAGGTCAAAGTCCGCTCTCTGTATTGTTGTTGCCTTTTGTGTATCAATAAAATTCCTTTTAGACTAATGGAACTGTATAGTAAACATGACTCATAATCAGCGAGCACGTGAAGCCCAAAACGATTATGTTTCAATTTATGGTTTTAAGCCTCCTTATCCACGCTCTAAGGTTGCACTCCAAGCACTCCAAGTGCGTAATGAATATGACCGTACATACAAGGAGATGTTAGCTAGATTAAAGGCTGGGGTGGCACGCACCCCTGTCCCCACTGCTGCCCCACGCAGACCAGTCCCTGCCCCACGCAGACCTGTCCCTGCCCCACGCATCCCCGCAACCCAGTCCCCAGTCCCCACAGCGCGTCTTGCCTTCAAGAAGACTAAGTGGGCTGTTAAAAACTATTTGCGTGGATGGGTGATGAACGTTCCTGAGTCTCACCCCCTTAGCTCGGACCTTATGATGTTCTTTAAGGGCATGCGTCGGAAGATGCATAAAGTTTTGACTGGTGAGCTGGAAGAGCTAGGTGGAATCAAGTGTCAGTTTGCCCTTAAAGTAAGACTCTCCAAGCACGCAGATGATAACAGCACTGAGTATGTTGAGCCTGTGTTGCGTAATAAACAGCAGGTGGTTCTCTCCTCAGAAGACATGGATGTTGCGTTGGACCATAGTGTTGTTAATATCCAAGAGCGGTTGGAGAAGTGGACCAACCAAGGTTCTGGCTGGGAGTTTGAGACGGTCACAACTCTGTGGACTGATATTGCCAACTACAAACCCTTGAAGGGTGGCTCCTACCTGCGACTTCCGGCTGCGCTGGCGGCTAAGCAGGCCATCATAAATGTAAAGAACTGGGACGACTTCTGCATTCTATGGGCTGTTGTAGCCGCTCTGCACCCGGTAGCCAAGAACCCACAGCGACCCTCAAAATATAACATTCAGTGGCTCTTAGATCTGCTGGAGGGTGCAGGTGTAGAATATCCTACACCGGTGTCGCATGTTGAAAAGGTAGAAAAGCATGCTAACCTAGCCTTGAACGTTTTTGGCTGGGATGGGAAGACCACTATCGTACACCGCATCAGTAAGCACTCTGGTACCTGTATAAACCTCATGCTGATTGAGAAGGACGGCAAGTTTCATTACACGCAAATCAAAGACCTGAACCGCTTGCTGTATGACCAGACAAAACATAAAGAGCGCAAGTTCTTCTGTGAGCTATGTCTGCATGGATATACCTCAGAGGGTCTGCTCCTGGTGCATAAGCCTGAGTGTATGGGGATAGGGCAAACTGCTGTGCGAGTTGATATGCCTGAGGAAGGGAAGAACATATTATCCTTCCAGAACTGGCAGAAACAGCTTGCTGCACCCTACGTCATCTATGCTGACTTTGAGGCGCTCACAGTGAAGCTTCCTGGTCCTGAGCTTAATCCTGGTAAGAGCAACACGCAGAGAACGCAGGAACACCAAGGATGCGGCTACGGCTATGTGGTTGTTCGTTGTGACAGTAAGACCAAACCCCCTGTGGTTTACAGAGGAAGCGATGCTGTGGAGAAGTTCTTACAGGCTCTGCAGCAGGAGGAGCAAAAGATCAAAGCGGTTCTGTCCAAGCCTGTCCCTATGCGGATGACTCGGGAGGATAGAAGGGCACATAAGGCTGCAACTCACTGTCATGTGTGCAAGAAAAAACTGGGCTGTGACTCTGTTCGCGATCACTGCCATAAAACAGGCTTGTACAGAGGGCCAGCCCATAACGTGTGTAACCTGAAACTTCGGCTGAGTCCCAAGACAACACCCATCCCTGTGGTGTTCCATAACCTGCGGGGCTACGACTCCTATCTCTTGATGCAGGGTATAAGCAAAGTGGAGGGGAACATCAACTGTATCCCCAACAACATGGAGAAATATATCTCCCTGTCGCTTGGACAGTTGCGCTTCATTGACAGCGCACAGTTTCTCTCCTGGCCTCGCTTGATAAGCTGGTGTCTGCTAACAACCCAGATGCCTTTGCTGTGACCACGGAATATGAGCCAGACCAGATGAAGCGGCGGTTGCTGTTGCGTAAGGGAGTCTTCCCCTATGAGTTCATGGACAGCTGGGATAAGTTTGATTCCCCTCTGCCGCCAATCCAGGAGTTCTACAGCAAGCTCTCTGAGGAGGGTATATCTACTGTAGACTATGCCCATGCACAAAAGGACTGGAGCGTGTTCGGGTGTAAGAACATGGGTGACTACCATGACCTGTACCTGCGGACAGATGTACTGCTCCTGGCAGATGTGTTTGAGGTGTTCCGCAAGACCTGTCTTAAGCAGTACGGGTTGGATCCGGCCCACTACTATACCAGCCCCGGTTTGTCATGGGATGCTTTACTTAAGAGCACAGGCGTGGAACTCGAGCTACTCACCGACTATGACAAGCACCTGTTCATTGAGAAAGGTCTACGCGGCGGTATAAGCATGGTGTCGCGCCACCACGCTTAGGCCATTAACCCGCTCGTGGATGACTTTGACCAGGATAAACCAACGAGCTACATCCAGTACCTTGATGCTAACAATTTGCATGGGTGGGCTATGAGTCAGCCTTTGCCAACTGCGGGTATTGAGTGGGTGGCTCGGCCGGAGGATCTACATATACAGGACCACCCAGATGATGCCGAGACTGGATACATACTTGAGGTTGACTTGGAGTATCCTACTGCACTTCATGACGAGCACAACGACTACCCGCTGGCTCCGGAGCGGCTTCTTGTAGAGAACGACTGGTTGTCTATCTATCAGAAGAACCTCCTGGGCGAGTTGGGTGGCACTCTGGGCGAGGTTGAAAAGCTGGTGCCAAACCTGCGGAATAAGGAGAAGTATGTGGTGCACTACAGGAACCTCAAGCTGTATCTGTCTTTGTGGATGAGACTTACCAAGATCCATCGAGCATTGGTCTTTAACCAGAGTCCCTGGATGGAGCCTTACATTCGTATGAATACGGATCTGCGTAAGGTGGCCACCAGCGACTTTGAGAAGGACCTGTATAAGCTTATGAACAACTCTGTGTTCGGCAAGACCATGGAGAACCTCCGCAGGCGGGTCGTTGTCAAGATTGTTCGCTCAAAGGAAGAAGAAAGAATGCGTAGGCTTATTGCAAGTCCCGCCTACGCGCGTCATCAGGTGTTTGAAAATGACCTGGCCGCTCTGCACATGCACAAGACTCACCTGGTACTGAACCGCCCGGTGTATGTGGGCATGTGTATACTCGACCTCGACCTCTATTATAATACCATGAAGCCCAGATACGGCAAGAACCTTGGCTTGTTGTACACAGATACGAATTCGCTGCTAATGGAGATACGCACGCCTGACGTGTATGCTGACATGAAGGAAGATGCCCATCTCTTTGACACCAGCAACTTTCATCCCTCCCGTAGTCTCTACAGCAGTGTGAACAAGAAGGTTCTGGGGAAGATGAAGGATGAGTGTGCCGGCGTGCCCATCAAGGAGTATGTTGGTCTGCGCCCTAAGATGTACTCGATCTTGATGTCGAGCCGGGATGAGATCAAAAAAGCAAAAGGTGTGAAGAAGGTGGTGGTGAAGAAGCATCTACGACACGCTCAGTACGTGGAGTCACTGTTCGCCCAAAAGCAGTTTCGCCACGGAATGAACATGCTCAGGAGTGACTGCCATAAAATATATGGGCTCCACGTTAACAAGGTGTCTCTCTCCCCCTTTGACTCAAAGCGGTGGATAGCTCCAGGTGGTGTAGACACTCTGGCCTATGGTCACGCGTCGATATGTTGAACATATGAGGGCTGAGGTATAGAATGAGCACCGATGAACTTATGGGTGGCCGAGCTGCAAGCAGATGTGGAACATATATGGGAGGAGAAGGTGGACCTTGAGATTGAGGTGAGGGATTTGGAATCAAAGCATGAGGACCTTTTGGAGCGCGTGAGTCGTTTAGAAGAGCTTATTCCTCAGGGTCCTGGTGTAGAGGAGAAGGTGAGGGAATTGGAATCGAAGTATGAGTACCTTTTGGAGCGCGTGAGTCGTTTAGAAGAGCTTATTCCTCAGGGTCCTGTTGTAGATGGTTGACATTGCTGTCGCCCTCTTTAGTGGGCCTATACCATAGGGGCTGGAAGGGCTGGGCTCATATGGTACCATATAGTGGGGGGGGGGGGAGGTGCGAGCGGTTCGTTGGCTCATGTGAGTCACCCTGTATATGTGTGTTTTCTGGGTTGCTGTATTAGATTGCTGTGCTCGTACCCCCAGTCTCTATACTACTAGAAGGAAATAACGACGCGTATAGCTAGAATGCATACCGATGTCAACTGGAGACAGACATTTGTTGGGGGTTTTGAGGGGTGGGGTGGGTGGTAATGGGGGTTGTTTGAGAGGCATGGAAAAGTCTCATCCCGTGAATATGATCCACCCCGGTAGCGACGAGTTCACCTGAGAAAGAGTAACGTTTTCTCGTTAATATGTCTTTCTGAGAAAGTTTGTTTTGATCACCAGGGCATATTCACTGACAGGCGTTACCAGACCAATACAAAAAGACGGTAACGCGTGTCTTCAGCTGTTCTTGACGAATGCATGGTACATGAGGGTTAATCCCGCGGGAATCTCACACGAACAACACAGGAAATACACATGCTTGTAGTATGTCATATACGAAATGTTTGTAATTATTATTTTCATTGGAATGATAATAAATGTGTTAGTGAAGAATACACTGATCGTGATATCTGGTGAAAGTATCAGATACGACAGTAATCATAATGCTTATTACTATCACATTGAATATATTGATAAATACGATAAAAACACATTGATATTGTGATATCATGATATGATCATTTCCATACATTCCGATGATAATATTATCATTATTATCAAACGTTAACAATGGGTGTAAAAAGGTTTTGTTTGTGGCTTTTGTCGTATCGCTCTGTTATACCTCTCTTGTGACAACTTATAATCTTCCTTCACGCATTCATAATGGCGCGCAACTACATTCAAACGACTGGAGCATTGATCTATTTCTTTATGAATCCTGAGTGCGAGAACCTCACATTGATTTTGCATATTTTCAATTTCCAATGACAAATCCATTTGAACAATTCAGGGAAAAATTCAAAGAGGAAATAGAATAAATGTGATATAAAAAAACCTGTACTTACAATTTGGTAGCCGGAATCGAGTGGATTCTCCGCCAGATGTCGTATCGCAATCTGTGGTGTGGTGATGTGCGACACGCGCGCGCTTGATGAAGGAACATGAACTTCAGGCTTAGGGTTTAGAAGAAACTTAAACGTAAACTTTATTGTTCATTGAGACTTCAGAATTTAAGATGAAGCTTTGCCTAAAAGATGGAGAGACAAGTGTTGAGCTCGGAGGCCAGGGTAGAAATCATTTTTTAGGTCAAAGTGATTCCCTCAACGACTCAGGCACGCTGTCCTAATTCTCATGGGACATGCAGCAGCCTGACCTGAGGATGGGCGTGGCTATAAGAAATGGGGTATGTACAAGTAGAAGGGGTGGCATAATGTACTTTTGACTCTCAACACGTTATAAAGTACAGTTGGATTTTATATTTAAATGGTCTGCTCGATACCCTCAACCGGGGCGTGGCTCGGTAGGAAGAATGGAGTTTGGCACGAAATAGGCAGCGTTTTGCATGCTATTCGTTCTTGGCGAGGATCAACTTGTCAGTCAAGGAAAACTATCAGAAATTGACCATGGCTGTACGAGACCTGAAGTTTACTAAATTTAGCTTAAGAAAGTTGACAAACAATATTATCTAAGGAATCAAGAAACAGACTAAGGGCTGGATATTGAGTACCATAATGGCCGGTAAGAGCAGACGATGAGCTACTACCAAAGAGTTTATAGCTACGCTAAGAGGGCTCACTTCAAGTGGCTCTGCGGTGATCGCTTCCCTAATTATTATGATACATTTCAATCGTAAGGTGGCGCTACCGTAACACTAGCTCCGGTCATAACGGTAACATGGATTTATACCGTTACGATACGACGGTATGAGCGCTTCATGAAAGCACACGTTTTGGTCTTCACGGTTTTGGGTGTTCCATTACGGATCCAAAAAGTAACATATATCAAGAGCCTGTACAACAAGCAATCTTCACGGTCCAAAATACTTATACCAACTCGACGCTATTCTTCAAGAAATGCCATCAATACATCATTTACTAAAAGTCCAGATACCATGATCGCCATTTTGGAAAAATATTGGGTCGCGTGATTTCCCGCCGCCTCATTTGCATTGCCTTAGCATCCCGGGGGGGCACTTGACCCTAACTCGGATAGGGGTGTGCCGCGGGACCTCGAAAACCCGTACCTGTTGTACAAGTTGAGAATGGCAAAAAGTATACCCCGTCGTACAAGGTATTATGCGAATGTATAAACCGTCGTACAAGACGAGAGGCCGAAAAAACATACCCGGTCGCGCGGCACATGTATACTACCTCTATACACTTAAGTGCCCCCTCCCGGGTTTAGCATTAGTCGTCATTCTGAGCATGCGCGATGTACGTGGTCTTGAACTTGAAAACAAACATGTTGCTGTGTTTCGACTTTTTACTGGGCTGACGTCACTGCGATTGTTGAGAGCGGGGTAAATGTCTTTTCACAGAGCCTTGCCACTGCCAAAACACGTCGCACAATAGGCTTATGAATAGCGAAAATAGCAAGTACTTTTCTAAATAAATGTCAGCTTGAAAACATTTCGCCTCTAACAGCGTCCGCGCAGTTTACATTCCTCGAACTTTCATGTCAGCACTGTGGATGGTAGTTTCAGATTTTCAATAAATGTCTGAAGCCAGGGAACTGACCTGGGGTCGACATAAACATTTTTGGCATATCAGGGGGATGTGAAGGTTTCGAGCGAAGAGTTTATAGCTAAGCTGAGCTGCGTGACGATCATAAAATTACACAAAAGACCCCCCGACATCAGGCGATGATACCATGAAATCAACAAAAGCATTTGGGACTGTTGATCCAACGTCTCGGGGCTCGGCGGCTGTTAAAGATATGGAGTCATCTGATTGGCCGAGACGATTACTGTTCCAAAGTAAACACGGCATTCCACGTGGTTTTAAGAGACGCTATGACAAGACGCTATGACAATAACGCTTCGGCTAACAGGTAGCGCCTTCATATATTTCCTTGAGCGGAAGCCTCGAGTGAGATCTCTTAGCGAAGCTTTTAACTCTTTGCTACTACCGTGAATGGTAGACGATACGCGTCTTACGATAACAGGGAATGTCATGTACTTTATATTGAAATTAAGATTTTTGAAATTGAACGCATGGGAATCGTGCATCGATGATTCGGGATAAGGGTATATTTATGTTTTATGGTTGTTGACTATCAATAAATTGACTTGTAAATGAGCGTTAATTTAGATCGTGGATATATGTGTGGTCATAACGGTTACTTGATTCATAATGGATGGAGACAATTTTCCGGCACGAGGATCCCAGAATTAAACAATCGAGAAAAGACACTTATGATTAATACACGCTCGAAAATACAGTTGTTATTATTTGTGTGTAAGCTTTAAAACATTATCGATCAGCGTTATAATAGAACCAGGCTGATTGATCGCTTCGTACAGTAATGTGCAATAACGCGAAAAAGCTTGTGAGATCAGATACAGAGCTACGTTGGCAGTATATTGACCACCATGCGATTCCATCACAAATGCAGGCACAAAGGCGCATGGGCTTGGCCAAGATACCATTCGCCCTGAGAATAGAATCTTTCTAAACTAATACAGTTGTTGCTACATTCCGTCCGATCCAAATTCAATCGTATTCAAATGACGAAGAGAAGAGCAACAATGAATCCCAACAAAAGGAAAAAACCTGGAACCTATGGAAAAGCGAGTTTTCTGCATTTGTTGTTGGCGTTTGTATGGTGGGGCTTAAGTATGTGTTCCGCGACGGAGCTAGCTTGGTGCGTCGAGGTGTCTGGCTGCTATTAGTTCTGATAGGTATTGCGGCCTTTGCCTTCCAGCTAGAAAACAGGATAATGTACTATGCGTCCTACCCCACTGCTGTCAATGTGAAGATTAATCACCCAACTACGCTACAGTCCCCTACAATTAGTGTCTGTAGCGAAAACATTATGAGCAAGAGTCGCTTAACCACGCATGGTAAGTTCATTCTTGGACCAATTGGCTCGTATTGAAATAATCATGCATGCTTCACTGCACAGTTAATGTACGTTGTGGCGTTTTCTGGACGCTGTAACGATATATTACTTAGAGTTGTACAGTAAAAGGTGTTACTAGTACACTGTCCTTGTTCCCATAGGGAGCATAGATGTTAGCGAGCCCAAGGGAGCAACCACGACAGAGAACAGTAAGCCCACCCCCTCAGGGCGAGCAACCACGCACAGAGGGCGAGCCCACCCCCTCAGGGCGAGCAACCACGCACAGAGCAAGCGAGCCCACCCCCTCAGGGCGAGCAACCACGCACAGAGAGCAGTAGCGAGCCCACCCCCTCAGGGCGAACCACGCACAGAGAGCAGTAGCGAGCCCACCCCCTCAGGGCGAGCAACCACGCACAGAGAGCAGTAGCGAGCCCACCCCCTCAGGGCGAGCAACCACGCACAGAGAGCAGTAGCGAGCCCACCCCCTCAGGGCGAGCAACCACGCACAGAGAGCAGTAGCGAGCCCACCCCCTCAGGGCGAGCAACCACGCACAGAGAGCAGTAGCGAGCGTCTCGGCCATAGTTCTCACTCATTGAAGTATATCCTTGTGTCTATTCTAATCGCGTCGATCCATTTCTTGGAGTCGAACGGGGATAGGGACACCTTGTTCATATGCATGCCATATATCTGATGCCCCCGCTGTGTAGCATATTCATGCCGTCCCTGAATCTCTTCTTATCAAATAGGCTATCCATGTGTTGCTCGTGTCTTAGCTGTTTTTTCACACCAACCTTTTCCACTCCTTTTGCTATTCTGATTTCTCCATCGTCGGATATCACAATAGAATACACCTTAGGCCGTAGCCCTACCTACCCCTTGATTGACAACCCAGCGCATTCGTCCTTCATTTTGCCAAGAAATTTTTTATTTTCGTTGCTGTGCAGGGTGTGGCCTTGCTGACAGTTGCTTGTATCAAAGTTGCTGTCATTGCGCATATCTTCTTACACGTCCGGTGTTTTCATCTCCATCAACAAGGAGTCTGTGTCGGTATAAAGCAGTTGTAGCCCCTTACAATACCTCATACATCAGGTCAAGAATGCATATGCCGACGTACACTGGCCTGTCTAGAACTAGCTTGATCTTATGCATGTGTAGAGCTTCAAGATCATCGTCAAATCCTTTGTTCGTGCACAGACAGGACTGGCCACCAACCTGCGTATATTATCCTCTTCTGCATAACGCACAAGCTTGACATTTACCTGCGTTCTCCGTTGTTTCACCAAATACCGAGTTGCTCATTAGCTTGTAGAGGTCTTTTCACCAAGTCGCTGGTGGCCACCTTCCTGTGTTCATGTTGATGTAGGGCTCCATCCACTGGCTCTGGTTGAAGGAGAGCTCTCTGTGAATCTTTGTAAGCCGCACCCCGATAGATAGGTAGAGCTTTAGGTTCCTGTAGTGGATCAAGTAGGTTTTTTTGTTGCGTAGATTGGGTACCAATTTTTCAACCTCTGAGGGGTTCCCACCCCCCAGGAGATTATGTTGGTAGTCTGATACCCACTCCTTTTGTGTCACCATCCTTTCAGGGGCCACAGGGCACTCGTTGTGCACATCGTGTAGCTCCTCTGGGGATTCCATATCTACCTCAAGTATGTACCCTGTCTCTGCATAATCGGAATTGCTACCCACTCTGTTGACCCCGTTGGCAGAGGCTGGCTCATTGCTTATCCATACAGGTTGCTCGCATCGAGGTACTGCATATAGCTTGTCGGCTTATCTTTATCGAATTCCTGCACATGTGTGTTGTTTGCCTTTTTATTGCGCTTTTGAGACTATTGTGCTGATCCCTACATCTGCACTCAGATACATATCGTGGTATTCACCCTTGTTGTGACACTCGAACGTGATCCATACTTTTTGGGCATGCATTGTGGGCTGGTCCTCTGTACTTGCGTTTCACGTCGACCATCTGCGCCAATCAGTTGGGTTCGTCTGTCCGGTGGAATCATACGCAAAGCAGTAGGCCTAGATAGAATTGCTTTGATCTTTCGCTTTTTCTGTGCAGGCCCTGCGACAATTTCTCGGGAGCATCCAGTCCTGTATACGCTACAGGATCGTTTGTATGGCCATCACACCTCACCACAACATATCCACAGCCGCAACCCTTCTGTTGTTCCGTCTTCTGGGTGTTGATCTTTGTGAAGTCAGCATAGATAATGTAGGGTTCTGAAAGCTGCTTGTGCCAATTTTTTAGGGACAGTTTGTTTTTTCCTTCATCTGGCATATAAACACGAACTGCTATTGGACCTATTCTTTTATATTCTGGATGGTGAGCCTGCAGCAGGTCTTCTCTGGAATAACCATGTAGGCACCGCTCGCAGAAGTTCTTACGGCACTTGTGTTTACTCTGGTCATGTAGCATGCTGTTAACTTACCAGCCTTATTGATCAACAAGAAATTAATGCGGGAAATACCGACTGGTGACTTGATGATATGGTGTACTATCACTCCTTTATCCCGTTCAAATACATTCAAGGCTAGGTTGTTCTGCTTTTTGATCTCTCCAATCTGAGATATCAGCGTCGGGCCCTCAAATATCCGTGAAATCTAGGTGATGTTCTCTCGGGATGAATTGCGACGTTAAGCAGCCAGAATGGACCACCAAAGACGATTAACATATCTACGTTACGCAGCCAGAATAGACCACCAAAGACAATTATCATCTCTATGTTAAGCAGCCAGAATAGCCCACCAAAGACAATTGACATCTCTACGTTAAGCAGCCAGAATAGACCACCAAAGACAATTGACATCTCTACGTTAAGCAGCCAGAATAGACCACCAAAGACAATTATCATCTCTACGTTAAGCAGCCAGAATAGACCACCAAAGACAATTATCATCTCTACGTTAAGCAACCAGAATAGACCACCAAAGACAATTATCATCTCTACGTTAAGCAGCTAGAATAGACCACCAAAGACAATTATCATCTCGACTTTTTACATTTATTATTGCTTCTGTGTTTTTAAGTTCTTTTTGAAGATCGATGAATGAGCCACCTCTGAGTGACTGGTAGCGATATATGTCTAACCAAAGAGTTTTAACTTCTTTAAGCTCCCTACCAGATACTCTGTTCGTCCCCTTTTCCAACTGTTCTTGGATATCGGCTACATCAGTCTAGTCGGGGGTGAGCAATGCCTCTTGCAGGTATTGCAATACTGGTTTGACATAGTTACACCTTCACCGTTTTCTTCCCGAGCTTCACCCTAAGCGCAATTTTGAACTTGTCCCAGATGGGTGATCCTGTGGGACATCCATCACCCATCCCCGGAGTAAATTTTTAATATTCCATCGTATCTTTTGTTACCCTGGGTGATGAATGGGCAGGGGGCTCTGGTTTGTGCTGTGTAGGCACTGGTTTGCGATGTGTGGTTACCAGTTTGCGCGGTGTAGGCACTGGTTTGCGATGTGTGGTTACCAGTTTGCGCGGTGTAGGCACTGGTTTGCGATGTGTGCATTCTGTCCATAATATCCTTGTACATGGGGCCCTGGGCCGGGCCTTTTTTGAGTGTTTATGGGGCCGCCCCTAATCTGGGATATGGAAGATTCTCCCCTGTTTCTGCAAAGTACTCTCTACGAGCTTGGTGAGCGAGTTGATTATGTGTCCTAACCAATTTTAAACTGTATATATACAATATATATATATATATATATATATATATATATATATATAGATATATATATATATATATATATATATATATATATATATATATATATATATATATATATATATATATATATATACATTACACTAATAGGAAATTTTGTTGTGTAGTTTTTTCTTTCGCTTTATTGCGTAGTATGGTGTGGTTTATCTGACCAAACCCACAGTCCATGCAAACTCCTAGTTTATTTCTTTTACCATTCTGACAAACCCTATAAAGAAGATTAACAACTCTTGTATCTGTGTAAATTACTGTACTGTGTACACGGCCTGCTACAAGGGTCTCTTTTCCCTAGCATTATCCAAAGGCAATTGTTTGGTGTCCAAATAGCTGCTCTGCAAGAGTGCAGTTAAAGCATTCCACAATAGCCTGGTCTACACGGTCACGCCTGATGGAGACCCCATACTTGGCAAGCAGCTGGCTAACTGCGCTCGTGAACTCCCGACATGAAGTAGTTGAGGGCAATGCAGGGGCATTCACTTTTCGAGAGCACTAACAACGTTTTTAGTCTCTTTTGTAGTCAGCGTCTCAGCTTCTTTGTAGAGTGAGGCCACATCCACTACTGTGAGGGCATACTTGTAAGTACGGTGTTTAAACGCTGTCATAAGGAAAAAACAAGAGATCGGCTTGGTGAACCTCATTAGGCCCAGACACAAAAAAGTTTGGACTGTGAATGTATTTCGGGATTGGCAGGTGGATCTGTCATATAGCTTGCTTTGTAAGCCAACCCCGGGTAACTTCCTCAGAAACCCCTCAAGGCTGCTGCAAGCTTCTTGGTAGCTGTAATGCCCTTCAAATATCCCTGGGGCCATAGTAGATTATTTGCATGCGACGAATCGTGCAATCAATAGTTATATATTCACGAGCATGAGTCTCCAACATGATATGAACAATAAATCCGCCTGGCCCTATGCAGAGTTTGTATGCAAACTACTTAGAGAGCCTGTAGGCAACCAGGTCGGTCGCAGCCATACCCAGGATAATGAACGTCCGTTTTGGCCATCTGAGGGCACGCACATGTCTGAAATCTTAGGCTCATGCTCCAGTGGGCAAACCAATTTGCTTGTTATCAGGTAATTCTCACGCATAGCGTTGTCAACATCCCGGACAGTAATTTCGGCATGTCCCTGGCGACAGAGAATCTCGTTGATGAAGTCTAACCACTCAGTTCACTTCTTGGACCATGCTACCTGTGTAGACTGAAGCTGCTCAGTTGACATATCATGGCGTTTACGTTCCTGTCATCCTTAATATTCAGCTGTGCGTCCATAACTACATATAAATAGACGTTCAACGCGCGATCAGGTTGATGTTCTACAGTGGGTCTTATTGTATGCAAGCTTTCTGTGGCGGAGCACTCGGTCAAACAAAATTGCGAGCCGACCGGTGTACTATAGTCGTTCAATGTGAGCACTCTATTAGAGGAGCATGTGGGTCTTGAGGAGTTCAAAGTCAAGAGGTGTCGGCTATGGCTTTGTCTTCTACCTTGGTTTCATCCTTGTCTCCTGCCCCAACCCATATCTTGGTCACATTTTTGTCATATTATATGTCGATTCCCTGGTCACCGTAACAGTGGTACACATCCTGTCATCGATGGACATGACCTCTTTCCAGAAATCTTGACTTTCGTATATTTAACCATGGCACGCCCAAGGTTTTGTTCAATGCTTGCGGTTGGTGTAGGTCTGAGGCCCGCATGATTGTAAAGGCCAGCTGGGCTGTCCCCGGGATGATGACGTCGACTTGACACAGGGAGGGGAAGCGGTTTTTGGTTTTGGTCAATAGTGCTTGGGTTGTTCGAAATAACCACAGAGTGCCACACGCTCTTTGCCCCAAGGGGCTGGCATATCCTGCGATGTAGATGTTGCTTGCGTCCCTAAGTACTCGTCATGTTGACAATTGAACTATTACAACTATATCTTTAATACAGTCACATGGAGTTTGACAACACAGCATTCAAAGTGGTGGATTTAGGAGATGGGGATTTAGAAGGGGAGTATAAGGTCAAAATGCTAGACGAGGGGGCTATGAGATGAGGAGACTAACTTCATTGATGGTGATGATACGTTGGCTACTTGCACCATGGTCTATTTCTGAAATGGCAGCCGGATTAACAGAAGATCTGGTGGGCTACCATGAAGAAATAAATTTACTTGATGGCAGAAAGCAGTATCCAAGAATAGGCTACAGGCCTACCTGGAGTTCAGATCGTCCAAACTGGGTGAATTTTGGGTTAAGTGGGCCGCAAGAGGAAGCATCTGACCTGCAGGAATAAATTCCTCTTGTCTAGTACTATAGAGAACTACGGTGGTGGGCAGTCTGCCCGGGGTGATCCCTGAACTACTATCTAAAGAGGCAGCAGCAGCCCTCCAAGGTGTTGACCAAGCACCAGCTGACACCGCAGAGAATTTAGAACCATTTATGAGCAACCCTGAAGTCGTGACAGAGCAAGATGGTGTGGATGAAACGAGCTATATAGAGGGGGTTCATAACGCCATAGTAGAAGTGGGTGCACAGACAGAAATGGTTGCGTAGACAATCCTGCAGCTTATGGGTATTGACAAGGTTATGCTGACCCATAGGGGTAATCTGATCAACAACCTGGCGCAGCTTAGTGAAATAGACAAGCTGGAAATAGAAGCTGAAGATGAGAGGAAACTCCAAGAGTGTGAGCTTGCAGAGCTGTGGGACAAAAGACAAGCAAGACTAGAGGCTGCCATTGTAAACCGTGAACGGCTGAGAACCAAATCAACTGCATCAGGGAGACAATCAACAGAATTCTTCACGAGGACACAATTTTAGCCGAGCGTACCCACACCCTGTTCCGAGAGCAGGGTATTACAATTGCTTCCATCCTCGCTGCGACAGGTTGGGACATGACATTGACAATGACACCAACACCGGCTCCTACTCACAAGGGCGGTGTTAAGGAGTGGATAAAACAACCAGCTTACATTTCCAACGGCGAGAATCATGTCTGACGAAGCCATGTAAAGACCCGTTTCAAACACATAATCATCCTTTGACGAAGCGTTCTGGAGTAGGTTTTGATACCTGCTGATGGCCGAGGGAATGTCAACTTGTGAGTTGATAACATCCTCAATATAAGCCTGAAACTGCTTTCGGGCATCACATTTTGTGCCTGTTCACATTATCCAAGAATAGCCCAAACATAGGTTCAATACTGTTATCAATCCATGAGATACCTGGAGCTGTGAACCCCTCAGCTGTGTCCCTCGACCAAAAATATTAGATATCACCGGAGCAGACCTCTGATCATTCAAAGGAGACTATGACTGGCGATCTTATCATGCTAGATATTCAAGACCAACTTATCGGTAAGTATGGTTGATATCAACTACTTATCAAACAATGAAATGTCGATATCATTTGTTTATTTTTTGCATCTAAAACTGTTGCATAGTAATTCTATGAACCTAAGAAAAAAAGGGATTTTATGCTGCGCGTAGGGTTTGCATGGGATTCTGATCGGTATCGCCGCCTGGATCTTATGACTCGTCGACGTCATTAACGATTAACCTCGTGATGAATCATGGGATCTACAGACCTTTTGACCGACTGATGTTCTGCTTTCACCGACAAAATTAGAAGGATACGTATGGAGGAGCCGGCATTAAAACAAACGCTGGATAATAAAACACTTGTAAAATTCCCACGGGTGTACTAGAGAGATTCAAGTGGACAAAACTACCTTCATCACGCATAGACACAGAGATGATGACAATGCGATATTCTATCATAGTCCTCACCTGTGTACTGCATTCCTTTGGACATGGCCTGGGTGTGCACCTATGAATATACCCAGACGATTGTTAAGAAAATGTTGGACTATTTTTGCTTTGCAATTATGGGTTGTACATTACAGAATTGTGGTTTGTTCTTTTTTGCATTTATAATAACATAAATATTACACAACGGCAAGGTTTGGAATCGCACATAATACCGAGGAACTGGCTCAAATCAGCGGTGATTGGCACATAGCACAAATGGCCTGCTGTGGTGACAGGCACTAAACGGAAAACAGAAATGCATGTAATTAACGGGCAATGACACGAGAAATATTAGTGATTAGTGGCCAGTGACTAGTGGCCAGTGAAATAAGAAATATTGCTGATTTGTGGTCAGTGACATAAGAAATGTTTGTGATGAGAGTCTTTGAAAATAAAGATGCCCATGATAATCCTGTTTATAAGTGTTGAGGATATCTGGTGCAGCACGCTTATGCCTTTAACAAACATGGCATCTTTTGTCTCATTGCAAATACTCTTATCATTGGACATAAAAGTCCTAAAATGTTGTTGAATATTACAAATACAATATTGATCTAGTAAACCAATGTGACCTGTCAAAATTTGAGTGAATAATTTATTACAATGACAAGACGAGTGTCGTGACTGACGTAGACATGTAAAGGCCCGTTCTAAACACATAATCATGCCGTTGCTTATGTTCCCTTTTAGCTTACCGACTTATTCTTTGATAACAGAGGGTGTAACAACATGATCCCATGTACAGACGTACTGTCTGTTTAGCGCCTGTGGTTGTGGAGTACATTACTTACCCCTTCACAAGCTTAGTGAGTACTTTTGTTATATGGTTGTTACTAAAATGCAAGATACATTAACATTTATTCTCTTATGACTGTATCAGTGATTAAATGTTTAATATCAAATATCCGCTCTCTGTCTATGACGAAGTCATTTGCATGGGCAATGCAACAGCAGAATGGTTCAAGCAGGGCGTGGAATCCACTTGCAACTGCCCCCAGCAATGCAATACCATCTCTTACCAGCATTAAATCCATATGACCTCAATATCTGACAGATTTTCTGAAATAGCCGTCGACTATTTACGCATAAGTGATGCAGCTGAAAAGTTCCGGGAATCTAACACTATTCTGACGTATATTTTTCGGAGTTAACTTCAGTGGAAATAACTGATGTACCATCATACACTCAGTTTGCCTTGTTTTGCGATGTTTGTATCACACTGTTTTTTAAGTTGGACAAAATGGACAATTGAATCTTTATGCAACTGATTACAAATGATATCAGTCCATATCCTATCGTGTCTGTGCTTTCAATTTACATCTACCGAATACGATCAGGCGAAGCAGAGTGTCGTTTATGTTTGGTTGTTGGTTACGCAATCATTTACTCGATGACGTAACGATGTAGATATGGTCACATTTGTTCGCCTGTATTACGCATGGGATAAGTGTAAGCATAGCGATGTTGGCGACGCAGGCCAATTCAAATACCTGCCCACTACTCAGACAGCCTAGTATGTATCATTTCACAGCGCAAAACAATATTGTTATCACAAACTTCGAGTCCTGCATCAAACTATCGATTAAACTGTATTTAAATATGTATGTATTCACTGATAGGCACTTAACATCGACTGAAGAGGCAGCAAACCGCGAACATATAATCAATATATCAATATATTATTATGCTGCAGATCTTAGAAGAGTATGTCACAATTAAAATAGTGACATTTGTAAGCTGCCAAAGCATTTCTTTAACCTTTTGCTATTTGATTAACGTGTATTTCATATCGGAAAGCCACCTGCTTGGCACATTTTATCGATCAATTAACTCAAATTGTTTACATTGGTTTCTTTACATGTTGTGTCTAGCGAGAAATAATCGTATCGTTGTTACCAATTAATATCGGTGGAAATAATTAAAATGTATGTATAAACATATACTCAATATCATGTTCTTGTTCTTTGTTTGTTTTTATAAATACTAGTTACAAACTGTCGATATTTGCCAACAACATAAACACTTCACCATTCAGGGCGTAAGTTATTTATATGAGCTAGAATCCCTAGTAGAATACTGGTTTGTTGGGTTTAAATGTGGAAAACTAATATTGTCTTATTGTATTGTCTATATGATAGAACTTCTCCATGTGTGCATAGTCATGGCTAACAGAAACCAATTTGAAAGGGATTCTATATTCGCACCTCTCCGCGATAAATATATAAATGCTCACCCATAAACGAATATCTTCATGTTTGATCCAGACTCCTAATGGTGGTTGCTAGTATGCGTAGTGCATGAATGACATCTGCGCCGGCATACACTTAATTGGTATTATTCGAGTTTATGTATTATTAACAGAGCAAAGAGAATTATTTGTCTCAGCGATATCATGGTAGCAACATTAATTGGACTATAATGTTTGTTCGTTGGATCAATACAGCTTTTATCAATAGCTAATGTTTGCTGCCAATGTTGTATTTTCCATTAAAATGCCTGGGTGGTTTATGCCTGTTCACGCGTCAAGGTGTAATGAGGGAGGTAGAATGGATGCTGGTGTTGACCATATACCGTATCATCAGGTAAACCTGCGTTTTGTTCATTTGCCAGACAGAACCGAAGCTGGTGGCCGCGAAACCCATATATGCAATGACGGTCCTCGATGACGATAGAAAAGGTGACAAATCAAAAGAAACTGGAAGCAGAGGAACGCTAAGGAAAATGGACTTGGCAAATTTTGTTGAAGGCGCCAGTATTGTTGGATTAAAGTATGTGTTTCGAGAGGGAGCAGGCTGGGTACGTCGGAGTGCCTGGTTGCTGCTTGTTCTGGGGGGTGCTACATTCATGCTTTATCAGCTACAAAGCAGGATAAGTTACTATCTGTCTCATCCAACCAATGTCAAGTTGGACATTAAGCATCTACCTTCGGTGCCATTCCCAACAGTGACGGTATGCAGCAAGAACAGAATGAGCAAAGAAGTCTTATCAGAAAAAGGTAGGTCATACACCTAAGGTAAGCTCTACAGCTAATCTTGATGGAAAATAGCAAAATGTGTTCCATTAAATCATCAGCAATTTACAGTAAACTTGAATTGCAAGGTAGCAGCGATGTTTGTATTCATATTCACTCAATACCAAATAATTGTAGGATTAAGGACCCTTTTTTGTGAAGCGATAACACTAATATGATTGCAGCCAATTGACTAAATTTTGATTCATTTTAATCAAGCAACAAAACTTCCTAATATACTGGAATGATGTAGGTACATCCATGGTTGATTTGATGGCATAGTGTTGTATGACATCATGGAAAAGGTGTATGCGCCTTGGACAGAAGGAGTTAGCCCACTTGACACGACAGAAGCAGCCAAGCTTCTCTCGCTCAGCGACAACAATACAATCACTGATTTGGAAATCGCTTTGACTTCACACGATAAGCTATTGGGGGTGCGTCATTTTGTAACGGGATAGTTCTTGTTAACGTACCATAAGAACACAAAATAAAAACAATAGAGCTATGTTTTAAGAATGAAAGAAGAATTAAGGGTCAAATAGTTGGATCTATGATGCCCAATTAAGTTTCAGTGATTTGTACAACAATCGGGTACTGAGTTTCTTATCCAGACCTTGAATTTGATTGTCATATATTTGAAAGAAACTAATGATACATGATATGTTGCCAAGAGGGTGTTGTCACAGGGGGTCATTACTGGGTATTCTGCTAACAAAGATTTTTTCTCTTTGCAGTGTTTCTTTGGTGGAAAGCCTTGCTCGGTCGAACACATCTCTTACTTGTTCACAATTCTCGGAGTTTGTCAGCAATTCAACGCAAGTAAGTGTCGTGTTTAATTAAATGTCATTTGAAGTGGTTTTCATATTATAATATATCAGACGATTTTGCTTTGCTTTGGCACATTATTTAAAACAATAACATCACTCTTTGTAAAGATGCGAGTCTCTATGTGGAGCGAGCTGGGATGACGTCAACACAAATCAGTCCGATTATGGAGTGATTAACTCGCCTGCAAAGGGCTATCGGGTGAGGAAAACTAAATGCACGTTTAATTAATGTGCATGTTCGATTGTTAACTAGCTATAATACATCATACACAGGACAATGCACAATCTCAACTATTAACCAAACGTTCTACACATTTGTCTTTTTTGAACACAAATGGCATCGCGTATTGTGTATCATACATAGGTGCTGATCCACGAGCAAAGCGAGTTTCCAGTCTTGGATCAGTATGGCCTGTATGTACCAGCCGGAAACCTGATCGCGCTTCCGACAACTTTCCGCAATGTAATAAGACACACATTTTGTTATTGTTTCAAGTATATCACCTTCCCAATGAAAAAACGTGGCATCAGCACAAACATCAGATAAACACTGATCATCGCATGTGTTAGATAATAGGTCGTTATATCTGCAGATCACAAAGCTACCTGACCCGTATGGGGACTGTCAGGATGAGCCAACCTACAGACGAAGCGTCTGTCTGGAGCAATGCAAAGCCTCATACTTGCATAGGGAATGTGGATGTGCTGTCCACTATCTGCCCCTCAAACACCTAAGTAAGTGCATGCAGTGATTGAGCAAACAAGATATGTGTTCTGTTGCCAGCTAGAACGTGTTCTTATATGCAAGGTTATTACGATAGTTTCTGCACTGCATTATTGACCGAATATGTGACATGTTTTTTTATCTCAAATGCATCAGTAAGTCAAAAGCCTGTTTAATATTCGTCATCAGGGCACAACCGTACCTGTTTCTACTATGACAAAATCACGTGCCTAGATAGCGCTATGAACAAATGGTTTCTGCAAGGCCTTCAATCAAACTGCACATGCCCACAACAATGCAATCACTTGTATTACGAGCACAATCTCCACCTATCGGGCATGTCCGATGCCTTTGCCGAGTACATGACGCGAAATGTTCTCCATGGAATGTCAACGGAAGAATTTCAGGAATCGTGTTCTCAGATTGACATCTACATGTCTGAGTTGACATCAGAAGAAATCACATCTGTGCCGTCCTATACATTCATCGCTCTACTTTGTGACATCGGTGGAGCATTGGGACTGATACTAGGAAGCACAATACTGACCGTATTTGAGTTTGCAGATTTCATCCTCGCTTCGATTTGGACATATCTTTCATTTTTGAAGTCAAACAGAATGACCCACGTCTACCCGATTTCTATTCCAAAAAATTAAATTGATCACAACCTTGTTCAAAGCAATGGGAATTGATATTTTATATTTGATAGGGTAGTTGTGTGATGATGGCGTGTCGGTATGTAATTCACACATGTATTCTACAATAAATACATTACCAAGCATACCCGTAAACCATGCTCTCAATATCGTGGGTGATGAGTATGAGAGAAAGCTTGTTTCTTCTTTGTGTACGATAAGTCATCATCCTCCCATTCAACCAGTCTCACTTCAGAAATCAAAGAATCCGTGCCTTTAAAACCAACAGAGAATTTATGGAGTGAGAACAGACTTAGCAATAAAGCTCTTCTGGGAAGTGGCAAGTTTCTTTGTGTGTTTGGTAAAAATTATTAATATATACGCAATTAAGTCGACATTTAAAATGGTATAATGTTAGTGTTTTGTATGTAAACGGTGAATTTGTGTTACATCTGACCAGCACATCAAATGCATAGGGGATATGGTTCAGTTTTGACTTGATCATATCATAAAACATGACATCAACTAGAACAACATCGAGAAAGCTGGGAGTTAGCATTCCATTTCAACCGCCAGGAATAATTTCGTTAACGTTACAATTCACTGTCGAATTAAAGGAGTTCTGTCTTGCAGCTACTCCGATAGAGATAGACCTCATTGCCTTGGTGGGAGTCTATATTCCATAACTTGCATGCGGATCAACACAGGATTACTGTGAGAGTCACACGTGACAGAGAATATAATGCGGTAGTTGATTAAGTTATAGAAACGTATTAGTTATGTACAATAGGCATAGAACTGTTGGTTTGTGTATGTTGCTGCACAACTGCAAGTAAATATGCATTTAGAGATGTATTTACTTTTTGTCAATAGATATTATCAACTTATAATGCAATATTTACCCCTGAAAGGCCAGGACTTGTTCTGTTCACCCGTGAGGCAATAACCCGGTGCACTTTCCATAGTAAATGAATTATATATGAGTGCAGGTATTTGCACTGTCTGCTGCTGGTGTTGATTGCTCGGATGACAACAAACGCCAAGCTATTTTGTCAAACCAAAGTAAATATCCGGCCGGCCGGCCGGCATTGATTCGCCAGACAGCACATAAGCATTGGCAGCGACGTTTTTGCCATTATAGTAGAACAGGTATCAAATAAGAGGAGCGCCATGGAAAGGTTTGCTGAAGGTGTCAGTGTCGTGGGTTTGAAGTATGTATTTCGTGAGGGTGCTAGCTGGATACGTCGATGTGTCTGGTTGTTACTTGTCCTTGGGGGCATTGCATTCATGGCTTATCAGCTGCGTAGCAGGATAAGTCACTATCTGTCTCATCCAGTCAATGTCAAACTGGAAATCATGCATCTACCTTCGGTTCCATTCCCGGCAGTGACCTTTTGTAGTGAGAACAGAATGAGCAAACAAGCCTTACTACAAAACGGTAAGTTCTGCAAATATGGTATGTTTCACAACTGATATTGATGCAACATGGCAGATTTGAAGCATATTTCTGAAGATATATCGCAATACGTCATATAAACATGAGGGTAAGTGACACTTTCACTCCCTAATGTGATTGGCGGAGTGCCAGATGACTGTCCAGAATGATATCAGGCCTTATCTTTGGTTGATTTGATGGCATAGGGTTGTATGACATCATGGAAAAGGTGTATGCGCCTTGGACAGAAGGGGTTAGCATACTTGATGCGACAGAAACAGCCAAGCTTCTCTGGCTTAGAGACAACACGACAGTCACTGATTTGGAAATCAAATTGGTTTCATTTGACAAGTTGGCTGAGGTACGTTATTTTATTACTTTGATTGTTATGATCAGAGAGAAGACGGAGGGTTTGGGAAGCTTTTTTCGAGAAGGGAGTGTAAAATATGACAATTTATTTAGCGATTTGAATACTCTTCATACACAAATGAAGTCTTATTATTATGTCTTTCATGCGCAGTGTTGGAGGCTTATGGGATCGATTTTTCGTCGACTTGTTCCCCTCATTTTCTACGACTATCTCCTCCATAACTACTGCAGTTTCGAACATATGAATTATATGGTTGTAACAAGCAATTATCGTAGCATGGAATAGGCGATTTTTGCTATGTGTTCTCTCCTCGCTGATATCTCTGAAACGGCTGTATTTACGCGCATGAAATTTTGTCAGTAATTAGAACTTGGCCTCGTGATAATGATTGTAACAGTATTTTAAGCATTCACAGTAAAAGAAAACAGTAAAAAAGGACGTTTAGTTTGAATGTTTTCTACTGCAGCAGCTTAGCAGCAGGCTATCTGCAATTGGTGTCTAAGTAGGCCAAACCTTACGTAATCGACCAGAGCCATTCATCGCTTACCTTGGCTGGCTTTAAGGGGTCATGTTAAAACAGGTCAAACCTTACGTAATCGACCAGCGGCATTCATCACTTTCGCCTTGTACTGACTTGGCTTAGGGGTCATGACAAAACATCTAAGCGGCAGTAGCTCTATCTTATAATTACCAGCTCCCCTCGTCCGTATATATATATACCGTACTTTCGTCTCAGCGACAGTGTGCACCGGATGCAACCAAAGCGCGGGTATATATACACAATATGTGTATATTTATAAGTGTGTGTGTGTGCTTATATATATATATATCTATATATATATATATATATATATATATATATATATATATCTATAGATATACATATATATATATACATATATATATACATTTATATAAATACATATATATATACATACATATATATATATATATATACTATACATATATACATATATATATATATATATATATATATACATGTATATACATATATATTTTTTGTTTAGAGATAACATTTGTTTGTGTAATATTGTTGATACCGTATTGCTGGTCGCCCAAGCTTGCCGTTGGAAGACATGCCGTTGGCGCTTGTGCCGACTCTAAGTAGGCCAAACCTTACGTAATCGACCAGTGGCGTGTGTGTGCGCTCGGTTTTCGATACCAAGCTTCCGAGCTTGGCAACGCCTGTATATATATGTGTATATGTATAAGTTTGGGGGTGTGTGGGAGAGAGAGAGATATATATATATATATATATATATATAGAGAGAGAGATATATATATAGATAGATATAGAGAGATATAGAGATATATAGAGATATAGAGATAGAGAGATAGGAGATAGAGAGATATATCTCTAGATATATATCTATATAGAGAGATCTCTAAATATTATATATATCTAATCTATATATATATATCTCTATATATATATATACATCTATCTCATATATATATACATATATATATATATATATATATATATATCTCTCATAAATAAATAAATCCATATCATATATATTTTTTTATATATGTATATTTTTCTTTTTTGTTTATCAAAACCCAAAAACAAAAATGTACAACAGTAACTAAACCGTAAACCGTGTTTCACATGCGCCGACAAAAAAAACCGGATAACACATTCGTTTTTCATTCGGTCAAACGGAAAACGAGTGGCGCTGCAGTCGGCGATGTTTTTACTAATACAAGCGGCTGGAAAGATTAGTATTCGCACCGGACGTCCCGCGTGCAATCAAAGAGTAGACGAGCCGCGATCTTGCATAACAATAGTTACATACAATAGCGACTTGGAAGCTTGGCATCGGGAACCGAACCCTTGTATGTGATGTTATATACATATATGCATACACACACACCACACACACACACACACACACACACACACACACATATATATATATATATATATATATATATATATATATATATATATATATATATATATATATATAGATATATATAGATATATATATATATATATATATGTTTATATATATACATATATATAAATATATATATGTATATATGTATATACATATGTATATGTTTATATATATGTATGTTTATATATATGTATATATATATACATATTTGCAAATATGAATATATATATATATATATATATATGAATATTTAGATATACATGTATATATAAGTGCATATATATATATATATATATATATATATATATATATATATATATATATATATATGCACGTATATATACATGTATATTTAAATATTCATATATATATATATTCATATTTGCAATATGTATATATATACATATATATATAGATATATAAATATATAAACATATATATATGTTTATATATTTATATATATGTTTATATATATATGTATATATACATATACATATTTGCAAATATGAATATATATATATATATGACTATTTAAATATATATGTATATATACGTACATATATATATATATATATATACGCATATACATATATATATATATACATATATATATATATATATATATATATATATATATATATATTTATATGTGTATATATATATATATTTATTTGTTTGTGTAATATTGTTAATACCATATTGCTGGTCGTCCAGGCTTGCCGTTGGAAGACATGCCGTTGGCGCTTGTGCCAACTCTAAGTATGTCAAACCTTACGTAATCGACCAGTGGTGTGTGTGTGTTTGTGTGTGTGTGTGCGTGTGTGTGTGTATCGAATTGTAGTCGTGTTTAGCAGCTAAGCTATGTACGACTTACAGTGAGTGTGTAACTCTGAGGGTGGTCACTGCTAGGGAGCACGTCGTCCTCAGAGGATCTTTTACATCTCTTTTCAGAGATGGGACCGCCCTTTGTTCGTGATCATCCGAGTTACGAATAACCAGTCAGGTTGTCACACCTTGGAGTCGAACCCACAGCCTGTGGGTCGAAAGGCGAGGCCGTAAACCACCAAGCCACTGGGACCTGATTAGTGGCATTCCCTCGGTTTTGTATTGACTTGGTTAAGGGGTCATGTGAAAACATCTGCTAAGGGGTCATGTCAAAACATCTAAGGGGCTGCAGCTTGTGACATCTATCCGAAAATAGTGCGCTTTACCGGCTCCCCTTGCTGACATCTATCGTAAACGTGTGCGGAACATAGGGTGCCTTAACACCAACCTTACTTAATGTAAACAAGGCGCAATCACAGTCCCGATTGCTGAACGTCCAGGCATGCCATTGGAAGACATGCCGACGGCGTTTGTGCCGAATCTAGTTTTGTGTCAGTTTGAAGCCGACATATTCATTAATGTCTACGGACCATTCATTGCAGTATCACTGATTTGAAAAAAACAATGTTCCAGTGCTTCTATGGCGGAAAGCCTTGCTCCACCAAACACATTACATATTTCTACACACCTCTTGGAATATGTCAGCAATTCAATGCAGGTAAAAACTAGGTTGCACATTATGTTATCAGTAATATATATGAGAAGTATCAAAACTTTTCAGCTGAGGTTTGCAAATGATTATTCATCCCATCCTTGTTTTTGTTTTGCTTCAAAGCATCTTTAATTGCAACAACGACACATGTTGTAACAGATGGAAGTCTGCATGTGGAGAGAGCCGGAGCGACGTATGGATTACAACTTATTGTCACCACCAACCAGTCAGATTATGGCGTGATTAACTCACCTGTGAAGGGCTATCGGGTGAGGAAACTATAGGAATTTGTAAAATATGTGCAATAATAATTATGGTTAAGATGTAACAACATCGTTAAAATGTAATCAACGCAGACTGTAATCTTTTCCAGGCTAACCAAACTGTTTAAGATATCTTGTGAATCCATGTTATGTATTACAGGTGCTGGTCCATGAGCAGAACGAGTTTCCAGTTTTGGACCAGCATGGCCTGTATGTGCCAGCGGGCAGCATGGTCGCACTTGCGACAACCATTCGAAATGTAACAAGACTTGCTACGAAAACATGACCCATTTCCTCAATGAAAATGCTGCGTAAGCATTAATATCAGATAAACACTAATATCCACACATCATTAATTAATAGTTATCCTATATTTGCAGGTGTCAAAGCTACCAGCTCCGTATGGAGACTGTGAGGATGGGCTGACCTACAGACGAAGCGTCTGCTTGGAGCAATGTAGAGCCTCATTCTTGCACGGGGAATGCGGATGTGTTGTACATTACTTGCCCTACGAACACTTAAGTAAGCCCTTTCAGATGGTCGGTACTCATCAGCTGCAACTTTCATTTTTTGAGCAGCACCATTTAACTTGGAAGTGTTCTATAAATTACGGTTATCCGGAGATTTCATGGAAATCTATTACAAATTTATAACTGCATCACTGTATTCTTCCAAAGTTAACATATGTGTTATTGTAGCAATATATGGCAATGCGTTTATCTAATAATGCACCTTGAATACTATGTACATAAGCAAACATAAATGTATAAAATTATTTTCCATTAGCGTTCAACCGCTTCTGTTCCTTCTACGACAAAACCATATGCCTGGATACCGCGATGAACAAATGGTACCTGGAAGGCCTCCTATCCAACTGCACATGTCCTCAACAATGCAATCAATTATATTATAAACACAATCTCCACCTAGCAGGCATGTCCGATGCCTTTGCCGAGTACATGGTGCGAAACTTCGTCCACGGAATATCATTGGATACATTTTTGGATTCGTTTTCTCGGATTGACATCTACATGTCTGAGTTGACATCAGAAGAAATCACATCTGTGGCGTCCTATACATTCATTGCCCTGCTATGTGATATCGGAGGAGCACTGGGATTGATTCTTGGAAGTACGATATTGACTATATTTGAGTTTGCAGATTTCCTTCTCGCTTCGGTGTGGACAGGGCTTTCATTTTCAAAATCGAGCAGAAAGACCAAGGTCTACCCGATTTCTACCGCCAAAGGTCAAAGCGATCGATGTGATTGATCAAACATTCTTATAAATTGATTCACCTTCCGTCAAAATTTCTACCACGTTTTGACGCCAGTTCGGCGTGTTTTATTTTACAGTTCAGCACCTGCTCATTCCCTCATTGCACAACCTCTCCTCGTCCTGTTTTTAGCTGCAGACAATAACAGTTGGGAACAATGTCGTAGATGGGTGATAGATTTTTCCATTGATGCTAGTTAGGTAAGACTTCATTTCTTCCATCTGGAACGCAAAAGCAGCACTACCTAGAATTATGATGTCACCATCTTAAACGCAAAAACAATCGCTTTCCCGCAACTTTGTCATTTTGCGGGGGTTAATTTTCACACTTCTCTTTGTCATTTGAATGAGCATTTACATATTAAACGTTGATCTGCAGGTTGGAATGAATGTTGTTAGCTTTGTAGTGGTTAAGAAGGATGCAATACCCACTATGGGTGGAGTTTGATAGGAACTACTTGCTTATGCTTGGACTGCCTGACGTTGAGTAATGTCAACCAAGTAGATTAACATGCTTGTATCGGAAATAATTGTGCAGACACAATACCTTGTTTATCATAGCAGGTGATGTCGACCGCTACATATATTCCACAAATACATTGTTGGTGTGGTGTAAGAGCTCTTATGAGTATTATATTTACCATTTACCTTTAGTAATGGTTACATTTAGCATAAACTAACCAGACTAATTAGGTAGCAATGTATTTATTTGAACAGCGGTATGGTTTTAACGTGCTTAAGCATGGACATATGGTATTAAACCCATCTAGTAATCATGTTGATACTGATAGACCTTCGTCTCAATTTGAACCAAGTTTGCTATGAATACATGCGTTGATCAAAAGCGCTGAGTTGTACATCATTTAATTCAACTATACATACAATGAGAAAAATGGTGGGATGTAATGATTGTAGCGTGGAGATCTTCCACAACAACAGAGTCTGTGCCTGATTCATTCTGACAATAATATATATATGTATATAAATATAATGGACTGATTTTATATATATATATATATATATATATATATATATATATATATATATATATATATATATATATATATATATATATATATATATATATATATATATATATATATATATATAAATATATGTCATTGTTGGTTTTTGCGATATGATTCTATGCTGCAGATTGATGAATATATATATATATATGCAGATATATATATTTATTTATATATATATATATAGATATAGATATATATATATATATTCAGATATATATATATTCATATATATTTATATAGATATATATATATATATATTTATATATATATAGATACATATATATATATATATATATATATATATATATATATATATCTCTCTCTATATATAGATATATCTCTCTCTCTCTCTCTATATATCTCTCTCTATCTCTATATATCTATATATATATCTATATCTCTATCTATATATATATATATATATCTCTATATATATATATATATAAACGCATTGCCGGTTAGTGTGGGAACGGAACCAGACGTATTGATCGCTTCGTCCATTATTCTTTATCATCCCAACATGGTTTGTAGTTTCATATACTAAGCAATAGCGAATGCCAAGCGAGGCGAACCACGAGGTTGTGTCTGCAAACAAAATAACGTTCGAAGTGTATTGACCCGCTTGGTTGCCACCATGCAATGCCAACACAAGTGCAGGTATAAAGGCTCACGGGCTTGGCCAGGAGTGCCATTCGATCCATCTTCCTTAGCATCAAATCTTTCTTAACTATTACAGTTGTTATTACTTCTGATCAACGTTTAAGAAGAACATGATCCAAATTCAATCGTATTCAAATGACAAAGAGAAGAGCAACAATGGATCCCAACAAAAGGAAAAAACCTGGAACCTATGGAAAAGCGAGTTTTCTGCATTTGTTGATGGCGTTAATATGGTGGGGCTTAAGTATGTGTTCCGCGACGGAGCTAGCTTGGTGCGTCGAGGTGTCTGGCTGCTATTAGTTCTGATAGGTATTGCGGCCTTTGCCTACCAGCTAGAAAACAGGATAATGTACTATGCGTCCTACCCCACTGCTGTCAATGTGAAGATTAATCATCCAACTACGCTACAGTTCCCTACAGTTACTGTCTGCAGCGAAAACATTATGAGCAAGAGTCGCTTAACCACGCATGGTAAGTTCATTCTCGCACCAATTGGCTCATATTGAAATGAACTTGACCCATCATACATGCTCCACTGCACAGGTAATTAACGTTACGGTGTTATCTGGAAGTTGTATATGAGTCTTCAACTATTTGACTTCATGATATACCAGTATACCCCACAATTTACCGTACTTTGCAGGCAAAGAGGCATTACATCATTTTTATTAAGTCTGTCCTTGCTCTGCAATAAACATAATTTAATCCTCAATGGCTTTTAATTTAATCCCGATTAATATACTTGCTGCTAGTATTTATATTGCTATCGTCATGATTGTTACGGTTCATTTGACCCGACAAACATGTTTAACCACACAAGTAGTTAACTATGTTTGATGTCAATTGTGAGGGTATCGTTGGACTATAGCATTATACTTTTACATCGTGGTGGAGTAAGTCAATGCACTCATAAGGTAATAAATAACAAGTTCAACTGTTTAGGGCTTCTTGGAGTGATGGAGCAAGCGTTTCCACTATGGTTAGTCAGGTCCGAGGCGCGAGACGTTGATATGGACGCCCTGCTGAACCTGCATCACAATTACGACGCTGATGAATTAGCGAAGCTGGTGTCGCCTCCGATTGCATTGAGAACGGTATAGTTTTTACTAGCAATATCATAATGCCGTCATGAAGTTAAATAAATAAATTTGTATCGCTGGTATATCATATGGTTTGACAGACAACAAAATCAAACATGTTCACTTGTTCGTGTGTTCTGGATTCTGGTGAATATACATCACTTATTTAAAGATTAAATAATACCATACAATAACCACCATTCGTCAGGGTACGTTCAACATTGATCACTGTCAACGAGAGGATTTTACAACAGTTTCTACTTCTTCGGGCGAATGTCTGCAATATAACACAAGTTTGTAGCATTGAAATAATACCAAATTATTTTTGCATGAGTATATTGTATAGAAAAAAACAATACTTACATCCATTAAATTTCATGAATATATTGGAAACATTACTTTGTATGGAAACCTATTCAAATTACGTACTCTAATCATGTGACAGATGGCACCAAATATTTGGATCAAGCTGGATTAGTTTACGGGCTCACATTAATTATTTACGACAATCAATCCGATTATGGCATCATTAATTCGCCTGCTAAAGGATTCAGAGTAAATATGCTGCGATCTTGTTTGAAATTCATAAGCTTCATATTTGCCCATTATACCGTCGTTTTGTTACTTTAATTACGTATACAAGTGACAAAGGGAAAAATGGACTGATCATAATATTTGATATTCAGTATGATGTGTATTCCAGGTGTTGATCCACGAACACGCTGAATATCCTGCCGTGGAGCAACAGGCCTTGCATGTTTCCTCTGGAGTTCAGTCAATTGCGCTGACTGTTCGCAATGTATACAAATATCAAAGCATGCTTTCTGATACATTTAATCAACCCCATGTATTATTCTGAACATGATTCGTGCCATGATTTGATGTTTGGACGATTGTGTGTGACATATATCCTGTAGGTGACGATGCTTCCTCATCCCTACGGCAATTGTATCGATGATCCCATGTACAGACGTTCTGTCTGTTTAGCGCGCTGCCGAGCATCCTACTATCTAAGCACCTGTGGTTGTGGAGTACATTATTTACCACTTCACGAGCTAAGTGAGTACTTTTGTGATATGAGTGATACTAATATGCAAGACACATTAACATTTATCCTCTTATGACTGTATCAGGGATGAAATGTTTAATATCAAATATCGGCTCTGCGCAGATTACAACCGCACATGTACTGTCTATGACGAAGTCATTTGCCTGGGCAATGCAACGGCAGAATGGTACAAGCGGGGTGTGGAATCCACATGCAATTGCCCCCAGCAATGCAACACCATCACTTACCAGCATACAATCCATATGACTTCAATATCTGACAGATTTTCTGAAATAGCCGTCGACTATTTACGCATAAACGATGCAGCTGAAGAGTTCCTGGACTCCAACACTATTCTGACGGTGTATTTTTCAGAGTTGACTTCAGAGGAAATGACTGATGTACCATCATACACTCAGTTTGCCTTGTTTTGTGATGTCGGTGGGGCACTTGGACTCGTTTTGGGAAGTACTGTACTGACCTTGGTTGAGTTTGGAGATTTCTTTGCTACTTTACTGTGGAACTTTGCTTCTTCCTCAAAATCTCATAAATCAAAACCGCAAAACCAAGTATACCCTTAGGTAATTGATATGGATGACATGACGAAATAGAACGTAAATCAGTCTTTGAGATGGTCGGTTAAAACGTATAACGAGTTTTACAAAAAAGACAGTGGGATCATTATGCCATCGATTGCATATTATATCAGTCTCTTTCCTATCTTGTCTGTGCTTTGAATTTACATCTGCCAAATGCGATCATACATGTTAGTCGAAGCAGAATGCCGTTTGTATTTGGTTGTTGTTTATAATGAAAACCTTAAAAATATCGACATAGCCATTCAAATATGTATATATTCCCTAATAGGTACTTTACGTCGACTGAAGGGACAACAAACTGCGTATATATAATCAATATATCAATATATTGCTATACTACATATCTTAGAAGGTTATGTCACAATTCGAATAGTGACATTTCTAAGCAGCAAAAACATTTCTTCAACCTGTTGTTATGTGGTTAACGTGTGTTTCTTATCGGAAAGCCACCTGCTTGGCAAATTTAATTCGATCAATTCACGACCTAGATTATTTACATTTGTTTGATTATATGTTATGTCTAATATGAGAAATAATTGTATCTCTGCTACCAATTTATTTGTTTTATATGATTAATATTTATCATGCCTTTTAAAACATATTGTCATTGTCTTGTTCTTTTTCTTTATTTGTTTTTGCACACCAGAAAGGCATTCTATATTCGCACCTTTCCGCGATAAATAGATAAATGCTTACCCACAAACAAACATGGCTTGATCTAGACACGTAATGGTGGTTGCTAGTAAGCTCAACAGCTAATCTTGGTGGAAAATAGCAAAATGTGCTCCGTTAAATCATCAGGAACTGACGGTAAAACTTGAACTGCAAGGTAGCAGCGATGTTTGTATTCATATTCACTCAATACCAAATAATTGTAGGGTTAAGGACCCTTTTTTGTGAAGCGATAACACTAATATGATTGCAGCCAATTGACTAAATTTTGATTCATTTCAATCAAGCAACAAAACTTCCTAATATACTGGAATGATGTAGGTACATCCATGGTTGATTTGATGGCATAGGGTTGTATGACATCATGGAAAAGGTGTATGCGCCTTGGACAGAAGGAGTTAGCCCACTTGACACGACAGAAGCAGCCAAGCTTCTCTCGCTCAGCGACAACAATACAATCACTGATTTGGAAATCGCTTTGACTTCACACGATAAGCTATTGGGGGTGCGTCATTTTGTAACGGGATAGTTCTTGTTAACGTACCATAAGAACACAAAATAAAAACAATAGAGTTATGTTTTAAGAATGAAAGAAGAATTAAGGGTCAAATAGATGGATCTATGCTGCCCAATTAAGTTTCAGTGATTTGTACAACAATCGGGTATTGAGTTTCTTATCCAGATCTTGAATTTGATTGTCATATATTTGAAAGAAACTAATGATACATGATATGTTGCCAAGAGGGTGTTGTCACAGGGGGTCATTACTGGGTATTCTGCTAACAAAGATGTTTTCTCTTTGCAGTGTTTCTTTGGTGGAAAGCCTTGCTCGGTCGAACACATCTCTTACTTGTTCACAATTCTCGGAGTTTGTCAGCAATTCAACGCAAGTAAGTGTCGTGTTTAATTAAATGTCATTTGAAGTGGTTATCATATTATAATATATCAAACGATTTTGCTTTGCTTTGGCACATTATTTAAAACAATAACATCACTCTTTGTAAAGATGCGAGTCTCTATGTGGAGCGAGCTGGGATGACGTATGGCCTTCAACTTATTGTCAACACAAATCAGTCAGATTATGGAGTGATTAACTCGCCTGCAAAGGGCTATCGGGTGAGGAAAACTAAATGCACGTTTAATTAATGTGCATGTTCGATTGTTAACTAGCTATAATACATCATACACAGGACAATGCACAATCTCAACTATTTACCAAACGTTCTACACATTTGTCTTTTTTGAACACAAATGGCATCGCGTATTGTGTATCATACATAGGTGCTGATCCACGAACAAAGCGAGTTTCCAGTCTTGGATCAGTATGGCCTGTATGTACCAGCCGGAAACCTGATCGCGCTTCCGACAACTTTCCGCAATGTAATAAGACACACATTTTGTTATTGTTTCAAGTATATCACCTTCCCAATGAAAAAAGGTGGCATCAGCACAAATATCAGATAAACACTGATCATCGCGCGTGTTAGATAATAGGTCGTAACATCTGCAGATCACAAAGCTACCTGACCCGTATGGGGACTGTCAGGATGAGCCAACCTACAGACGAAGCGTCTGTCTGGAGCAATGCAGAGCCTCGTACTTGCATAGGGAATGTGGATGTGCTGTCCACTATCTGCCCCTCAAACACTTAAGTAAGTGCATGCAGTGATTGAGCAAACAAGATATATGTTCTGTTGCCAGCTAGAACGTGTTCTTATATGCAAGGTTATTACGATAGTTTCTGCACTGCATTATTGACCGAATATGTGACATGTTTGTTTATCTCAAATGCATCAGTAAGTCAAAAGCCTGTTTAATATTCGTCATCAGGGCACAACCGTACCTGTTTCTACTATGACAAAATCACGTGCCTAGATAACGCTATGAACAAATGGTTTCTGCAAGGCCTTCAATCAAATTGCACATGCCCACAACAATGCAATCACTTGTATTACGAGCACAATCTCCACCTATCGGGCATGTCCGATGCCTTTGCCGAGTACATGACGCGAAATGTTCTCCATGGAATGTCAACGGAAGAATTTCAGGAATCGTGTTCTCAGATTGACATCTACATGTCTCAGTTGACATCAGAAGAAATCACATCTGTGCCGTCCTATACATTCATCGCTCTACTTTGTGACATCGGTGGAGCATTGGGACTGATACTAGGTAGCACTATACTGACCTTATTTGAGTTTGCAGATTTCATCCTCCTCGCTTCGATTTGGACATATCTTTCATTTTTGAAGTCAAACAGAATGACCCACGTCTACCCGATTTCTATTCCAAAAAATTAAATTGATCACAACCTTGTTCAAAGCAATGGGAATTGATATTTTATATTTGATAGGGTAGTTGTGTGATTATGGCGTGTCGGTATGTAATTCACAGTGTATTCTACAATAAATACATTACCAAGCATACCCGTAAACCATGCCCTCAATATCGTGGGTGATGAGTATGAGAGAAAGCTTGTTTCGTCTTTGTGTACGATAAGTCATCATCCTCCCATTCAACCAGTCTCACTTCAGAAATCAAAGAATCCGTGCCTTTAAAACCAACAGAGAATTTATGGAGTGAGAACAGACTTAGCAATAAAGCTCTTCTGCGAAGTGGCAAGTTTCTTTGTGTGTTTGGTAAAAATTATTAATATATACGCAATTAAGTCGACATTTGCTGTCACAATTTAAAATGGTATAATGTTAGTCTTTTGGAAGTAAACGGTGAATTTGTGTTACATCTGACCAGCACATCAAATGCATAGGGGATATGGTTCCGTTTTGACTTGATCATATCATAAAACATGACATCAACTAGACCAACATCGAGAAAGATGGGAATTAGCATTCCATTTCAACCACGAGGAATAATTTCGTTAACGTTACAATTCACTGTCGAATTAAAAGAGTTATTTCTGTCTTGCAGCTACTCCGATAGAGATAGACCTCATTGCCTTGGTGGGTGTCTATATTCCATAACTTGCATGCGGATCAACACAGGATTACTGTGAGAGTCACTCGTGACGGAGAATATAATGCGGTAGTTGATTAAGTAATAGAAACGTATTAGTTATGTACAATAGGCATAGAACTGTTAGTTTGTGTAATGTTGCTGCACCACTGCAAGTAAATATGCATTTAGAGATGTGTTTACTTTTTGCCAATAGATATTATCAACTTATTGTGCAATATTTTACCCCTGAAAGGCCAGGACTTGTTCTGTTCACCGTGAGGCAATTACCCGGTGCACTTTCCATAGTAAATGAATTATATATGAGTGCAGGTATTTGCATTGTCCGTTGCTGGTGTTGACTGCTCGATGACAACAAACGCCAAGCTATTATGTCTAACCAAAGTAAATATCCGGCCGGCCGGCATTGATTCGCCAGACAGCACATATGCATTGGCAGCGACGTTTTTGCCATTATAGTAGAACAGGTATCAAATAAGACGATTGTGAAGGCAGGAGCGCCATGGAAAGGTTTGCTGAAGGTGTCAGTGTCGTGGGTTAGAAGTGTGTATTTCGTGAGGGTGCTAGCTGAATACGTCGATGTGTTTGGTTGTTACTTGCACAACTGCAAGCAAATATGCATTTAGAGATGTATTTACTTTTTGCCAATAGATATTATCAACTTATAATTCAATATTTACCCCTGAAAGGCCAGGACTTGTTCTGTTAACCCGTGAGGCAATTACCCGGTGCACTTTCCATAGTAAATGAATTATATATGAGTGCAGGTATTTGCACTGTCTGCTCCTGGTGTTGATTGCTCGGATGACAACAAACGCCAAGCTATTTTGTCAAACCAAAGTAAATATCCGGCCGGCCGGCATTGATTCGCCAGACAGCACATATGCATTGGCAGCGACGTTTTTGCCATTATAGTACAACAGGTATCAAATAAGAGGAGCGCCATGGAAAGGTTTGCTGAAGGTGTCAGTGTCGTAGGTTTGAAGTATGTATTTCGTGAGGGTGCTAGCTGGATACGTCGATGTGTCTGGTTGTTACTTGTCCTTGGGGGCATTGCATTCATGGCTTATCAGCTGCGTAGCAGGATAAGTCACTATCTGTCTCATCCAGTCAATGTCAAACTGGAAATCATGCATCTACCTTCGGTTCCATTCCCGGCACTGACCTTTTGTAGTGAGAACAGAATGAGCAAACAAGCCTTACTACAAAACGGTAAGTTCTGCAAATATGGTATGTTTCACAACTGATATTGATGCAACATGGCAGATTTGAAGCATATTTCTGAAGATATATCGCAATACGTCATATAAACATGAGGGTAAGTGACACTTTCACTCCCTAATGTGATTGGCGGAGTGCCAGATGACTGTCCAGAATGATATCAGGCCTTATCTTTGGTTGATTTGATGGCATAGGGTTGTATGACATCATGGAAAAGGTGTATGCGCCTTGGACAGAAGGGGTTAGCATACTTGATGCGACAGAAACAGCCAAGCTTCTCTGGCTTAGAGACAACAAGACAATCACTGATTTGGAAATCAAATTGGTTTCATTTGACAAGTTGGCTGAGGTACGTTATTTTATTACTTTGATTGTTATGATCAGAAAGAAGACGGAGGGTTTGGGAAGCTTTTTTCGAGAAGGGAGTGTAAAATATGACAATTTATTTAGCGATTTGAATACTCTTCATACACAAATGAAGTCTTATTATTATGTCTTTCATGCGCAGTGTTGGAGCCTTATGGGATCGATTTTTCGTCGACTTGTTCCCCTCATTTTCTACGACTATCTCCTCCATAACTACTGCAGTTTCGAACATATGAATTATATGGTTGTAACAAGCAATTATCGTAGAATGGAATAGGCGATTTGACTGACGTAGACATGTAAAGGCCCGTTCTAAACACATAATCATGCCGTTGCTTATGTTCCCTTTTAGCTTACCGACTTATTCTTTGATAACAGAGGGTGTAACAACATGATCCCATGTACAGACGTACTGTTTGTTTAGCGCGCTGCCGAGCATCATACTATCTAAGCACCTGTGGTTGTGGAGTACATTACTTACCCCTTCACAAGCTTAGTGAGTACTTTTGTTATATGGTTGTTACTAAAATGCAAGATACATTAACATTTATTCTCTTATGACTGTATCAGTGATTAAATGTTTAATATCAAATATCCGCTCTCTGTCTATGACGAAGTCATTTGCATGGGCAATGCAACAGCAGAATGGTTCAAGCAGGGCGTGGAATCCACTTGCAACTGCCCCCAGCAATGCAATACCATCTCTTACCAGCATTAAATCCATATGACCTCAATATCTGACAGATTTTCTGAAATAGCCGTCGACTATTTACGCATAAGTGATGCAGCTGAAAAGTTCCGGGAATCTAACACTATTCTGACGTATATTTTTCGGAGTTAACTTCAGTGGAAATAACTGATGTACCATCATACACTCAGTTTGCCTTGTTTTGCGATGTTTGTATCACACTGTTTTTTAAGTTGGACAAAATGGACAATTGAATCTTTATGCAACTGATTACAAATGATATCAGTCCATATCCTATCGTGTCTGTGCTTTCAATTTACATCTTTCGAATACGATCAGGCGAAGCAGAGTGTCGTTTATGTTTGGTTGTTGGTTACGCAATCATTTACTCGATGACGTAACGATGTAGATATGGTCACATTTGTTCGCCTGTATTACGCATGGGATAAGTGTAAGCATAGCGATGTTGGCGACGCAGGCCAATTCAAATACCTGCCCACTACTCAGACAGCCTAGTATGTATCATTTCACAGCGCAAAACAATATTGTTATCACAAACTTCGAGTCCTGCATCAAACTATCGATTAAACTGTATTTAAATATGTATGTATTCACTGATAGGCACTTAACATCGACTGAAGAGGCAGCAAACCGCGAACATATAATCAATATATCAATATATTATTATGCTGCAGATCTTAGAAGAGTATGTCACAATTAAAATAGTGACATTTGTAAGCTGCCAAAGCATTTCTTTAACCTTTTGCTATTTGATTAACGTGTATTTCATATCGGAAAGCCACCTGCTTGGCACATTTTATCGATCAATTAACTCAAATTGTTTACATTGGTTTCTTTACATGTTGTGTCTAGCGAGAAATAATCGTATCGTTGTTACCAATTAATATCGGTGGAAATAATTAAAATGTATGTATAAACATATTCCCAATATCATGTTCTTGTTCTTTGTTTGTTTTTATAAATACTAGTTACTAACTGTCGATATTTGCCAACAACATAAACACTTCACCATTCATGGCGTAAGTTATTTATATGAGCTAGAATCCCTAGTAGAATACTGGTTTGTTGGGTTTAAATGTGGAAAACTAATATTGTCTTATTGTATTGTCTATATGATAGAACTTCTCCATGTGTGCATAGTCATGGCTAAGGGAAACCAATTTGAAAGGGATTCTATATTCGCACCTCTCCGCGATAAATATATAAATGCTCACCCATAAACGAATATCTTCATGTTTGATCCAGACTCCTAATGGTGGTTGCTAGTATGCGTAGTGCATGAATGACATCTGCGCCGGCATACACTTAATTGGTATTATTCGAGTTTATGTATTATTAACAGAGCAAAGAGAATTATTTGTCCCAGCGATATCATGGTAGCAACATTAATTGGACTATAATGTTTGTTCGTTGGATCAATACAGCTTTTATCAATAGCTAATGTTTGCTGCCAATGTTGTATTTTCCATTAAAATGCCTGGGTGGTTTATGCCTGTTCACGCGTCAAGATGTAATGAGGGAGGTAGAATGGATGCTGGTGTTGACCATATACCGTATCATCAGGTAAACCTGCGTTTTGTTCATTTGCCAGACAGAACCGAAGCTGGTGGCCGCGAAACCCATATATGCAATGACGGTCCTCGATGACGATAGAAAAGGTGACAAATCAAAAGAAACTGGAAGCAGAGGAACGCTAAGGAAAATGGACTTGGCAAATTTTGTTGAAGGCGCCAGTATTGTTGGATTAAAGTATGTGTTTCGAGAGGGAGCAGGCTGGGTACGTCGGAGTGCCTGGTTGCTGCTTGTTCTGGGGGGTGTTGCATTCATGCTTTATCAGCTACAAAGCAGGATAAGTTACTATCTGTCTCATCCAACCAATGTCAAGTTGGACATTAAGCATCTACCTTCGGTGCCATTCCCAACAGTGACGGTATGCAGCGAGAACAGAATGAGCAAAGAAGTCTTATCAGAAAATGGTAGGTCATACACCTAAGGTAAGCTCTACAGCTAATCTTGATGGAAAATAGCAAAATGTGTTCCATTAAATCATCAGCAATTTACAGTAAACTTGAACTGCAAGGTAGCAGCGATGTTTGTATTCATATTCACTCAATACCAAATAATTGTAGGATTAAGGACCCTTTTTTTGTGAAGCGATAACACTAATATGATTGCAGCCAATTGACTAAATTTTGATTCATTTTAACCAAGCAACAAAACTTCCTAATAAACTGGAATGATGTAGGTACATCCATGGTTGATTTGATGGCATAGGGTTGTATGACATCATGGAAAAGGTGTATGCGCCTTGGACAGAAGGAGTTAGCACACTTGACACGACAGAAGCAGCCAAGCTTCTCTCGCTCAGCGACAACAATACAATCACTGATTTGGAAATCGCTTTGACTTCACACGATAAGCTATTGGGGGTGCGTCATTTTGTAACGGGATAGTTCTTGTTAACGTACCATAAGAACACAAAATAAAAACAATAGAGCTATGTTTTAAGAATGAAAGAAGAATTAAGGGTCAAATAGATGGATCTATGATGCCCAATTAAGTTTCAGTGATTTGTACAACAATCGGGTACTGAGTTTCTTATCCAGACCTTGAATTTGATTGTCATATATTTGAAAGAAACTAATGATACATGATATGTTGCCAAGAGGGTGTTGTCACATGGGGTCATTACTGGGTATTCTGCTAACAAAGATGTTTTCTCTTTGCAGTGTTTCTTTGGTGGAAAGCCTTGCTCGGTCGAACACATCTCTTACTTGTTCACAATTCTCGGAGTTTGTCAGCAATTCAACGCAAGTAAGTGTCGTGTTTAATTAAATGTCATTTGAAGTGGTTTTCATATTATAATATATCAAACGATTTTGCTTTGCTTTGGCACATAATTTAAAACAATAACATCACTCTTTGTAAAGATGCGAGTCTCTATGTGGAGCGAGCTGGGATGACGTATGGCCTTCAACTTATTGTCTACACAAATCAGTCAGATTATGGAGTGATTAACTCGCCTGCAAAGGGCTATCGGGTGAGGAAAACTAAATGCACGTTTAATTAATGTGCATGTTCAATTGTTAACTAGCTATAATACATCATACACAGGACAATGCACGATCTCAACTATTAACCAAACGTTCTACACATTTGTCTTTTTTGAACACAAATGGCATCGCGTATTGTGTATCATACATAGGTGCTGATCCACGAACAAAGCGAGTTTCCAGTCTTGGATCAGTATGGCCTGTATGTACCAGCCGGAAACCTGATCGCGCTTCCGACAACTTTCCGCAATGTAATAAGACACACATTTTGTTATTGTTTCAAGTATATCACCTTCCCAATGAAAAAAGGTGGCATCAGCACAAATATCAGATAAACACTGATCATCGCGTGTGTTAGATAATAGGTCGTTATATCTGCAGATCACAAAGCTACCTGACCCATATGGGGACTGTCAGGATGAGCCAACCTACAGACGAAGCGTCTGTCTGGAGCAATGCAGAGCCTCGTACTTGCATAGGGAATGTGGATGTGCTGTCCACTATCTGCCCCTCAAATACTTAAGTAAGTGCATGCAGTGATTGAGCAAACAAGATATGTGTTCTGTTGCCAGCTAGAACGTGTTCTTATATGCAAGGTTATTACGATAGTTTCTGCACTGCATTATTGACCGAATATGTGACATGTTTGTTTATCTCAAATGCATCAGTAAGTCAAAAGCCTGTTTAATATTCGTCATCAGGGCACAACCGTACCTGTTTCTACTATGACAAAATCACGTGCCTAGATAGCGCTATGAACAAATGGTTTCTGCAAGGCCTTCAATCAAACTGCACATGCCCACAACAATGCAATCACTTGTATTACGAGCACAATCTCCACCTATCGGGCATGTCCGATGCCTTTGCCGAGTACATGACGCGAAATGTTCTCCATGGAATGTCAACGGAAGAATTTCAGGAATCGTGTTCTCAGATTGACATCTACATGTCTGAGTTGACATCAGAAGAAATCACATCTGTGCCGTCCTATACATTCATCGCTCTACTTTGTGACATCGGTGGAGCATTGGGACTGATACTAGGAAGCACAATACTGACCGTATTTGAGTTTGCAGATTTCATCCTCGCTTCGATTTGGACATATCTTTCATTTTTGAAGTCAAACAGAATGACCCACGTCTACCCGATTTCTATTCCAAAAAATTAAATTGATCACAACCTTGTTCAAAGCAATGGGAATTGATATTTTTATATTTGATAGGGTAGTTGTGTGATGATGGCGTGTCGGTATGTAATTCACAATGTATTCTACAATAAATACATTACCAAGCATACCCGTAAACCATGCCCTCAATATCGTGGGTGATGAGTATGAGAGAAAGCTTGTTTCTTCTTTGTGTACGATAAGTCATCATCCTCCCATTCAACCAGTGTCACTTCAGAAATCAAAGAATCCATGCCTTTAAAACCAACAGAGAATTTATGGAGTGAGAACAGACTTAGCAATAAAGCTCTTCTGCGAAGTGGCAAGTTTCTTTGTGTGTTTGGTAAAAATTATTAATATATACGCAATTAAGTCGACATTTGCTGTCACAATTTAAAATGGTATAATGTTAGTCTTTTGGAAGTAAACGGTGAATTTGTGTCACATCTGACCAGCACATCAAATGCATAGGGGATATGGTTCAGTTTTGACTTGATCATATCATAAAACATGACATCAACTAGACCAACATCGAGAAAGATGGGAGTTAGCATTCCATTTCAACCACGAGGAATAATTTCGTTAACGTTACAATTCACTGTCATATTAAAAGAGTTATTTCTGTCTTGCAGCTACTCAGATAGAGATAGACCACATTGCCTTGGTGGGTGTCCATATTCCATAACTTGCATGCGGATCAACACAGGATTACTGTGAGAGTCACACGTGACAGAGAATATAATGCGGTAGTTGATTAAGTAATAGAAACGTATTAGTTATGTACAATAGGCATAGAACTGTTGGTTTGTGTAATGTTGCTGCACAACTGCAAGTAAATATGCATTTAGAGATGTATTTACTTTTTGTCAATAGATATTATCAACTTATAATGCAATATTTACCCCTGAAAGGCCAGGACTTGTTCTGTTCACTCGTGAGGCAATTACCCGGTGCACTTTCCATAGTAAATGAATTATATATGAATGCAGGTATTTGCATTGTCTGTTGCTGGTATTGACTGCTCTGATGACAACAAACGCCAAGCTATTTTGTCAAACCAAAGTAAATATCCGGCCGGCCGGCATTGATTCGCCAGACAGCACATATGCATTGGCAGCGACGTTTTTGCCATTATAGTAGAACAGGTATCAAATAAGAGGAGCGCCATGGAAAGGTTTGCTGAAGGTGTCAGTGTCGTGGGTTTGAAGTATGTATTTCGTGAGGGTGCTAGCTGGATACGTCGATGTGTCTGGTTGTTGCTTGTCCTTGGGGGCATTGCATTCATGGCTTATCAGTTGCGTAGCAGGATAAGTCACTATCTGTCTCATCCAGTCAATGTCAAACTGGAAATCATGCATCTACCTTCGGTTCCATTCCCGGCAGTGACCTTTTGTAGTGAGAACAGAATGAGCAAACAAGCCTTACTACAAAACGGTAAGTTCTGCAAATATGGTATGTTTCACAACTGATATTGATGCAACATGGCAGATTTGAAGCATATTTCTGAAGATATATCGCATATAAACATGAGGGTAAGTGACACTTTCACTCCCTAATGTGATTGGCGGAGTGCCAGATGACTGTCCAGAATGATATCAGGCCTTATCTTTGGTTGATTTGATGGCATAGGGTTGTATGACATCATGGAAAAGGTGTATGCGCCTTGGACAGAAGGGATTAGCATACTTGATGCGACAGAAACAGCCAAGCTTCTCTGGCTTAGAGACAACACGACAATCACTGATTTGGAAATCAAATTGGTTTCATTTGACAAGTTGGCTGAGGTACGTTATTTTATTACTTTGATTTTTATGATCAGAAAGAAGACGGAGGGTTTGGGAAGCTTTTTTCGAGAAGGGAGTGTAAAATATGACAATTTATTTAGCGATTTGAATACTCTTCATACACAAATGAAGTCTTATTATTATGTCTTTCATGCGCAGTGTTGGAGGCTTATGGGATCGATTTTTCGTCGACTTGTTCCCCTCATTTTCTACGACTATCTCCTCCATAACTACTGCAGTTTCGAACATATGAATTATATGGTTGTAACAAGCAATTATCGTAGCATGGAATAGGCGATTTTTGCTATGTGTTCTCTCCTCGCTGATATCTCTGAAACGGCTGTATTTACGCGCATGAAATTTTGTCAGTAATTAGAACTTGGCCTCATGATAATGATTGTAACAGTATTTTAAGCATTCACAGTAAAAGAAAAGAGTAAAAAAGGACGTTTAGTTTGAATGTTTTCTACTGCAGCAGCTTAGCAGCAGGCTATCTGCAATTGGTGTCTAAGTAGGCCAAACCTTACGTAATCGACCAGAGCCATTCATCGCTTACCTTGGCTGGCTTTAAGGGGTCATGTTAAAACAGGTCAAACCTTACGCAATCGACCAGCGGCATTCATCACTTTCGCCTTGTACTGACTTGGCTTAGGGGTCATGACAAAACATCTAAGCGGCAGTAGCTCTATCTTATAATTACCAGCTCCCCTCCTCCGTGTATATATAAACCGTACTTTCGTCTCAGCGACAGTGTGCACCAGATGCAACCAAAGCGGGTATATATACACAATATGTGTATATTTATAAGTGTGTGTGTGTGCTTATATATATATATATATATATATATATATATATATATATATATATATATACATATATATATATACATATATATATACATTTATATATACATATATATATACATATATATATAACTATACATATATACATATACATATATATATATATATTTATATACATGTATATACATATATATTTTTGTTTAGAGATAACATTTGTTTGTGTAATATTGTTGATACCGTATTGCTGGTCGCCCAAGCTTGCCGTTGGAAGACATGCCGTTGGCGCTTGTGCCGACTCTAAGTAGGCCAAACCTTACGTAATCGACCAGTGGCGTGTGTGTGCGCTCGGTTTTCGATACCAAGCTTCCGAGCTTGGCAACGCCTGTATATATATGTGTATATTTATAAGTGTGTGGGTGTTTGTATATATATATATATATATATATATATATATATATATAGATAGAGATAGAGATAGAGAGATATATATATATAGATATATATATATATATATATATATATACTCTATATAGATATATATATATATATATCTATATTTCTATATCTTTCTTTCTCTCTATCTATATATCTATAATCTATATATCTATCTATCTCTATATATATTTATATTTTCATCTCTATACCCTATACATATCTATATACATCTCCCTATATATCTCTATAAATAAATAAATAAATTCCTCTCAATATATTTTTATTTATATATGTATTTTTCTTTTTTGTTTATCAATACCCAAAACCAAAAATGTACAACAGTAACTAAACCGTAAACCGTGTTTCACATGCGCCGACAAAAAAAACCGGATAACACTAAGCACATTCGTTTTTCATTCGGTCAAACGGAAAACGAGTGGCGCTGCAGTCGGCGCTGTTTTTACTAATACAAGCGGCTGGAAAGGTTAGTATTCGCACCGGACGTCCAGCGTGCAATCAAAGAGTAGACGAGCCGCGATCTTGCATAACAATAGTTACATACAATAGCGACTTGGAAGCTTGGCATCGGGAACCGAACCCTTGTATGTGATGTTATATACATATATGCATACACACACACCACACACACACACACACACACACACACACACACACACACACACACACACACACATATATATATATATATATAGATATATATATATATATATATATATATATATATATATATATATTTATATATAAAACATATATATAAATATATATATGTATATATATGTATATACATATGTATATGTTTATATATATATATATATATACATATTTGCAAATATGAATATATATATATATATATATATATATATGAATATATAGATATACATGTATATATACGTGCATATATATATATATATATATATATGCACGTATATATACATGTATATTTAATATTCATATATATATATATATTTGCAATATATATATATATATATACATATATATTTAGTATACAATATATATATATATATATATAAATATATAAACATATATATATGTTTATATATATATGTATTATATATATACATATATTGCAAATATGAATATATATATATATGACTATTTAAATATATATGTATATATACGTACATATATATATATATATATATATATATATATTTACGCATATACATATATATATATATATACATATACATATATATATATATATATATATATGTAAATATATTTATATGTGTATATATATATATTTATTTGTTTGTGTAATATTGTTGATACCATATTGCTGGTCGTCCAGGCTTGCCGTTGGAAGACATGCCGTTGGCGCTTGTGCCAACTCTAAGTATGTCAAACCTTACGTAATCGACCAGTGGTGTGTGTGTGTGTGTTTGTGTGTGTGTGTGTGCGTGTGTGCATCGAATTGTAGTCGTGTTTAGCAGCTAAGCTATGTACGACTAACAGTGAGTGTGTAACTCTGAGGGTGGTCACTGCTAGGCAGCACGTCGTCCTCAGAGGATCTTTTACATCTCTTTTCAGAGATGGGACCGCCGTTTGTTCGTGATCATCCGAGTTACGAATAACCAGTCAGGTTGTCACACCTTGGAGTCGAACCCACAGCCTGTGGGTCGAAAGGCGAGGCCGTAAACCACCAAGCCACTGGGACCTGATTAGTGGCATTCCCTCGGTTTTGTATTGACTTGGTTAAGGGGTCATGTGAAAACATCTGCTAAGGGGTCATGTCAAAACATCTAAGGGGCTGCAGCTTGTGACATCTATCCGAAAATAGTGCGCTTTACCGGCTCCCCTTGCTGACATCTATCGTAAACGTGTGCGGAACATAGGGTGCCTTAACACCAACCTTACGTAATGTAAACAAGGCGCAATCACAGTCCCGATTGCTGAACGTCCAGGCATGCCATTGGAAGACATGCCGGCGGCGTTTGTGCCGAATCTAGTTTTGTGTCAGTTTGAAGCCGACATATTCATTAATGTCTACGGACCATTCATTGCAGTATCACTGATTTGAAAAAAACAATGTTCCAGTGCTTCTATGGCGGAAAACCTTGCTCCACCGAACACATTACATATTTCTACACACCTCTTGGAATATGTCAGCAATTCAATGCAGGTAAAAACTAGGTTGCACATTATGTTATCAGTAATATATATGAGAAGTATCAAAACTTTTCAGCTGAGGTTTGCAAATGATTATTCATCCCATCCTTGTTTTTGTTTTGCTTCAAAGCATCTTTAATTGCAACAATGACACATGTTGTAACAGATGGAAGTCTGCATGTGGAGAGAGCCGGAGCGACGTATGGATTACAACTTATTGTCACCACCAACCAGTCAGATTATGGCGTGATTAACTCACCTGTGAAGGGCTATCGGGTGAGGAAACTATAGGAATTTGTAAAATATGTGCAATAATAATTATGGTTAAGATGTAACAACATCGTTAAAAATGTAATCAACGCAGACTGTAATCTTTTCCAGGCTAAACAAAACTGTTTAAGATATCTTGTGAATCCATGTTATGTATTACAGGTGCTGGTCCATGAGCAGAACGAGTTTCCAGTTTTGGACCAGCATGGCCTGTATGTGCCAGCGGGCAGCATGGTCGCACTTGCGACAACCATTCGAAATGTAACAAGACTTGCTACGAAAACATGACCCATTTCCTCAATGAAAATGCTGCGTAAGCATTAATATCAGATAAACACTAATATCCACACATCATTAATTAATAGTTATCCTATATTTGCAGGTGTCAAAGCTACCAGCTCCGTATGGAGACTGTGAGGATGGGCTGACCTACAGACGAAGCGTCTGCTTGGAGCAATGTAGAGCCTCATTCTTGCACGGGGAATGCGGCTGTGTTGTACATTACTTGCCCTACGAACACTTAAGTAAGCCCTTTCAGATGGTCGGTACTCATCAGCTGCAACTTTCATTTTTTGAGCAGCACCATTTAACTTGGAAGTGTTCTATAAATTACGGTTATCCAGAGATTTCATGGAAATCTATTACAAATTTATAACTGCATCACTGTATTCTTCCAAAGTTAACGTGTTATTGTAGCAATATATGGCAATGCGTTTATCTAATAATGCACCTTGAATACTATGTACATAAGCAAACATAAATGTATAAAATTATTTTCCATTAGCGTTCAACCGCTTCTGTTCCTTCTACGACAAAACCATATGCCTGGATACCGCGATGAACAAATGGTACCTGGAAGGCCTCCTATCCAACTGCACATGTCCTCAACAATGCAATCAATTATATTATAAACACAATCTCCACCTAGCAGGCATGTCCGATGCCTTTGCCGAGTACATGGTGCGAAACTTCGTCCACGGAATATCATTGGATACATTTTTGGATTCGTTTTCTCGGATTGACATCTACATGTCTGAGTTGACATCAGAAGAAATCAAATCTGTGGCGTCCTATACATTCATTGCCCTGCTATGTGATATCGGAGGAGCACTGGGATTGATTCTTGGAAGTACGATATTGACTATATTTGAGTTTGCAGATTTCCTTCTCGCTTCGGTGTGGACAGGGCTTTCATTTTCAAAATCGAGCAGAAAGACCAAGGTCTACCCGATTTCTACCGCCAAAGGTCAAAGCGATCGATGTGATTGATCAAACATTCTTATAAATTGATTCACCTTCCGTCAAAATTTCTACCACGTTTTGACGCCAGTTCGGCGTGTTTTATTTTACAGTTCAGCACCTGCTCATTCCCTCATTGCACAACCTCTCCTCGTCCTGTTTTTAGCTGCAGACAATAACAGTTGGGAACTATGTCGTAGATGGGTGATAGATTTTTCCATTGATGCTAGTTAGGTAAGACTTCATTTCTTCCATCTGGAACGCAAAAGCAGCACTACCTAGAATTATGATGTCACCATCTTAAACGCAAAAACAATCGCTTTCCCGCAACTTTGTCATTTTGCGGGGGTTAATTTTCACACTTCTCTTTGTCATTTTAATGAGCATTTACATATTAAACGTTGATCTTCAGGTTGGAATGAATGTTGTTAGCTCTGTAGTGGTTAAGAAGGATGCAATACCCACTACGGGTGGAGTTTGATAGGAACTACTTGCTTTTGCTTGGACTGCCTGACGTTGAGTAATGTCAACCAAGTAGATTAACATGCTTGTATCGGAAATAATTGTGGAGACACAATACCTTGTTTATCATAGCAGGTGATGTCGACCGCTACATATATTCCACAAATACATTGTTGGTGTGGTGTAAGAGCTCTTATGAGTATTATATTTACCATTTACCTTTAGTAATGGTTACATTTAGCATAAACTAACCAGACTAATTAGGTAGCAATGTATTTATTTGAACAGCGGTATGGTTTTAACGTGCTTAAGCATGGACATATGGTATTTAAACCCATCTAGTAATCATGTTGATACTGATAGACCTTCGTCTCAATTTGAACCAAGTTTGCTATGAATACATGCGTTGATCAAAAGCGCTGAGTTGTACATCATTTAATTCAACTATACATACAATGAGAAAAATGGTGGGATGTAATGATTGTAGCGTGGAGATCTTCCACAACAACAGAGTCTGTGCCTGATTCATTCTGACAATAATATATATATGTATATAAATATAATGGACTGATTTTAAAGTATATATATATATATATATATATATATATATATATATATATATATATACATATATATATATATATATATATATATATATATATATATATGTCATTGTTGGTTTTTGCGATATGATTCTATGCTGTAGATTGATGAATATATATATATATGCATATATATATATATTTATATATATATATAGATATATATATATATATATATATATATATATTCATATATATTATATTCAGATATATATATATATATCATATATATATATATATAGATATATATAGAGAGATATATATAGAGATATATATAGATATAGATATATATATATATATATATATATATATATATATCTATATATATCTATATATATCTCTATATATATCTCTATATATATATCTCTATATATATATATATATATATATCTATATATATCTATATATATATATATATATATATATATATATATATATATATATATATATATATATATAACGCATTGCCGGTTAGCGTGGGAACGGAACCAGACGTATTGATCGCTTCGTCCATTATTCTTTATCATCCCAACATGGTTTGTAGTATGATACAATGCAATAGCGAATGCCAAGCGAGGCGAACCACGAGGTTGTGTCTGCAAACAAAATAACGTTCGAAGTGTATTGACCCGCTTGGTTGCCACCATGCAATGCCAACACAAGTGCAGGTATAAAGGCTCACGGGCTTGGCCAGGAGTGCCATTCGATCCATCTTCCTTAGCATCAAATCTTTCTTAACTATTACAGTTGTTATTACTTCTGATCAACGTTTAAGAAGAACATGATCCAAATTCAATCGTATTCAAATGACAAAGAGAAAAGCAACAATGGATCCCAACAAAAGGAAAAAAACCTGGAACCTATGGAAAAGCGAGTTTTCTGCATTTGTTGATGGCGTTAATATGGTGGGGCTTAAGTATGTGTTCCGCGACGGAGCTAGCTTGGTGCGTCGAGGTGTCTGGCTGCTATTAGTTCTGATAGGTATTGCGGCCTTTGCCTACCAGCTAGAAAACAGGATAATGTACTATGCGTCCTACCCCACTGCTGTCAATGTGAAGATTAATCATCCAACTACGCTACAGTTCCCTACAGTTACTGTCTGCAGCGAAAACATTATGAGCAAGAGTCGCTTAACCACGCATGGTAAGTTCATTCTCGCACCAATTGGCTCATATTGAAATGAACTTGACCCATCATACATGCTCCACTGCACAGGTAATTAACGTTACGGTGTTATCTGGAAGTTGTATATGAGTCTTCAACTATTTGACTTCATGATATACCAGTATACCCCACAATTTACCGTACTTTGCAGGCAAAGAGGCATTACATCATTTTTATTAAGTCTGTCCTTGCTCTGCAATAAACATAATTTAATCCTCAATGGCTTTTAATTTAATCCCGATTAATATATTTGCTGCTAGTATTTATATTGCTATCGTCATGATTGTTACGGTTCATTTGACCCGACAAACATGTTTAACCACACAAGTAGTTAACTATGTTTGATGTCAATTGTGAGGGTATCGTTGGACTATAGCATTATACTTTTACATCGTGGTGGAGTAAGTCAATGCACTCATAAGGTAATAAATGGCAAGTTCAACTGTTTAGGGCTTCTTGGAGTGATGGAGCAAGCGTTTCCACTATGGTTAGTCAGGTCCGAGGCGCGAGACGTTGATATGGACGCCCTGCTGAACCTGCATCACACTTACGACGCTGATGAATTAGCGAAGCTGGTGTCGCCTCCGATTGCATTGAGAACGGTATAGTTTTTACTAGCAATATCATAATGCCGTCATGAAGTTAAATAAATAAATTTGTATCGCTGGTATATCATATGGTTTGACAGACACCAAAATCAAACATGTTCACTTGTTCGTGTGTTCTGGATTCTGGTGAATATACATCACTTATTTAAAGATTAAATAATACCATACAATAACCACCATTCGTCAGGGTACGTTCAACATTGATCACTGTCAACGAGAGGATTTTACAACAGTTTCTACTTCTTCGGGCGAATGTCTGCAATATAACACAAGTTTGTAGCATTGAAATAATACCAAATTATTTTTGCATGAGTATATTGTATAGAAAAAAACAATACTTACATCCATTAAATTTCATGAATATATTGGAAACATTACTTTGTATGGAAACCTATTCAAATTACGTACTCTAATCATGTGACAGATGGCACCAAATATTTGGATCAAGCTGGATTAGTTTACGGGCTGACATTAATTATTTACGACAATCAATCCGATTATGGCATCATTAATTCGCCTGCTAAAGGATTCAGAGTAAATATGCTGCGATCTTGTTTGAAATTTATAAGCTTCATATTTGCCCATTATACCGTCGTTTTGTTACTTTAATTACGTATACAAGTGACAAAGGGAAAAATGGACTGATCATAATATTTGATATTCAGTATGATGTGTATTCCAGGTGTTGATCCACGAACACGCTGAATATCCTGCCGTGGAGCAACAGGCCTTGCATGTTTCCTCTGGAGTTCAGTCAATTGCGCTGACTGTTCGCAATGTATACAAATATCAAAGCATGCTTTCTGATACATTTAATCAACCCCATGTATTATTCTGAACATGATTCGTGCCATGATTTGATGTTTGGACGATTGTGTGTGACATATATCCTGTAGGTGACGATGCTTCCTCATCCCTATGGCAATTGTATCGATGATCCCATGTACAGACGTTCTGTCTGTTTAGCGCGCTGCCGAGCATCCTACTATCTAAGCACCTGTGGTTGTGGAGTACATTACTTACCACTTCACGAGCTAAGTGAGTACTTTTGTGACATGAGTGTTACTAATATGCAAGACACATTAACATTTATCCTCTTATGACTGTATCAGGGATGAAATGTTTAATATCAAATATCGGCTCTGCGCAGATTACAACCGCACATGTACTGTCTATGACGAAGTCATTTGCCTGGGCAATGCAACGGCAGAATGGTACAAGCGGGGTGTGGAATCCACATGCAATTGCCCCCAGCAATGCAACACCATCACTTACCAGCATACAATCCATATGACTTCAATATCTGACAGATTTTCTGAAATAGCCGTCGACTATTTACGCATAAACGATGCAGCTGAAGAGTCCCTGGACTCCAACACTATTCTGACGGTGTATTTTTCAGAGTTGACTTCAGAGGAAATGACTGATGTACCATCATACACTCAGTTTGCCTTGTTTTGTGATGTCGGTGGGGCACTTGGACTCGTTTTGGGAAGTACTGTACTGACCTTGGTTGAGTTTGGAGATTTCTTTGCTACTTTACTGTGGAACTTTGCTTCTTCCTCAAAATCTCATAAATCAAAACCGCAAAACCAAGTATACCCTTAGGTAATTGATATGGATGACATGACGAAATAGAACGTAAATCAGTCTTTGAGATGGTCGGTTAAAACGTATAACGAGTTTTACAAAAAAGACAGTGGGATCATTATGCCATCGATTGCATATTATATCAGTCTCTTTCCTATCTTGTCTGTGCTTTGAATTTACATCTGCCAAATGCGATCATACATGTTAGTCGAAGCAGAATGCCGTTTGTATTTGGTTGTTGTTTATAATGAAAACCTTAAAAATATCGACATAGCCATTCAAATATGTATATATTCCCTAATAGGTACTTTACGTCGACTGAAGGGACAACAAACTGCGTATATATAATCAATATATCAATATATTGCTATATTACATATCTTAGAAGGTTATGACACAATTCGAATAGTGACATTTCTAAGCAGCAAAAACATTTCTTCAACCTGTTGTTATGTGGTTAACGTGTGTTTCTTATCGGAAAGCCACCTGCTTGGCAAATTTAATTCGATCAATTCACGACCTAGATTATTTACATTTGTATGATTATATGTTATGTCTAACGAGAAATAATTGTATCTCTGCTACCAATTTATTTGTTTTATATGATTAATATTTATCATGCCTTTTAAAACATATTGTCATTGTCTTGTTATGTTTCTTTATTTGTTTTTGCACACCAGAAAGGCATTCTATATTCGCACCTTTCCGCGATAAATAGATAAATGCTTACCCACAAACAAACATGGTTTGATCTAGACACGTAATGGTGGTTGCTAGTAAGCTCAACAGCTAATCTTGGTGGAAAATAGCAAAATGTGCTCCGTTAAATCATCAGGAACTGACGGTAAAACTTGAACTGCAAGGTAGCAGCGATGTTTGTATTCATATTCACTCAATACCAAATAATTGTAGGGTTAAGGACCCTTTTTTGATAAGCGATAACACTAATATGATTGCAGCCAATTGACTAAATTTTGATTCATTTTAACCAAGCAACTAGTCGGACTTATAATGCCTAATTAAGGTTTAGTGATTGGTCCAACCATCGGGTATTGACTTTCTTATCCAGACCGTGAATTGGATGGTCATTTATTGGAAAGAAACTACAATGCATGATATGTTACCAAGAGGGTGTTGTCACAGGGAGCCATTGCTTGCAATGGTTGCTTTGACGCATTATTAAAGGCAGAAATATCACTCTTTGTAAAAGATGCGAGTGGAACTAGCTGGGATGACGTATGGACTACAACTTATTTTCACCACAAATCAGTCAGATTATTAAGTGATTAACTCGCCTGCAAAGGGCTATCGGGTGTGGAAAACCGAATTCACGTTAAAGTTAAATAAATGTGCAGGATCAATTATTAACTAGCCATAACACATCGTAAACAGGAAGATGCACAATCTCACCCTTTAACCAAGTCTTCTACATATATGTCTTTTTGAATACAAGTGACATCGCGTATTGCGTATCACTCATAGGTGCTGATCCACGACCAAAGCGAGTTTCCTGTCTTGGATCAGCATAGTCTGTATGTACCAGCCGCAAACCTGATCGCACTTCCGACAATTTTCCGCAAGTAGATCACCTTCTCAATGAAAAAAACGTGGCGTCAGCACAAATATCAGATAAACACTGATCATCGCATGTGTTAGATAACAGGTCGTTACATCTGTAGGTCACAAAGCTACCTGACCCGTATGGGGACTGTCAGGATGAGCCAACCTACAGACGAAGCGTCTGTCTGGAGCAATGCAAAGCCTCGTACTTGCATAGGGAATGTGGATGTGCTGTCCACTATCTGCCCCTCAAACACTTGAGTAAGTGCATGCAGTGATTGAGCAAACAAGAGTTACAGCTTTCGTAAATTTGAAGAGCACAGATATGTGTTCTGTTGCCAGCTAGAACGTCTTCTTATATGCATGTTTTTTTCGATAGTTTCTGTACTGTATTATTGACTGAATATGTGACATGTTTGTTTATCTCAGATGCATCAGTAAGTCAGAAGCATGTTCTGAATTAATATTCGTCATCAGGGCACAACCGTACATGTTCCTACTATGACAAAACAACGTGCCTAGATAGCGTTATGAACGATTGGTTTCTGCAAGCCCTTCAATCAAACTGCACATGCCCACAACAATGCAATCACTTGTATTACGAGCACAATCTCCACCTATCAGACATACCCGATGCCTTTGCCGAGTACATGACACGAAATGTTCAACGGTCAACGGAAGAATTTCAGGAATCGTGTTCTCGGATTGACATCTACATGTCTGAGTTGACATCAGAAGAAATCACATCTGTGCCGTCCTATACATTCATCGCTCTACTCTGTGACATCGGTGGAGCATATCATATCATAAAACATGACATCAACTAGACCAACATCGAGAAAGATGGGAGTTAGCATTCCATTTCAACCGCGAGGAATAATTTCGTTAACAGTTTTGTTCGTTACAATTCATTGTCGAATCATGCAAGCTTATGATTAGGTCATTATACGGGTGTTTTTCATGTGGTAACGAGGGCACTTTCAGGTTGAGTATGCAGATTTTTTTGTCTTGCAACTACTCAGATAGAGATAGACCACATTGCCTTGGTGGGTGTCTATATTCCATAACTTGCATGCGGATCAACACAGGATTACTGTGAGAGTCACACGTGACAGAGAATATAATGCGGTAGTTGATTAAGTAATAGAAACGTATTAGTTATGTACAATAGGCATAGAACTGTTAGTTTGTGTAATGTTGCTGCACCACTGTAAGCAAATATGCACGGGGTGATGTATTCACTTTTTGCCAATAGATATTATCAATTTATTGTGCAATATTTACCCCTGAAAGGCCAGGACTTGCTCTGTTCACTCGAGGTATGTAGATTGGATCATATTGACAACAAACGCCCAGCTATTATGTCAAACCAAAGTAAATATCGGGCAGGCCGGCATTGATTCGCCAGACAGCATATAAGCATCGGCAGCGACGTTTTTGCCAATATAGTAGAACAGTTATCAAATAAGACGATTGTGAAGACAGAGGAGCGCAATGGAAAGGTTTGCTGAAGGTGTCAGTGTCGTGGGTTTGAAGTATGTATTTCGTGAGGGTGCTAGCTGGATACGTCGATGTGTCTGGTTGTTACTTGTCCTTGGGGGCATTGCATGCATGACTTATCAGCTGCGTAGCAGAATAAGTCACTATCTGTCTCACCCAATCAATGTCAAACTGGAAATCATGCATCTACCTTCGGTTCCATTCCCGGCAGTGACCTTTTGTAGTGAGAACAGAATGAGCAAACAAGCCTTACTACAAAACGGTAAGTTCTGCAAATATGGTATGTTTCACAACTGATATTGATGCAACATGGCATATTTGAAGCATATTTCTGAAGATATATCGCAATACGTCATATAAACATCAGGGTAAGTGACACTTTCACTTCCTACTGTGATTGGCGGAGTGCCAGATGACTGTCCAGAATGATATCAGGCCTAATCTGCGGTTGATTTGATGGCATAGGGTTGTATGACATCATGGAAAAGGTGTATGCACCTTGGACAGAAGGGGTTAGCATACTTGATGCGACAGAAACAACCAAGCTTCTCTGGCTTAGAGACAACACGACGATCACTGATTTGGAAATCAAATTGGCTTCATATGACAAGTTGGCTCATGTATGTTATATTATTACTTTGATTTTTATGATCAGAAAGAAGACGGAGGGTTTGGGGAACCTTTTTCAAGAAAGGAGTGTAAAATATGTCGATTTATTTAGCGAAAAGATTGGTATCCGATTTGGATACTCTTTATACACAAATGAAGATAAGAGATTTGCACAAACATTGTCTGGCAATTCTCATTACGCCAAAGCGTCATTGTGAAATCTATACATGTTTCTTGCCGTTTGCCTTCTTTGTATATATTCAACGGGTTATTTCAGTAGTTGCCAAATTGAAGTCTTTCTTTTTGTTAGTTTGAAGCCAAAATATTCATTAATGTCCACGGACCATCCGTTGCAGTATCACTGATTTGAAAGAAACAATGTTCCAGTGCTTCTTCGGCGGAAAACCTTGCTCCACCGAACACATTACATATTTCTACACACCTCTTGGAATATGTCAGCAATTCAATGCAGGTAAAAACTAGGTTGCACATTATGTTATCAGGAATATATATGAGAAGTAACAAAAAAACTTTTCAGCTGAAGTTTGCAAATGATTATTCATCCCATCCTGGTTTTTGTTTTGCTTCAAAGCATCTTTAATTGCAACAATGACACATGTTGTAACAGATGGAAGTCTGCATGTGGAGAGAGCCGGAGCGACGTATGGCCTACAACTTATTGTCACCACAAACCAGTCAGATTATGGCGTGATTAACTCGCCTGTAAAGGGCTATCGAGTTCGTAAACTATATGACTTTATACAATATGTGCAATAATAATTATGGTTAAGATGTAACAACATCGTTAAAATGTAATCAACGCAGACTGTAATCTTTTCCAGGCTAAACCAGACTGTAACATATACTTCCTTTTTGAGATATCTTGTGAATCCATGTTATGTATTACAGGTGCTGGTCCATGAGCAGAACGAGTTTCCAGTTTTGGACCAGCATGGCCTGTATGTGCCAGTGGGCAACGTGGTCGCACTTGCGACAACCATTCGAAATGTAACAAGACTTGCTACGAAAACATGACCCATTTCCTCAATGAAAATGCTGCGTAAGCATTAATATCAGATAAACACTAATATCCACAAATCATCAAGTAATAGTTATCCTATATTTGCAGGTGTCAAAGCTACCAGCTCCGTATGGAGGCTGTGAGGATGGGCCAACCTACAGACGAAGCGTCTGCTTGGAGCAATGTAGAGCCTCATTCTTGCACGGGGAATGCGGCTGTGTTGTACATTACTTGCCCTACGAACACTTAAGTAAGCCCTTTCAGATGGTCGGTACTCATCAGCTGCAACTTTCATTTTTTGAGCAGCACCATTTAACTTGGAAGTCTTCTTTAAATTACGGTTATCCGGAGATTTCATGGAAATCCATTACACCATTATAACTGTATCACTGTATTCTTCCAAAATTAACATATGTGTTATTGTAGCAATATATGGCAATGCGTTTATCTAATAATGCACCTTGAATACTATGTGCATAAGCAAACATAAATGTATAAAATTATTTTCCATTAGCGTTCATTCGCTTCTGTTCCTTCTACGACAAAACCATATGCCTTGATACCGCGATGAACAAATGGTACCTGGAAGGCCTCCTATCCAACTGCACATGTCCTCAACAATGCAATCAATTATATTATAAACACAATCTCCACCTAGCAGGCATGTCCGATGCCTTTGCCGAGTACATGGTGCGAAACTTCGTCCAAGGAATATCATTGAATGCATTTTTGAAGTCGTTTTCTCGGATTGACATCTACATATCTGAGTTGACATCAGAAGAAATCACATCTGTGCCGTCCTATACTATTTGCGCCCTGCTATGTGATATCGGAGGAGCACTGGGATTGATTCTTGGAAGTACGATACTGACTATATTTGAATTTGCAGATTTCCTTTTCGCTTCGGTGTGGACAGGGCTTTCATTTTCAAAATCAAGCAGAAAGACCGAGGTCTACCCGAGTTCAAACGCCAAAAATCAAAGAGATCGATGTGAATAATCACACACTATATCCATTCTGTATATTATGATTTAATTGATGCATTTTATAACGTAGTTTTTATGGCCAACCAAAGGCAAAGAAAGTCCTCATTGAGAGGGAAATAAAACACTGCATCATCGAGTTCCATGAATGTGTGGGCTTTTAATGCTTCACATATCCTCAAATTGAAATAATTACTTGAAATATATTGTAACTCATAGTTTTTTTTTACACCTGTCTCAAATGTATAAGATATATGATCCGATAAATTTTGTGTGTATATATATATATATATATGCATTTTATCATGATAATATCGCTCACTAGCATCTGATTACAATTGGTAGAATGAATGCGAGCCGCCCGGGCATTTCCATTATATATGTGTATTTCTGTTGATCTGGATTTCCTGTCAATCATGGGTACTATTATAGAGCACATAATAAAATGACATTTTAATATCATATCTATCTGAGCCACTTGATGATATTCCATCGATTACGTTGTTGAGATGCCAATGGGCTGCTATCATACAATAATTGTTGTGCGAGATACATAAACTGGCGTATTATGAAATGAAATATTAATGCTCAAGTCAATCTTCTCGCATCAATTCACATGGAACATAGCCAATTGTTTTGTGGCTGGGCATGTTTGTTGGGTCAAATCAACCGTATGATTTTGAAAATGACAATATGAAGCAATATGTGAGTGAACAATTGGACTGCAGGAATGCATAGATGGTAACTTGTGCTAATGGCAAATGCATAGTATGGCAAGTTATGAGATATGCCGATTTATAATTTAAAAAGCTGATGTCCAATATATATCCATAACAATCTGCGCTGCGTATTGCCTGTTGCATGGCAAAGCTAATAACGATATGTTTGTGACAATAGAAGGCCACACGTGTTGCGTTACTTCTCCTGGTTTCGTTCTCGCTGCAGACAATAACAGTCGGGAACTGTGGTGTAGAATTATATTCCAATTAATTTTAGTAAGTTAAGACATCCTGTCGTATATCTGGTACACAAAAGCAGCACTACCTACTTACTGACACCATCATAAACGCTAGAAAAATCTCTCTTCCAAAACATCTCAGCTTCGTCACTGTGAGGGGATCCATATGAACACTTCTCTATGTCCTTTCAATGGACTCTGCTGGAGCATTAACTTACTAAATATTGATCTGCAAGTTATAATGAATGTAGTTAGCTCTGTGTTGGTTAAGAAGGGTGCTATAAATAGAAGGAATTGAGTTCGATAGGGACTCTTTGCTTTTGCTTGGACTGCCAGACATTGCATACTGTCAACAAAGGAGATTAACATAACTAGCAAATGCTATTGGAGACACAAACCCTTGCATTACAGGTGTTGCCGATACGGCTGGGGGCGACATTTAGCATAAACTTACCAGACGATTCAGGTAGCAGTGTAAATATTTTAACGTTGATATTGATCTCATCGTACATAAGCACGGGCATATGGTAAAAATCCCACTAAGTAATTATGTTGATACGTATGGACCTTGAGAACAATGATGTGATGCATAGATTGTAGTGTAGATACCGTCCTCATTCTAGTAACGACAGCCCGTTAAATAAGTGCGATATATAATTCAATCCATCAATTTCTCATACACAGTTGATGATTAATGAAAGCAGTCGTTATTTGCCCCTAATGTATCAATTATTGAAGCATCAATCTTCTACATTTCGGTGCACACTCTATTTGATATCTACCTTATCGTATCTTCAATATGAGCGTCCTCCACCATATATACCTCATCTTTCATTGATACACTTTACGGTTATATTATGATAACTTCAATCAGGCGGTAGGTTAATTACCAAAGCAGTGCGTATTGTAGTTTGCATTAATGTAATATCTCATACATGAACCAGAAATTTACGCAATTATGCTTGGAAAAGTCAGCTTCAATTTACGGACTTGAAACCGTTTATTTAAATATAGGTAAAGATATCGGTATACAAATTGGTTATTTGTGCGTGATATCTTCGTTCGCTACACGATATTTGTCGTTTTGTTGAGAACTGTGCAGCGGTAAGTGTAGCAATGAGCTTCTCTTGCGATGTTTGCATTAGCACGATCGTCATCCTTCGATTCAAAGACCCTTGCTTCCACAAACACCCAGCCCACAGAGGATTGCGGATCCATGTTGATAATCGGACATAGGGCCAACGGGACCATATGATTGGATCAACATTGATCAAAGAGGCCTTTTTGAATAACACCCAATGATTACATTGCAAGCGGAAGGCAGTAACATAGAGCGTCCGTTACCGTAGGCAACCATCTCTTGAGAGATATATACACATGTCAATACTGGTATTGACGTCATTGAGTCTATAAACATTGATACAAGAAACAAACTGATGTGTATAGGATCAATTGTCATCACGCAGCACGTTATTTTCCTGCAATCATCAAGTAATGATCGATCAAGTGAAACACTGAACCAGACTTCATATTGTGATGAAGAAGAGGCGCGATGGAAAAAAGGTGACCGATTGTGTTAGTAAAATAGGGTTGAAGTATATGTTCCATGATGGAGATGGCTATGTGTGTCGATCAGTCTGGCTCTTACTTGGTCTGGCAGGAATTGTGTCGTATCATGGAGTCAGGTGTTGCGATGCACTATACATACCTGAGGTTAATGAAGAAAAGACTCGGAAGAACGGGCATAGGTTTAGAAAATAATATCTTTTATTCCTTTTCTTTAACTATTGAATTTTTAGATGATGCTTTGCCTAAAGGTTAAGGAGAGATGTGTTTAGCTCGGGGTCCCGGGCTATCTTGATTCTCATGGGACTTGCAGTAGCCTGGTTATAGAGGGCAGGGTCGTTGCCCTAGCCATCGGACGTTGCCTAGGTAAGACGGGCATGTGGCGATAGGGAGTGAGGTAAACACGAGGAAGAGGGAGGGGGGAGTGGTAACACGTGGGTCTCTCGTGGATCAGAGAAGTTGAGATTTATAATTGATATCAGCTGTAGGGGTAAACCAGGAACACCTTTGAGAAGGAGGACCACCAACATTATGTCAGCAAGCCTGGAGTTGGCGTTCATGAATGAAATCTGCGCCGGCATGTACCTAATTGATATTATTCGAGCTAATATATTATAAACCGAACATAGAGAATTGTTTCCTCAGCTATATCATGGTAGCACGATCAATTGAGCTACAGTGTTTGATCGTGGGATCTATAGGGCTTTTATCAATAGCTAATGTCTGCTGACAATATTGTTTTTTCCATTGAAATGCCTGGGTGGTTTCTTCTGCCTATTCACGCGTCAAGGTGGGTATTGGGGGACGCAGAATGGATGCTTGTGTTGGCCATACACCATTTCATCAGGTAAAAGCTGCTTCGTGTTCCCTTGCAAGACAGAACCGAAGCTGGCGTCCGCGAACTTGTACATGCAATGACGCTCCTCGATGATGATAGAAAAGTTGTCAAATCGAAAGAAACTGAAAGCAGAGGAGTGCTTTGGAAAATGGACTTCAAGTCGTCAATACTGTTGGATTAAAGTATGTGTTTCGAGAGGAAGCAGGCTGGGTACGTCAAAGTGCCTGGTTGCTGCTTGTTCTGGAGGTGCTACATTCATGCTCTATCAGCTATGAAGCAGGATAAATTACTATCTGTCTCTTCCAACCAATGTCCAATTGAACATTTAGCATCTACCTTCGGTACCATTCCCAACAGAGACGTATGCAGCGAGAACAGAATGAGCATACCAGTCTTATCAGAAAACGGTAAGTCATACAACTAAGGTAAGCTCAACAGCTAATCTTGGTGGAAAATAGCAAAATGTGCTCCGTTAAATCATCAGGAACTGACGGTAAAACTTGAACTGCAAGGTAGCAGCGATGTTTGTATTCATATTCACTCAATACCAAATAATTGTAGGATTAAGGACCCTTTTTTGTGAAGCGATAACACTAATATGATTGCAGCCAATTGACTAAATTTTGATTCATTTTAACCAAGCAACTAGTCGGATTTATAATGCCCAATTAAGGTTTAGTGATTGGTCCAACCATCGGGTATTGACTTTCTTATCCAGACCGTGAATTGGATGGTCATTTATTGGAAAGAAACTACAATGCATGATATGTTACCAAGAGGGTGTTGTCACAGGGGGCCAATGCTAGTAATGTTTTTTTTTCTTTGACACATTATTAAACGCAGTAATATCACTCGTTGTAAAAGATGCGAGTGGAACGATCTGGGATGACGTATGGACTACAACTTATTTTCACCACAAATCAGTCAGATTATTAAGTGATTAACTCGCCTGCAAAGGGTTATCGTGTGTGGAAAACCGAATTCACGTTAAAGTTAAATAAATGTGCAGGATCAATTATTAACTAGCCATAACACATCGTAAACAAGAAGATGCACAATCTCACCCTTTAACCAAGTCTTCTACATATATGTCTTTTTGAATACAAGTGACATCGCGTATTGCGTATCATACATAGGTGCTGATCCACGACCAAAGCAAGTTTCCAGTCTTGGATCAGCATGGTCTGTATGTACCAGCCGCAAACCTGATCGCACTTCCGACAATTTTCCGCAAGTAGATCACCTTCTCAATGAAAACGTGGCGTCAGCACAAATATCAGATAAACACTGATCATCGCATGTGTTAGATAATAGGTCGTTACATCTGTAGGTCACAAAGCTACCTGACCCGTATGAGGACTGTCAGGATGAGCCAACCTACAGACGAAGCGTCTGTCTGGAGCAATGCAAAGCCTCGTACTTGCATAGGGAATGTGGATGTGCTGTCCACTATCTGCCCCTCAAACACTTAAGTAAGTGCATGCAGTGATTGAGCAAACAAGAGTTACAGCTTTCGTAAATTTGAAGAGCACAGATATGTGTACTGTTGCCAGCTAGAAGGTCTTCTTATATGCATGTTTTTTTTTCGATAGTTACTGTACTGTATTATTGACTGAATATGTGACATGTTTGTTTATCTCAGATGCATCAGTAAGTCAGAAGCATGTTCTGAATTAATATTAGTCATCAGGGCACAACCGTACATGTTCCTACTATGACAAAACCACGTGCCTAGATAGCGTTATGAACGATTGGTTTCTGCAAGCCCTTCAATCAAACTGCACATGCCCACAACAATGCAATCACTTGTATTACGAGCACAATCTCTACCTATCAGACATACCCGTTGCCTTTGCCGAGTACATGACACGAAATGTTCAACGGTCAACGGAAGAATTTCAGGAATCGTGTTCTCGGATTGACATCTACATGTCTGAGTTGACATCAGAAGAAATCACATCTGTGCCGTCCTATACATTCATCGCTCTACTCTGTGACATCGGTGGAGCATATCATATCATAAAACATGATATCAACTAGACCAACATCGAGAAAGATGGGAGTTAGCATTCCATTTCAACCGCGAGGAATAATTTCGTTAACAGTTTTGTTCGTTACAATTCATTGTCGAATCATGCAAGCTTATGATTATACGGGTGTTTTTCATGTGGTAACGAGTGCACTTTCAGGTTGAGTTTGCAGATTTTTTTGTCTTGCAACTGCTCAGATAGAGATAGACCACATTGCCTTGGTGGGTGTCTATATTCCATAACTTGCATGCAGATCAACACAGGATTACTGTGAGAGTCACACGTGACAGAGAATATAATGCGGTAGTTGATTAAGTAATAGAAACGTATTAGTTATGTACAATAGGCATAGAACTGTTAGTTTGTGTAATGTTGCTGCACCACTGTAAGCAAATATGCACGGGGAGATGTATTCACTTTTTGCCAATAGATATTATCAACTTATTGTGCAATATTTACCCCTGAAAGGCCAGGACTTGCTCTGTTCACTCGAGGTATGTAGATTGGATCATATTGACAACAAACGCCCAGCTATTATGTCAAACCAAAGTAAATATCGGGCAGGCCGGCATTGATTTGCCAGACAGCATATAAGCATCGGCAGCGACGTTTTTGCCAATATAGTAGAACAGTTATCAAATAAGACGATTGTGAAGACAGAGGAGCGCAATGGAAAGGTTTGCTGAAGGTGTCAGTGTCGTGGGTTTGAAGTATGTATTTCGTGAGGGTGCTAGCTGGATACGTCGATGTGTCTGGTTGTTACTTGTCCTTGGGGGCATTGCATGCATGACTTATCAGCTGCGTAGCAGAATAAGTCACTATCTGTCTCACCCAATCAATGTCAGACTGGAAATCATGCATCTACCTTCGGTTCCATTCCCGGCAGTGACCTTTTGCAGTGAGAACAGAATGAGCAAACAAGCCTTACTACAAAACGGTAAGTTCTGCAAATATGGTATGTTTCACAACTGATATTGATGCAACACGGCATATTTGAAGCATATTTCTGAAGATATATCGCAATACGTCATATAAACATCAGTGGTTGATTTGATGGCATAGGGTTGTATGACATCATGGAAAAGGTGTATGCACCTTGGACAGAAGGGGTTAGCATACTTGATGCGACAGAAACAACCAAGCTTCTCTGGCTTAGAGACAACACGACGATCACTGATTTGGAAATCAAATTGGCTTCATATGACAAGTTGGCTCATGTATGTTATATTATTACTTTGATTTTTATGATCAGAAAGAAGACGGAGGGTTTGGGGAACCTTTTTCAAGAAAGGAGTGTAAAATATGTCGATTTATTTAGCGAAAAGATTGGTATCCGATTTGGATACTCTTTATACACAAATGAAGATAAGAGATTTGCACAAACATTGTCTGGCAATTCTCATTACGCCAAAGCGTCATTGTAAAATCTATACATGTTTCTTGCCGTTTGCCTTCTTTGTATATATTCAACGGGTTATTTCAGTAGTTGCCAAATTGAAGTCTTTCTTTTTGTTAGTTTGAAGCCAAAATATTCATTAATGTCCACGGACCATCCGTTGCAGTATCACTGATTTGAAAGAAACAATGTTCCAGTGCTTCTTCGGCGGAAAACCTTGCTCCACCGAACACATTACATATTTCTACACACCTCTTGGAATATGTCAGCAATTCAATGCAGGTAAAAACTAGGTTGCACATTATGTTATCAGGAATATATATGAGAAGTAACAAAACTTTTCAGCTGAAGTTTGCAAATGATTATTCATCCCATCCTGGTTTTTGTTTTGCTTCAAAGCATCTTTAATTGCAACAATGACACATGTTGTAACAGATGGAAGTCTGCATGTGGAGAGAGCCGGAGCGACGTATGGCCTACAACTTATTGTCACCACAAACCAGTCAGATTATGGCGTGATTAACTCGCCTGTAAAGGGCTATCGAGTTCGTAAACTATATGACTTTATACAATATGTGCAATAATAATTATGGTTAAGATGTAACAACATCGTTAAAATGTAATCAACGCAGACTGTAATCTTTTCCAGGCTAAACCAGACTGTAACATATACTTCCTTTTTGAGATATCTTGTGAATCCATGTTATGTATTACAGGTGCTGGTCCATGAGCAGAACGAGTTTCCAGTTTTGGACCAGCATGGCCTGTATGTGCCAGTGGGCAACGTGGTCGCACTTGCGACAACCATTCGAAATGTAACAAGACTTGCTACGAAAACATGACCCATTTCCTCAATGAAAATGCTGCGTAAGCATTAATATCAGATAAACACTAATATCCACAAATCATCAAGTAATAGTTATCCTATATTTGCAGGTGTCAAAGCTACCAGCTCCGTATGGAGGCTGTGAGGATGGGCCAACCTACAGACGAAGCGTCTGCTTGGAGCAATGTAGAGCCTCATTCTTGCACGGGGAATGCGGCTGTGTTGTACATTACTTGCCCTACGAACACTTAAGTAAGCCCTTTCAGATGGTCGGTACTCATCAGCTGCAACTTTCATTTTTTGAGCAGCACCATTTAACTTGGAAGTCTTCTTTAAATTACGGTTATCCGGAGATTTCATGGAAATCCATTACACCATTATAACTGTATCACTGTATTCTTCCAAAATTAACATATGTGTTATTGTAGCAATATATGGCAATGCGTTTATCTAATAATGCACCTTGAATACTATGTGCATAAGCAAACATAAATGTATAAAATTATTTTCCATTAGCGTTCATTCGCTTCTGTTCCTTCTACGACAAAAACATATGCCTTGATACCGCGATGAACAAATGGTACCTGGAAGGCCTCCTATCCAACTGCACATGTCCTCAACAATGCAATCAATTATATTATAAACACAATCTCCACCTAGCAGGCATGTCCGATGCCTTTGCCGAGTACATGGTGCGAAACTTCGTCCACGGAATATCATTGGATACATTTTTGAAGTCGTTTTCTCGGATTGACATCTACATATCTGAGTTGACATCAGAAGAAATCACATCTGTGCCGTCCTATACTATTTGCGCCCTGCTATGTGATATCGGAGGAGCACTGGGATTGATTCTTGGAAGTACGATACTGACTATATTTGAATTTGCAGATTTCCTTTTCGCTTCGGTGTGGACAGGGCTTTCATTTTCAAAATCAAGCAGAAAGACCGAGGTCTACCCGAGTTCAAACGCCAAAAATCAAAGAGATCGATGTGAATAATCACACACTATATCCATTCTGTATATTATGATTTAATTGATGCATTTTATAACGTAGTTTTTATGGCCAACCAAAGGCAAAGAAAGTCCTCATTGAGAGGGAAATAAAACACTGCATCATCGAGTTCCATGAATGTGTGGGCTTTTAATGCTTCACATATCCTCAAATTGAAATAAATTACTTGAAATATATTGTAACTCATAGTTTTTTTTTACACCTGTCTCAAATGTATAAGATATATGATCCGATAAATTTTGTGTGTATATATATATATATATATGCATTTTATCATGATAATATCGCTCACTAGCATCTGATTACAATTGGTAGAATGAATGCGAGCCGCCCGGGCATTTCCATTATATATGTGTATTTCTGTTGATCTGGATTTCCTGTCAATCATGGGTACTATTATAGAGCACATAATAAAATGACATTTTAATATCATATCTATCTGAGCCACTTGATGATATTCCATCGATTACGTTGTTGAGATGCCAATGGGCTGCTATCATACAATAATTGTTGTGCGAGATACATAAACTGGCGTATTATGAAATATTAATGCTCAAGTCAATCTTCTCGCATCAATTCACATGGAACATAGCCAATTGTTTTGTGGCTGGGCATGTTTGTTGGGTCAAATCAACCGTATGATCTTGAAAATGACAATATGAAGCAATATGTGAGTGAACAATTGGACTGCAGGAATGCATAGATGGTAACTTGTGCTAATGGCAAATGCATAGTATGGCAAGTTATGAGATATGCCGATTTATAATTTAAAAAAGCTGATGTCCAATATATATCCATAACAATCTGCGCTGCGTATTGCCTGTTGCATGGCAAAGCTAATAACGATATGTTTGTGACAATAGAAGGCCACACGTGTTGCGTTACTTCTCCTGGTTTCGTTCTCGCTGCAGACAATAACAGTCGGGAACTGTGGTGTAGAATTATATTCCAATTAATTTTAGTAAGTTAAGACATCCTGTCGTATATCTGGTACACAAAAGCAGCACTACCTACTTACTGACACCATCATAAACGCTAGAAAAATCTCTCTTCCAAAACATCTCAGCTTCGTCACTGTGAGGGGATCCATATGAACACTTCTCTATGTCCTTTCAATGGACTCTGCTGGAGCATTAACTTACTAAATATTGATCTGCAGGTTATAATGAATGTAGTTAGCTCTGTGTTGGTTAAGAAGGGTGCTATAAATAGAAGGAATTGAGTTCGATAGGGACTCTTTGCTTTTGCTTGGACTGCCAGACATTGCATACTGTCAACAAAGGAGATTAACATAACTAGCAAATGCTATTGGAGACACAAACCCTTGCATTACAGGTGTTGCCGATACGGCTGGGGGCGACATTTAGCATAAACTTACCAGACGATTCAGGTAGCAGTGTAAATATTTTAACGTTGATATTGATCTCATCGTACATAAGCACGGGCATATGGTAAAAATCCCACTAAGTAATTATGTTGATACGTATGGACCTTGAGAACAATGATGTGATGCATAGATTGTAGTGTAGATACCGTCCTCATTCTAGTAACGACAGCCCGTTAAATAAGTGCGATATATAATTCAATCCATCAATTTCTCATACACAGTTGATGATTAATGAAAGCAGTCGTTATTTGCCCCTAATGTATCAATTATTGAAGCATCAATCTTCTACATTTCGGTGCACACTCTATTTGATATCTACCTTATCGTATCTTCAATATGAGCGTCCTCCACCATATATACCTCATCTTTCATTGATACACTTTACGGTTATATTATGATAACTTCAATCAGGCGGTAGGTTAATTACCAAAGCAGTGCGTATTGTAGTTTGCATTAATGTAATATCTCATACATGAACCAGAAATTTACGCAATTATGCTTGGAAAAGTCAGCTTCAATTTACGGACTTGAAACCGTTTTATTTAAATATAGGTAAAGATATCGGTATACAAATTGGTTATTTGTGCGTGATATCTTCGTTCGCTACACGATATTTGTCGTTTTGTTGAGAACTGTGCAGCGGTAAGTGTAGCAATGAGCTTCTCTTGCGATGTTTGCATTAGCACGATCGTCATCCTTCGATTCAAAGACCCTTGCTTCCACAAACACCCAGCCCACAGAGGATTGCGGATCCATGTTGATAATCGGACATAGGGCCAACGGGACCATATGATTGGATCAACATTGATCAAAGAGGCCTTTTTGAATAACACCCAATGATTACATTGCAAGCGGAAGGCAGTAACATAGAGCGTCCGTTACCGTAGGCAACCATCTCTTGAGAGATATATACACATGTCAATACTGGTATTGACGTCATTGAGTCTATAAACATTGATACAAGAAACAAACTGATGTGTATAGGATCAATTGTCATCACGCAGCACGTTATTTTCCTGCAATCATCAAGTAATGATCGATCAAGTGAAACACTGAACCAGACTTCATATTGTGATGAAGAAGAGGCGCGATGGAAAAAAAAGGTGACCGATTGTGTTAGTAAAAAATAGGGTTGAAGTATATGTTCCATGATGGAGATGGCTATGTGTGTCGATCAGTCTGGCTCTTACTTGGTCTGGCAGGAATTGTGTCGTATCATGGAGTCAGGTGTTGCGATGCACTATACATACCTGAGGTTAATGAAGAAAAGACTCGGAAGAACGGGCATAGGTTTAGAAAATAATATCTTTTATTCCTTTTCTTTAACTATTGAATTTTTAGATGATGCTTTGCCTAAAGGTTAAGGAGAGATGTGTTTAGCTCGGGGTCCCGGGCTATCTTGATTCTCATGGGACTTGCAGTAGCCTGGTTATAGAGGGCAGGGTCGTTGCCCTAGCCATCGGACGTTGCCTAGGTAAGACGGGCATGTGGCGATAGGGAGTGAGGTAAACACGAGGAAGAGGGAGGGGGGAGTGGTAACACGTGGGTCTCTCGTGGATCAGAGAAGTTGAGATTTATAATTGATATCAGCTGTAGGGGTAAACCAGGAACACCTTTGAGAAGGAGGACCACCAACATTATGTCAGCAAGCCTGGAGTTGGCGTTCATGAATGAAATCTGCGCCGGCATGTACCTAATTGATATTATTCGAGCTAATATATTATAAACCGAACATAGAGAATTGTTTCCTCAGCTATATCATGGTAGCACGATCAATTGAGCTACAGTGTTTGATCGTGGGATCTATAGGGCTTTTATCAATAGCTAATGTCTGCTGACAATATTGTTTTTTCCATTGAAATGCCTGGGTGGTTTCTGCCTATTCACGCGTCAAGGTGGGTATTGGGGGACGCAGAATGGATGCTTGTGTTGGCCATACACCATTTCATCAGGTAAAAGCTGCTTCGTGTTCCCTTGCAAGACAGAACCGAAGCTGGCGTCCGCGAACTTGTACATGCAATGACGCTCCTCGATGATGATAGAAAAGTTGTCAAATCGAAAGAAACTGAAAGCAGAGGAGTGCTTTGGAAAATGGACTTCAAGTCGTCAATACTGTTGGATTAAAGTATGTGTTTCGAGAGGAAGCAGGCTGGGTACGTCGAAGTGCCTGGTTGCTGCTTGTTCTGGAGGTGCTACATTCATGCTCTATCAGCTATGAAGCAGGATAAATTACTATCTGTCTCTTCCAACCAATGTCCAATTGAACATTTAGCATCTACCTTCGGTACCATTCCCAACAGAGACGTATGCAGCGAGAACAGAATGAGCATACCAGTCTTATCAGAAAACGGTAAGTCATACAACTAAGGTAAGCTCAACAGCTAATCTTGGTGGAAAATAGCAAAATGTGCTCCGTTAAATCATCAGGAACTGACGGTAAAACTTGAACTGCAAGGTAGCAGCGATGTTTGTATTCATATTCACTCAATACCAAATAATTGTAGGATTAAGGACCCTTTTTTGTGAAGCGATAACACTAATATGATTGCAGCCAATTGACTAAATTTTGATTCATTTTAACCAAGCAACTAGTCGGATTTATAATGCCAATTAAGGTTTAGTGATTGGTCCAACCATCGGGTATTGACTTTCTTATCCAGACCGTGAATTGGATGGTCATTTATTGGAAAGAAACTACAATGCATGATATGTTACCAAGAGGGTGTTGTCACAGGGGGCCAATGCTAGTAATGTTTTTTTTTTTTTCTTGACACATTATTAAACGCAGTAATATCACTCGTTGTAAAAGATGCGAGTGGAACGATCTGGGATGACGTATGGACTACAACTTATTTTCACCACAAATCAGTCAGATTATTAAGTGATTAACTCGCCTGCAAAGGGTTATCGTGTGTGGAAAACCGAATTCACGTTAAAGTTAAATAAATGTGCAGGATCAATTATTAACTAGCCATAACACATCGTAAACAAGAAGATGCACAATCTCACCCTTTAACCAAGTCTTCTACATATATGTCTTTTTGAATACAAGTGACATCGCGTATTGCGTATCATACATAGGTGCTGATCCACGACCAAAGCAAGTTTCCAGTCTTGGATCAGCATGGTCTGTATGTACCAGCCGCAAACCTGATCGCACTTCCGACAATTTTCCGCAAGTAGATCACCTTCTCAATGAAAACGTGGCGTCAGCACAAATATCAGATAAACACTGATCATCGCATGTGTTAGATAATAGGTCGTTACATCTGTAGGTCACAAAGCTACCTGACCCGTATGGGGACTGTCAGGATGAGCCAACCTACAGACGGAGCGTCTGTCTGGAGCAATGCAAAGCCTCGTACTTGCATAGGGAATGTGGATGTGCTGTCCACTATCTGCCCCTCAAACACTTAAGTAAGTGCATGCAGTGATTGAGCAAACAAGAGTTACAGCTTTCGTAAATTTGAAGAGCACAGATATGTGTTCTGTTGCCAGCTAGAACGTCGTCTTATATGCATGTTTTTTTTCGATAGTTTCTGTACTGTATTATTGACTGAATATGTGACATGTTTGTTTATCTCAGATGCATCAGTAAGTCAGAAGCATGTTCTGAATTAATATTCGTCATCAGGGCACAACCGTACATGTTCCTACTATGACAAAACCACTTGCCTAGATAGCGTTATGAACGATTGGTTTCTGCAAGCCCTTCAATCAAACTGCACATGCCCACAACAATGCAATCACTTGTATTACGAGCACAATCTCTACCTATCAGACATACCCGTTGCCTTTGCCGAGTACATGACACGAAATGTTCAACGGTCAACGGAAGAATTTCAGGAATCGTGTTCTCGGATTGACATCTACATGTCTGAGTTGACATCAGAAGAAATCACATCTGTGCCGTCCTATACATTCATCGCTCTACTCTGTGACATCGGTGGAGCATATCATATCATAAAACATGATATCAACTAGACCAACATCGAGAAAGATGGGAGTTAGCATTCCATTTCAACCGCGAGGAATAATTTCGTTAACAGTTTTGTTCGTTACAATTCATTGTCGAATCATGCAAGCTTATGATTATACGGGTGTTTTTCATGTGGTAACGAGTGCACTTTCAGGTTGAGTTTGCAGATTTTTTTGTCTTGCAACTGCTCAGATAGAGATAGACCACATTGCCTTGGTGGGTGTCTATATTCCATAACTTGCATGCAGATCAACACAGGATTACTGTGAGAGTCACACGTGACAGAGAATATAATGCGGTAGTTGATTAAGTAATAGAAACGTATTAGTTATGTACAATAGGCATAGAACTGTTAGTTTGTGTAATGTTGCTGCACCACTGTAAGCAAATATGCACGGGGAGATGTATTCACTTTTTGCCAATAGATATTATCAACTTATTGTGCAATATTTACCCCTGAAAGGCCAGGACTTGCTCTGTTCACTCGAGGTATGTAGATTGGATCATATTGACAACAAACGCCCAGCTATTATGTCAAACCAAAGTAAATATCGGGCAGGCCGGCATTGATTTGCCAGACAGCATATAAGCATCGGCAGCGACGTTTTTGCCAAAATAGTAGAACAGTTATCAAATAAGACGATTGTGAAGACAGGGGAGCGCAATGGAAAGGTTTGCTGAAGGTGTCAGTGTCGTGGGTTTGAAGTATGTATTTCGTGAGGGTGCTAGCTGGATACGTCGATGTGTCTGGTTGTTACTTGTCCTTGGGGGCATTGCATGCATGACTTATCAGCTGCGTAGCAGAATAAGTCACTATCTGTCTCACCCAATCAATGTCAGACTGGAAATCATGCATCTACCTTCGGTTCCATTCCCGGCAGTGACCTTTTGCAGTGAGAACAGAATGAGCAAACAAGCCTTACTACAAAACGGTAAGTTCTGCAAATATGGTATGTTTCACAACTGATATTGATGCAACACGGCATATTTGAAGCATATTTCTGAAGATATATCGCAATACGTCATATAAACATCAGTGGTTGATTTGATGGCATAGGGTTGTATGACATCATGGAAAAGGTGTATGCACCTTGGACAGAAGGGGTTAGCATACTTGATGCGACAGAAACAACCAAGCTTCTCTGGCTTAGAGACAACACGACGATCACTGATTTGGAAATCAAATTGGCTTCATATGACAAGTTGGCTCATGTATGTTATATTATTACTTTGATTTTTATGATCAGAAAGAAGACGGAGGGTTTGGGGAACCTTTTTCAAGAAAGGAGTGTAAAATATGACGATTTATTTAGCGAAAAGATTGGTATCCGATTTGGATACTCTTTATACACAAATGAAGATAAGAGATTTGCACAAACATTGTCTGGCAATTCTCATTACGCCAAAGCGTCATTGTAAAATCTATACATGTTTCTTGCCGTTTGCCTTCTTTGTATATATTCAACCGGTCTTTCTTTTTGTTAGTTTGAAGCCAAAATATTCATTAATGTCCACGGACCATCCGTTGCAGTATCACTGATTTGAAAGAAACAATGTTCCAGTGCTTCTTCGGCGGAAAAAACCTTGCTCCACCGAACACATTAGATATATTTCTACACACCTCTTGGAATATGTCAGCAATTCAATGCAGGTAAAAACTAGGTTGCACATTATGTTATCAGGAATATATATGAGAAGTAACAAAACTTTTCAGCTGAAGTTTGCAAATGATTATTCATCCCATCCTGGTTTTATTTTTTGCTTCAAAGCATATTTAATTGCAACAATGACACATGCTGTAACAGATGGAAGTCTGCATGTGGAGAGAGCCGGAGCGACGTATGGCCTACAACTTATTGTCACCACAAACCAGTCAGATTATGGCGTGATTAACTCGCCTGTAAAGGGCTATCGAGTTCGTAAACTATATGACTTTATACAATATGTGCAATAATAATTATGGTTAAGATGTAACAACATCGTTAAAATGTAATCAACACAGACTGTAATCTTTTCCAGGCTAAACCAGACTGTAACATATACTTCCTTTTTGAGATATCTTGTGAATCCATGTTATGTATTACAGGTGCTGGTCCATGAGAAGAACGAGTTTCCAGTTTTGGACCAGCATGGCCTGTATGTGCCAGTGGGCAACGTGGTCGCACTTGCGACAACCATTCGAAATGTAACAAGACTTGCTACGAAAACATGACCCATTTCCTCAATGAAAATGCTGCGTAAGCATTAATATCAGATAAACACTAATATCCACACATCATCAAGTAATAGTTATCCTATATTTGCAGGTGTCAAAGCTACCAGCTCCGTATGGAGACTGTGAGGATGGGCCAACTTACAGACGAAGCGTCTGCTTGGAGCCATGTAGAGCCTCATTCTTGCACGGGGAATGCGGCTGTGTTGTACATTACTTGCCCCACGAACACTTAAGTAAGCCCTTTCAGATGGTCGGTACTCATCAGCTGCAACTTTCATTTTTTGTGCAGCACCATTTACCTTGGAAGTCTTCTTTAAATTACGGTTATCCGGAGATTTCATGGAAATCCATTACACCATTATAACTGTATCACTGTATTCTTCCAAAATTAACATATGTGTTATTGTAGCAATATATGGCAATGCGTTTATCTAATAATGCACCTTGAATACTATGTGCATAAGCAAACATAAATGTATAAAATTATTTTCCATTAGCGTTCATCCGCTTCTGTTCCTTCTACGACAAAACCATATGCCTTGATACCGCGATGAACAAATGGTACCTGGAAGGCCTCCTATCCAACTGCACATGTCCTCAACAATGCAATCAATTATATTATAAACACAATCTCCACCTAGCAGGCATGTCCGATGCCTTTGCCGAGTACATGGTGCGAAACTTCGTCCAAGGAATATCATTGAATGCATTTTTGAAGTCGTTTTCTCGGATTGACATCTACATATCTGAGTTGACATCAGAAGAAATCACATCTGTGCCGTCCTATACTATTTGCGCCCTGCTATGTGATATCGGAGGAGCACTGGGATTGATTCTTGGAAGTACGATACTGACTATATTTGAATTTGCAGATTTCCTTTTCGCTTCGGTGTGGACAGGGCTTTCATTTTCAAAATCAAGCAGAAAGACCGAGGTCTACCCGAGTTCCAACGCCAAAAATCAAAGAGATCGATGTGAATAATCACACACTATATCCATTCTGTATATTATGATTTAATTGATGCATTTTATAACGTAGTTTTTATGGCCAACCAAAGGCAAAGAAAGTCCTCATTGAGAGGGAAATAAAACACTGCATCATCGAGTTCCATGAATGTGTGGGCTTTTAATGCTTCACATATCCTCAAATTGAAATAAATTACTTGAAATATATTGTAACTCATAGTTTTTTTTTACACCTGTCTCAAATGTATAAGATATATGATCCGATAAATTTTGTGTGTATATATATATATATATATATGCATTTTATCATGATAATATCGCTCACTAGCATCTGATTACAATTGGTAGAATGAATGCGAGCCGCCCGGGCATTTCCATTATATATGTGTATTTCTGTTGATCTGGATTTCCTGTCAATCATGGGTACTATTATAGAGCACATAATAAAATGACATTTTAATATCATATCTATCTGAGCCACTTGATGATATTCCATCGATTACGTTGTTGAGATGCCAATGGGCTGCTATCATACAATAATTGTTGTGCGAGATACATAAACTGGCGTATTATGAAATATTAATGCTCAAGTCAATCTTCTCGCATCAATTCACATGGAACATAGCCAATTGTTTTGTGGCTGGGCATGTTTGTTGGGTCAAATCAACCGTATGATCTTGAAAATGACAATATGAAGCAATATGTGAGTGAACAATTGGACTGCAGGAATGCATAGATGGTAACTTGTGCTAATGGCAAATGCATAGTATGGCAAGTTATGAGATATGCCGATTTAAAATTTAAAAAGCTGATGTCCAATATATATCCATAACAATCTGCGCTGCGTATTGCCTGTTGCATGGCAAAGCTAATAACGATATGTTTGTGACAATAGAAGGCCACACGTGTTGCGTTACTTCTCCTGGTTCCGTTCTCGCTGCAGACAATAACAGTCGGGAACTGTGGTGTAGAATTATATTCCAATTAATTTTAGTAAGTTAAGACATCCTGTCGTATATCTGGTACACAAAAGCAGCACTACCTACTTACTGACACCATCATAAACGCTAGAAAAATCTCTCTTCCAAAACATCTCAGCTTCGTCACTGTGAGGGGATCCATTCTCTATGTCCTTTCAATGGACTCTGCTGGAGCATTAACTTACTAAATATTGATCTGCAGGTTATAATGAATGTAGTTAGCGCTGTGTTGGTTAAGAAGGGTGCTATAAATAGAAGGAATTGAGTTCGATAGGGACTCTTTGCTTTTTCTTGGACTGCCAGACATTGCATACTGTCAACAAAGGAGATTAACATAACTAGCAAATGCTATTGGAAACACAAACCCTTGCATTACAGGTGTTGCCGATACGGCTGGGGGCGACATTTAGCATAAACTTACCAGACGATTCAGGTAGCAGTGTAAATATTTTAACGTTGATATTGATCTCATCGTACATAAGCACGGGCATATGGTAAAAATCCCACTAAGTAATTATGTTGATACGTATGGACCTTGAGAACAATGATGTGATGCATAGATTGTAGTGTAGATACCGTCTCCATTCTAGTAACGACAGCCCGTTAAATAAGTGCGATATATAATTCAATCCATCAATTTCTCATACACAGTTGTGATTAATGAAAGCAGTCGTTATTTGCCCCTAATGTATCAATTATTGAAGCATCAATATTCTACATTTCGGTGCACACTCTATTTGATATCTACGTTATGGTATCCTCAATATAAGCGTCCACATCCATATATACCTCATCTTTCATTGATACACTTTCGATTTATATTATGAAAACTTCAATCAGGCGGTAGGTTAATTACCAAAGCAGTGCGTATTGTAGTTTGCATTAATGTAATATCTCATACTTGAACCAGAAATTTACGCAATTATGCTTGGAAAAGTCAGCTTCAATTTACGGACTTGAAACCGTTTATTTAAATATAGGTAAAGATATCAGTATACAAATTGGTTATTTGTGCGTGATATCTTCGTTCGCTACACGATATTTGTCGTTATGTTGAGAACTGTGCAGCGGTAAGTATAGCAATGAGCTTCTCTTGCGATGTTTGCATTAGCACGATCTCATCCTTCGATTCAAAGACCCTTGCTTCCACTAACACCCAGCCCACAGAGGATTGCGGATCCATGTTGATAATCGGACATAGGGCCAACGGGACCATATGATTGGATCAACATTGATCAAAGAGGCCTTTTGAATAACACCCAATGATTACATTGCAAGTGGTAGGCAGTAGCATAGAGCGTCCGTTACCGTAGGCAACCATCTCTTGAGTGATATATACACATGTCAATACTGGTATTGACGTCATTGAGTCTATAAACATTGATACAAGAAAAAAACTGATGTGTATAGGATCAATTGTCATCACGCAGCACGTTATTTTCCTGCAATCATCAAGTAATGATCGATCAAGTGAAACACTGAACCAGACTTCATATTGTGATCAAGAAGAGGCGCGATGGAAAAAAGGTGACCGATTGTGTTAGTAAAATAGGGTTGAAGTATATGTTCCATGATGAAGATGGCTATGTGCGTCGATCAGTCTGGCTCTTAATTGGTCTGGCAGGTATTGTGCCGTATAGTGGAGTCAGGTGTTGCGATGCACTATACACACCTGAGGTTAATGAAGAAAAGACTCGGAAGTACGGGTATAGGTTTAGAAAAAAATTATCCTTTATTCCTTTTCTTTAACTATTGAATTTTTAGATGATACTTTGCCTAAAGGTTGAGGAGAGATGTGTTTAGCTCGGGGTCCCGGGCTATCTTGATTCTCATGGGACTTGCTGTAGCCTGGTTATAGAGGGCAGGGTCGTTTCCCCAGTCATCGGACGTTGCCTAGGTAAGACGGGCATGTGGCGATAGGGAGTGAGGTAAACACGGGGAAGAGGGAGGGGGGAGTGGTGACACGTGGGTCTCTCGTGGATCAGAGAAGTTGAGATTTATAATTGATATCAGCTGTGGGGGTAGACCAGGAACACAGACCTACGACGCTCGTCATTAACTTTTACATGGCTTCACTACAATATCCCACCAAGTACTTTACGAATTGGGTGGATTTCACGAAAGACAAGTATTCTTTTCATACGAATACACAGCCTTATTTAAACTCACAAACGATACACGACTCTAAATGATATCAGATTACGTGGAAATAAGTAATTGAACTGCAAATAACACCACATTATACTGACAAAATATTGACCTTGAAAATGGCCCGTTTGATGGGTACGTATTAAAGGCAGGCAAGCGGGAAACATGTCTGAGCTGGCTTCGAAAACAACCATAGCCGTGCCGTCCTGTACCCTTCTCGCCTTACTTTGTGATGTCGGGGGCTCCCTGGGACTCATTCTAGGAAGCATTATACTGGCTATATATAGGATATATAGGATATATTTGTAACATTATAAGACTAAAAAAGATCAATATCAAACCTATTTAAGCCACACAAAAGAAACGTGTTAATGCTCTAGATGGTAGAAAAAATAATATATATATATATATATATATATATATATATAGATATATATATATATATATATATATATATATATATATATATACATATATATATGACATATATATATATATTTATATATATATATATATGTAAAGATATACATAAATATATGTATACATATATATATATTTATATATATATATATTTAAGAGAAGAATATATATATATATATAAATGTATATATATATATTTATATATGTGTATACATATACATATATATGTATGCATATGTGCATATATATATACATATATATATATATATATATATTTAAGACAAGAATATATATATAAATGTATGTATATATATATTTAAGACAAGCATATATATATATATATATATATATATTTAAGACAAGAATATATATATATACATTTATATGTATATATATACACACACACACACACATATATATATATATATAAATATATATATATATATTTATATATATATATATATATATGTGGATAAATATACATATATATATATTCTTATCTTAAAATAGCTCAAAAAGACTATTTAATCTTATGATATAAATATGCATTCTGATCATCGATTAATCACAGGGGTGGTAATTAAAATCATTCAACATTAATACTGTGGGAGCTCACACATAGTGCTACACAACGCTACCCAATCAACGCATGACGTCTAAATATATCAATAAGTGTGGTAGATAATTGAGCTAAAACAACGCAGTAAGTAGGATTAAATGAGTAGTAATTGGTGAAAAACAAGCCGTCGTAGGTGATTTATTACTGAAAACATATCAATCAGTATTAAAATGTAAACTTTGGTTGAGCTATTCATCATAACAAGCAATATAAAACAAAATAAATACAAACATTTCAACAACAGGCAAATGGTCAACAAGACACGCAAAACACAGGCGGTCATCGTTTAACAAAAACAATTTAACCACATAACGCCAGATTTATGTAATGTTGAAATAAACATTAATTTTTGAGATGAGAAATATGTTGGCATGAAAAAGAACAAAAGGTTCTTTACTTGCTTAAACAAACATTGCAGCCAATAACAACCCTTACAGGCATCTCATGGCAGGAAACGTGGTACTTTTTACGACTTCATGTTAATGTTTAAGCCCAAAAGTTGAAACCAAACGAGCAGCTATTGTCGAAAGTGTATCAGTATGCGAGACCCTCTGAAATGAGCGCGGCATTCAGCAAACCCATCAAATCATTTTTCGCTATCTAGTTCATGGATATTAGTTCGAGTAATGAAGCTGTCCCCAAGGGCTGGCAACGCTCGAAATACACATCAACATGCTTGGGTGTTAATTCTGAGCGTAAATTAATGATTTATATATATCTGAATTAAAATTGAAAAAGGCACATTGGTCAACCATAAAAGGCAGTTACCACGGAATGCACAATGGCACAGCCATAACACTCCCTGAGTTAGCTATACAATCCTTCGCATCATGTCAACTGATACATCCTTGAGTTCAGCTTCCATTCTGTAGTGGGGCTTGCAGGCACAGGTTTGATTCTGAACATGGGTGGGTCATATTCAGCATACATCAAATACTGCTTCATAATTGTGGGTATTAGCAGTTCATCTAAACACTTTGTAACTCATTTTTCTCGTACTCCTGATGGTATTTCTTATGAAGAGTCGACAGGATGACAACAAAGGCCTAGGCGTCTCTGAAAGAAAAATTGCTTATCATTATTAACAAGGGGAAAGTTTGTAAGCATGACGCTTCATCAAAAATATCTTCATAGAGAAAATGAAATGATTCCTTTTGAATTCCACACTTTATTCCTTCCATTCCAGGTACACAACAGCTATTAGATTCAAACATATCACTGGAGATTGACGACATTCAACCAGGTCATTTCTGATTGATAAATGTAATATAGAATATGAAACTGAGAAGTACGGATCCATTTAAGAAATATGAAGCTGCGTGAAGTGATGTATAGTAATACAGCTTACCCGTGCAAACTATAACAAATAGTTTATAAACAACAACAACTGTGCTATTGTTTGTTTAAATATAAAACAAGAGACATTACTTATAATTCATTACTGAATTGCATTGGGAGTTTGCACGCATGGGTAATTCACGATGAGATGCAACGCATTGCAAAGTGATTATCACATTGAATTCATTGTCATGTAAATTATACGTCATTGACAAATGATTGATGAGTGAGATACATCAAATAAAATTAAAACAAACATTGTTATTAAACTTTTTGGTGATAACAATGTGAGGGACTTGTTGGACTTACGCAGATAATGGAGCATGATTTCTCGTGATTTTTCACAATTTTGTGCCGCTTCATGGGGCAACTTACTCTTGTAGCCTCTCATATAAACCTTCGATCCGAACTCATACACCACCTGTGGGTGCAAGAAACATACGTCTACTTTGATCGATGACGGTATTAAGGTGAACGACAAAAGCAAAACATATTTGAAAATGGCAACATTTACGGAAGAGCATACTGCCACAACTGCACTAAATGGGAGCTGACACTGCCCTACTTTAGCGCTGCAAATCGTTGGTGCTTATCTGGGGCAAGCTGCATTTACATTGCTCTGTGGCCGCGACTAATTTAACGCATTTGATTTAACACAGCAGAAACGCAACGCTGATTAGGCGCGCATTGTATTAACGCTGTTGTGAGGCTTATGCGCTTCCATGAACAGGGAATGGCTTATCATCCACAGCAAACATGTTGAAAATCACTTAAGCAGACATTTCACTTTGAAGATTTTGCCCTGTTCGCAAAATAATTGCCATTCAGATTTTCCTATTTAAAAACTTTTTAGAGTGGGACACTATCTAAGATAAGTGTATATTTACGATTTTACGCATAAGGTACTTATGCTCAAGTCGCCTATGTTCTAGTCGCTTGCTGCTGTTGTGTGACATTTGATAATAATCATACATTGAAGAGAAAAAGGTAATTACCAATACAGGGATATACAAATTAAGTGCTGGACAACCACATGCAATATTAATTTTCAATACTCCTCGCTCATAATCTACAATGCTATGTAGACTGAAATAACATCATCCGAATTATTTTCTTTATAGCTGTCATATATTTAAATCATCTCTGAACTAATTTATCATGTCGTGTTTATGACATGATAAACAAACAGAATCTATTTTGTATTCTTTTCGGGGGACATCTCGAGACAAGTTATTTCACAAAGAAATGCTTTGCAAATAACGATGCATTGCTGCAGTGTTTCAGCTCTTAATAAAAGCAATATAAAAACGCTTCAGTAATGCGGGTGTGGCACTGGGCTGTAATTGCACTGTAATTCTGTGTAATTCATATATTATTCACATTCGGAAATTGCACGGTTGGGCTGCATTGTTGATACTGCCAGCAATTGCAGTAAAATTAACATATATGGCACATATAAAACCTTCAAAGGGATCTTGTGCTGCCGTCAAACCATGAAATGTGAAAGTACAGCAAGTACTGTAAGTACAAGGTTTTTGGGAAGTATAACTGGTTTGACATTGAAAGTCTTTCAGAATGACACCGAGCAGCTAAATATAAGAGATATATGGAATATAGTAAAACACCCATTTCTTGAATTTGGTGGTTTTACTCACGAGTGTTAAGCACATCAAATTACATCGTCTCGTTACCTGCAGCATATGCGGAGGTGCTCGGTGCATGATAAGAGCATCGTAGATCAAGGTTCTCATTGGAGGACCTCCCCGACACCTGAATGAGTTGTCGGGATCCAGACCGGCTTTCAACAGCAGGACCAGACAGTCGTAATTATAGGCACGTATAGCAGCATAGGACGAGCAGGTGGGGAAGTGACAGAATGAAGTATCCATGTACTTGTTGATATCAGCCCCATGCTCAACAAGCAGCTGTCAACAACCCAAAAGCATCAACCACTGATACGATAGCATAATCTGGCACAACTCAATCATTAACGGACAATGCGCAGGCCAACAGACTCACACGCTAACCACTAACCAGCAAATGCTAATATATCGACCATCAACAGAGTACCCGAGAAAACTTGACAATACACAAGCATAGACAAGCAATGCTCATGCATCAACTGACAACACACGACGATAAACCAACAATGCACAAGCATCAGCTGACATATATAATATATCTGATGGACAGAAAAACGTTTCCTCACAATATCATATGTTTCTACAGTAATATGCCACAACTCTGCATTGAATACCCACCTTTGCGATGTCATAACAACCATACTGGCATGCCCTGAAGAGCGGTGTGATTTGGCACTGTTCATCTCCATCAGGGCAGGCCCCGGCTTCAAGACAGACACGAACCAACTCTATCTTATTGGTAACACAGCAGTGAAAGAGGGGTGTATTCCTATACACTCCATGCTCGTCCAAGTCTGTACCATCTACCACTGCTCCGCGTGAAAGCAGGTATTTGACCATCTCTATGTCGTTATCTGCTCAAACACCACAGGAATAAAGCAGAAGAACAACTGATGTGCCCATAATACAAAATGACCATGGTGACTTGAAAACTCATGGAGGTTGTTTTAAAAGGGTGATAGTGCACTTCTATAATGTGACAAAGGTACAGGTGAGCGAGGCATTGGGGTAAATTAAAGTGTTGATGGACTCACTTGTGCATGCAACCCGTAAAGGACAGAGTTGACGTTTGGCGTAGTTGACGAGTCTATGGTCTCTTTCAGCGAACTGTTTCACTAGGTCTAGCTCACCTTTGTCAACAAGGGTGAGGAATTCATGAGGCTTACAACTGTACAGCAAACAATGATACAATAACTTCAAAGGACAAAAACACACATACATCACCCAACACTATTGCTAAGGTGTTGTAAAGTTTGTAGTTTATTATAACATTTCCTGTGCATCAATATCATTCTAAAGAATAACTCCACATCATTAACAGGACAGCACAAGGTGGAGAGAATGATAACTGACATCATTCACCATAGTCACTCATGGGGGTATCACATCCACACGTAGCATCGCGTTTCCCTCAGGTGCTTGAACATGAGACTTGACGTAAAACGTGTGTTCCAATATGCACAATTACTGGTAAGCCATTGAAGCAAGTCAGTTCTTATCTACTAAAAGTTAGATCAATAAACTCTTCTGGTCGTTTCTCTTATAAACTTTAAATGACAGCTTGGAAGGCTGATCGTCCAGAAATCAGCTTGAAATGGATTTTTACAGTTCCTCTTCAGTTAGTATTGCTCGAAAAATAATCTCCCATGATGCGAAATATCCCAGCCACCAATGGCTACAGTAATATACCCACACACACACACACGACACACACATTATATATATATATATATAGACATATTATATATATATATAGATATAGATACACATATATATATATACATATATATATATATATATATATATATATATATATATATATATATATATATATATATATATATATATATATATATATATATATATATATATATATATATATATATATATAAATATATATATATATATATATTCTAGGGGCTTTTTGTGCACACGGCTGTGGTGCTGGGTTTTTTTTTATGTGAGCACATAAGTGAAACAGTTCCAATTGGGCGGTGAGATAATTTATAGAGCCGCGGTGTTTTCCTATAGCGTCGGCAATGAGAAAAAATTAGCTGTTGAGGGCGACACCACATGCGGGATTGCTTATCAAAATAATGGAAATTTATATTGATGATGTTTATAGCCAACGGTATTGTATATTAGCCGCGCACGACGGTAATATAAATATATACGTTGTGCACGGCTAATTGTATATAAGTGAATCACACGTAAGTCCGGTATTACTCTTTAAACTTGGGTACGAGTTGGTCTGGGTACGAGTCGGTTTGAGTACGAGTTGACCCTAACTCTACTAAAGCTGATAAGTTGAGATAAATGGCCTATACGATATCATTTCAACTTGAATATATGTCATGAATATTAATTCGCATTACTGGGTATGCACGATTTATAATTCCATAGTGGTTAATCTAGAAGCAGCCACTGCCATTGGTGAATTACACACTTACGGAGTGTTCAGCTTACAATTGGGCATTTCGAGTAAAATCTTCCTGTATTGATTACTTTCGATATCACTTGTCCTAGTTTGAGGTTCGTCTTACGTCCATTCGGCCACTGTTAGTTGATACGAGGTGATATCAGATCGTCAACCATAAGCGGCGAGGTAACTTGCCTACATGGTGATATCAAATCGTTTACCATTAGCAGATTAGGGCGAGGTAACATGCAAGGAATCACTTTCATTAATGTGCGAATAATTTTGGCTTTTATTCCTTAACAAAAATATGTCTATACCATGAATACTTAAGGCAAACTGCACATTAAAAGTTCAAATGTGGTGGTATAATTAGATTGGTGTTTGTATGGAATAAAATAGTATTTTGTAGCCCTAGTGGGATGCCATGTATTGATAATTCCATTAGCAATCAAGGTACTGTTGTGCAATGGTAATGCATGCTATGACAGCATAGGGGTGTCAGTAATTTTTCAAAATTTGAGTATCATAATCTGATTTATAAAAGAACAACACAATGTCTACTTCTCATAGTATGATTATGAGACATACACATTCAGAGATATAATACACAACAAGACCTACATGAAAAACAACCATTGCTTTTCTCTGTTTTACATTATGGGAATTAAAGCTATATTCAATAGATAATCTTTATTAACTGCTGCGTGATCATAATAATCATGACACAAACAATGCCAACAATTTATTTCATCATATACACAAGCCTTGATTAGGCGTTTTGTTGGTTAGCTAAGACACAACAATTGAGTTAATATTCTCTAGATAACACAGAGTCAGGATTTGGGCGCTCTTATCTTGTGCCACCAAGTAATGAATGCTAATCTGCGTTTCCAGATAAGCTTTTCCCCATAAGCACCATACCACCTGAAACATACATACATCAATAACAAATAACTGACATTATGATGGGTAAATCTTACATGGTATATTACATGGTATAATGCAAACAATCTCAAAAATATAATTCATGACAGTTAAGATTTAGTGTTTGTTGACAAATATATTCCCGCAAATGAATTACTAGAAATATCATAACATTAGTCCCTCATTTCATTATCACTTCTGAATATCTTAACAAAAGTAATCATACTGACATGCCGAACAAGAGGCCACCTAAATGAGCTGCATGATCAAATAGACGCCAACCAAGGAGAAGTCCCAGAGAATCGAAAACAAGTAGAGCCATTATTCCCTGGTAACATACAGAAACAAGACTATATTAGTATATACTAATAAATTGTATATTGCTCAACTGGTTAATACAATGGTTGCTTTAGAATGTCGTATTGGAAGCCACTAATATAAAATCACCCCAAACATGCGGCAGCTTCAGAATTTGGATTTTTAAAAATCATATATATGAAATAAACTTCATTGAGGTAGTTCTTTGAAACAACTGTAGAACTGCAACACAAAGAACTTAGACATGAAACAACTCTCTGACTTACATTTTTGGCAGTGAATGAATGAGGGAATATCTCACTGACAAATGCAATACTGAGACGAGCTTCAGGCATCTTAGTTGCCACTAGACCAAGCAACCCCATAATAGCACCTGACTGCAAATTAGACACAGGACGAACAAATACTCCTTGGTGAAATGCAAAAACAAATCCACTTCTGCATGAATAAACTACATCAACATTGTATTAACTTTATTATTGTATTAGTATTATCGACAATGGTGATCATGAAAGCTGTAAATCAATAATTGTGTACTTACAGCCCCTAAAGATACTACAGGGTTGAACCGAGTGACCTTGAAAGCATAACTGGCTAGACTGGCTACCACACCTGCAACACTGTAATTATATCAGTAGCAGCCAACAATTTCGAGTCAGTCGCAAAATACATAACAGCTTTGTTCAATTTTGTCTGACATTTGTGATTGCTACTACATGTCACAATCATACATAGGCGATCGATTGAAGATGGGGTGAGGCAACTGACCCGCAGTGAGATAGAAATTTGTTAACTGTTCACGTCCAAGAAAGGAGGAGGCAGCCGACGAAAATGACAAGAGGACGTACATATTACAGAAGATATGGACGAGACTGTAGTGGCTGAATACGGAGAGCAACATGGCCAGCAGGGAGCATCTTAAGAAACATACGCAAGCTATTAGAACATCCTAAATGCAGATGGCTAAATCATCCATAATCAAGTGAAATGTACAATTTCACATATGACATCAAACTTGTTTGACAAGTGCTATTTATAGCAATGATTATTTGAGCCTTGAATTTGTGGGCAGTAACCTGTTAATCTTTTGATGTCATAACGGGTAACAATGCAATGGTGATGCTTGTACTGAACACCTTAACTGCATTCACCCATTTGGTATACATGGTTGTGTATTATCATCTCCTTACAACAGGATTATTATCATAATACAACCATTAAGAATCAATCTTGAAAACTCAGTTGATAAAACAATAGTTACTCCAACAACAATAATTCTGATAGGATAAATAGAAAAACAATATCACCTGAGTATGGAGAAGCGCTAAACCATTTCTTCATAAATGGGGTTCTAACGGTTCTCCACATCAATAACACAACAGCATTGATACCAATGATACCAAAAGCCACCTTCCTTCCACTATCAAGACCATTCCAAAATTCATTAACCTGTAATCAGAGGTAGAAGTGAACCTGACTCAAACAATACACAAATTCTAATCCTTCACAATGCATCCAACCATCCAGATCGTCTATCACGCCCAACTACCGCTTGCATCCATTAAGCTATCCAAGCTATCATTACTAACAGATAAATGGTTCAAAAACACACAAAAACCAATTATCAACCTCTTTAATCGAGACATGGACCAAAGACAACACTTACAGTATATTCTCTTATTGTCCAATGGTCTAACTTCAATATTTTTCAATGATGGAAAGCTATAGAAATTTTAATGAGGAACGTACACGTTGGCGCAGACTTCCTGCTTTGTGGAAGAAGTCTGGTGGTGCCACCATGGTTCGGTTACGATGAGCACTGAGTTTATTCTCATATTCCCATACAGCACATCCAACGTAGCTACATCCACCAACCTGTTTTTTTATGAAACCAAAAGAAAGCAACTTACCATTAAAAACTAATATGAAGATAGATAAGTGTTGGCTGAACAGTTATAACTATTTTGTTCAACAGAGCAAATTGAAACAGTAAAAAAATTAATGAAAATATATATCATATACATTTTTGTGTGACTATGCATATATGCAAATATATATATATATATATATATATATATATATATATATATATATATATACATATTTATATATATATACATATATATATATATGTATATATATATATATATATATATATATATATATTTGCATATATGCATAGTCTAATGTGAAACATACATATATATATTGATATATATATATATATTTAATATATATATATATATATATATATATATATATATATATATATATCAATATATATATGTATGTTTCACATTAAACTGAGAAATGTGACATAAATTGTTTAATCACCAATATTGTAAATTGAAGCGGCTTTACAAGACCCCGAAGACCAAGACTGACGCCTTCACTCTCAGATTGAACATCCTTAGGAGTTTCAGCTTTCCGTTTAAATCCTCGAAGCACCACTTTGCGACAGGATGTTAACCCACTGCGGGAGAGACATGATCTCAGCAACATGGTCACATTTACAATAGAAATATGATGTCTGTGTAACCATCAGCAGTCTGAAAATGAAATGTCCACAAATACAATAGCCATGCTAGCCCATCACATAAATAGCCATGCACGACGTACCGTCCAACCGGGCTACAAATTACAACAAGATGTTATATACACAGATGTATTTTCAGAGTAAATAACGAAACATAAATTTCCTAAGGACAAAGGATTTTCTGTGTGGCACATCATTTGTTTCTTCGTTGTGCTGATCTTAATGAATAAGCAATGCCACAGAATGCTTGTTATAAATTGGGTGAAATATCGCGATATATCACGTTCGTAGTGTCTATTGGCACGGAAACCGGGCCAATAACCATCCGCTTGATGGTTTGGTGCACGGGAGATACGCATGCGCATATGAAACATCCTGTGGCGGGATATTCTTTCGTCACTTTCGTTTCCGTCGCCGAGGTGGAAGGATGCCATGGACATAGGAGCGAGATTTGATTCTTTTGAATCACTGGTAGAGGGAGTTGAAGTGTTTGGTCAAGAAAACAACGTTGTATTCGTTAAACACGACAGTAAGACAGTAGAAACAGCGCACGTCAACGCCAGACGATGAACATGATGCTTGTCTAACCAAGACGTCATAAATACAGACATTTTGAGTAAACATTTGCCAGGATACAAAAGCCTTATCAGTTGTATAATTATTCAACATAGACTACCTAATATTTTGGACAACTAATCACAGTATATTTTCAGTATTTGTCAACCTTCAACAAGACAAGGAGTCTTTCACCAATATCAAACAAATCAATGCAGACTGTCGAACACCTGAAAGTCTTTCGGTCCATGAACATTGATGCCGAATTGAAAAATCTTTTGCCGTGCAATGGTGGACTTAGTAGTCATTTGTCGGGTTACCGTGCACGCAAAGATAAGCTTATTTGTTATTCTCACGGTTACTATTATAACATGACATCACTATCATCACATGAGAAGTACAGGTGTGAAAAAGATTATACATCATAAATACCCAACAGAGTATTAGGATTCGTTATCTCCCTGATGATTTTGGATATTTATAGCATAGGGAAATCAGGAAGAAATACAAGATTATGGTTAGACAAAGAACCAGTTGTGAATCACCTAGGTACTAAGGCTCAACAACGAGTACTTATAGTCTTAACAACCTATTAAACTGGCTTATCTTGTACATTTGGCATGCATGCATGTACATATAAGGCAATATCCCCTTAGAAATGTGTAAGAATCACGTGGTTCTCCACAACGATAAGGACGTCCTGAACATACCATTTCGTTCTTCAAATCAAAAGTACAAATAAACTCATGGCATGAAATGCAATGTTATTTAAATCTAGTCAAATGCTGAACCTTGTCAAATGCTGACTTAAATTGTCTAGTAGAACTGGATTTATTCAACACAACCAATAGATATCATGTCCCGTGCATATAGATGATAGTTCAGTTGTTTGCACGGTTTCCGGGCGAATAACACGCCATCAGAGCATTCCGTGCACGGTTTCCGTGCATGCATCGCGAGACTGTGTTGTTGTTGGCCCGGCTTCCGTGCCAATAGCAACTTCCTATCACGTTTGATTATGAATGGTAGCCGTGCACGATATTTATATTACCGTCGTGCGCGGCTAATAAATGGAATTATGTGACAGGCAATTGCATCCAGGGTCAAACGGGTTATGAATACTTGGTGATATATTTAATTAACAATAAGTCAAACGACATAAATCTACAGTACCTACTTTTATCATAAAACAAACTATATGATGACAGTAGCGTTATTGTGTTAACGAGTCGTGTTAACAGATTAACACAATATTGCTCAAAAGATAACAGGGTGGTTTGATTTTCGCCGACACTTATGGTAGGCAATATGTACATTTAAGTTTTATGGGATATCAGATCGTCAACTATCAGGGGTGATGCACTTTGCCTAGTTTCCCCAATCCAAATTGCTGAAACCTTTGATCCTTGTTATGTCATAACATTCAGGGAATGTCAATGAGCCAGGCTTATCATAAGCAGCAAGCAAAGATATCATATCCAGAGTAAAAGCACTAGCCCAATGTCAGGTACTTAGTTCGTAAGAGCTAAATAGCACAGGTTTTCTGTGTTTGTATTAGTATTGGAATAAATAACCCTTATTTATCTATGGTTTACTCAAACAATCAATTTAATGTCTTGTGAGAAATCTATTAGTTTGAAATTGATTGAAATCAACTATGATGCAAATGTGCAGTGTTGTATTTTGTAATCGTGAAAAGGCTCTTCATACAGACCGGCTGTTTTCGTTGACAACGCATGCGCAATGGGAAATAAACATGGCGGACACGTTGCAAAATAAAATGCCCGATCCTAAAACTTTGAGGGAAAGACTGTCAGCATGGGACGCAAAGACAGATCCCAAAACAACTTTGACAAATAAACAAAAAGATAGTTTTATGGAATTATCGACCATATCGTCAAATCGGCCTTTACCAGTGGAGGTGAGACTCATTTATCATTTCAAAGTTCGTGTTGACAAATTCTGAACCGAAACTCCCAGAAATGACAGCTGTCATGTTTTGGTTTCTTGCTTTCAAGTTTATCGTGATATGTAAGAATGATTTATAGTTTGGACGGTCCCCAGTGTTGAAATGAGACTTGCTGGTGGAGTCATATACGACCACTATCAGGCTTGGATCGTTGCAGCTAGCCCAATAGACCAACGTCAGGTGCTATTTATCACCTTGTCGCATGCAGCACTACCAGTACTTAGTTCGAAAGAGCTAGTTGCAGTAACTGTCATGACTTGTTGAGACGAGAGAAGTAGCTCTTTTGAACCAAGTGGAGCTTGTGCTCCCTCTGGGTTCTTGAGGAAGGCGTCATCAATGTAGAAAATTCGCTGATAAGACCTTACCTTCACGATGTCCACTTGATGTAACCAGTCCAATTAAATAAATAATTTGTATTATGTATGGCAAAAGAGTCTTTGGAAGCGCAGTAACCGACTAAATTCCAATATGGTGGCGAGATGGTGCAACGATTTGTTATGATGCTGGAAACCGACTTGTTATCAGGTAGGGGACGACCCTCGATTGAAGTGATGCACTCCGAACGAAGTGAATTCCCTTCGATTGAAGTGATTTAACTCATAAAGGGTGTGCAACAAGTGCGGTTGAATATTCAGCCATTATTGTAAACGAAACCTGAAAAACAAGTACCAGATTACCATTGCCAAATATTTACATATGTCTGTATTATTAACCTGGTTAGAGATAATCAATCAATCAATCAAGTGTTAAAAATAATCAATCTGGATGTGGCAAAAGAAAAAAAATACTCGGCCATAGTAGTCCCTGGGGTCTGGCCGGGGGCAGTGGAGGGTGCAAATGGGTGTTTTCCCTGTTGTGTGGGGATGGTCCCAATATTTTTAGTGCTATGACCCCCATCCCTAGAAAAAGGCATCATATCCCGGTGTTGTCTGCAATAATAGCAATTATTTAATGACTGATACTCTGTCAGTCTATGATCTCCCCTAGTAGTGATGTATGTAAACTGGTCAACTTTCATTATGTCACTGCTGCTTGTTTCAGTTTTAGTTTAAGTTGTCATGGCTGAGCCTGTGAAGCAAATCCAAAAAGGATCCCAAAGTCCAGCTTAATTTAAAAATATGTGTTGACAGTTCCAAATTACATATCCAATCATGGATGTTTTTAATATGTTCGAGGTGCATGCACCAATGATCTTACAAATTATCCCCTGTAGTTGAAGTCTTATTGACTGATGTTTGTTGAATTGAAGAGATCCAATGTGTCGTTTTGTAGTTTTAGGCGTTGTATTTTCATTTTCATTGACATTTCTTATTTTTAACCATTACAAGCTGATGCATCAAGGATATCTGTATGGTGGTGATTTGAATTTTTTCATGGCATAAAATTGACATGGTAAATATACCTAATGAGTACATCTATATTAGCAAAAATCAGTACAATCATATTCATTTGTTACTTTTTAACAGAAGTAAATGTCAGCTAAAGAAATTATTTTCTATCATCACTTGATATCTTATAGAGTGACTGCTAAAGCAAAGTTTGTACCATAGATTTTGCCATGATACACCTGTAGAAAGAATCTTGCTGTCTTCCTTAACATATTTTGGATCATTCAATCCTAAATGATAAGCCAATTGAGCTTTTTGATCATCATTAAGATTGTGCACAGTTTGGGGATCATCCAAAATTATAACTGTCTCTGTTTGGACACCTATGTGACTGAAGGAGAGGGTTTCAATTTCTGCTTGCTCTTTAGGGTTAGTGTAACTGTGGTGTTGGTCCATTTTTTCTGGATGAAGTTCTGGATGCAATTCGAGGATTTTTTCGAAACATTGGATGATCCTTTGCAAAATTTTGGTTGAGACTGATGATGATGGGTGCTTGATGACTTTCCACTCATCTTCAGCAATGTATCTTTCATTTGTTTTGGGGCTTTTTGAAGTGGACCTCCATCTTCCAGCTCAACTGCCCAAAGTTTGTGCAAAGATTCACTGGCTCAACGCTTTTTAAAACGGCCAGCCGTAATCAGGGATGAGTATGTTCCATATCTAACCTGTAAAAGCACAGTGTTATACAGGTATATTTACCTAGACTTCAAAACTTCCACTGCCTCAACTGCTCAAGTGCTGTTGATAATTGGAGTTTAATTGGGTTATTAAAAAAACAAAGGGGGAAAGATTCAGGCAATATTTAAAAGGCCTTTTTGTATTTAATACCATAACCATTTATTATATGTACTGTTCACATGTAATCAGATGTTTTGAATAGCCCAACAGACCAACGTGAGGTTTTATTACCTTTTTACCAAAAGGAAGTGCAGCAGCATCTCCCGTACTTAGTTTGCAAGAGCTAGTTTTTAATGTAATATCTCTGCAATAAGCTGTTAGATATTGATTTAGTTTGATGAAGTTGTAGATAAAAATCTCATCTTTCAGATGACACCTGTCCTGATACAGTCAGCAGAGTCATGTTAAACTACAGATGATCCCTGGGAAAATAGAGCAGATATATACGCAATTCTCGTGTAACAGTAGCTAGTTATAAATTTAGATATTTCTAAAATAGGTCGGTAGATTTCGATTTCGGTCAGTGAATTTATAGATTAAAACCTCACCTTTCAGATAAAACCAGTCCCAACTCTGTCAGTTAACTTGTGAGTGTTCCATGGTTAAAACAATCGAGACCTTGATTTAACAGGAGCCAAATCGACACGAATAAAACTACCGAACTTCGTTCCAAGCAACCTTTTGTAAACAAAACCATGTGCTTTAGGCACTTTTGAAATGGTCCCTCGCAATTTGACCTCTAAACCAATCAGAAAGGAAAGGGCAACTAGGTCGAAAAGTTATAAGGTATAAATCTAGTATTAATTGACTCGACTGTGAAGTATATTAGCAGGCAGATGATGACAATAATAGTATGTTAACAACTCAGCAAAGTATGCGCGGTCGCTTACAACAACGACATGCAAGAGACTGGTTGATGACACCGGAAGTTGCAGGGAATTCTTCCCACCAGAATTCGGTGTGGAATTTCGCTGAAAAACTGGGAATTAATCGAATATCAAGTGTTCTCCTGGATATTGGTATGAAAAAAAACCATAGCAATTAAATTCAGTCATACTCTCACCGTTGGTGGCTTTAAATTCTTCTCAGTATGTATTTTTAATGTGATAAGTGATGATAAGTCAAGCATGTTTGTCAATCTACCGATAAAGGTGGGTTTTCCTGTTATACCAACAAGGTAGTACCTGATCGACTGTTGGTCTGTTGGGCTAGAGAGAAGTTACCAATTTACCCGATCATTTGATGTCAGTTGGTGGTCAGACCTGATCGAGCATTGACTTTGCTATTGCACTTTTGATGAACTATGTTACTTATTAATATTCCAACACTGAAATGGACATCTTGGTTGCTGATATGAGTCTGGAATGGCATGAGCTGGTGGCTCTGGGAGGAAATAATAAATATCACTATGATGTATCCGTTAATTTCATAACCCCACCCTAGCCCTACAAAAGACCTTATATTTACCAAAATTGTGGTCACCGCATTAAGATTTTTCAGAAATCAATATATGGATGGCATTTCTTAAAGAATCGCATCGATCAGGGGTAAGCATTTGGTGTGAGATGACATTTATTCACAGGCTCTTGATATATGTTGTTTTTTAGATGCAAAATCCAGTGAGATAGTCAAAAACATTCTTTAATGGGCGCGGAAAGTGACGATGCAGGACGGTATATATGTATATTACCTTACGACTGGGGCTTACCCCCACCCCTACTATTCCTACATGTCAACGGATGGTTTTGTTGTGTTTGAGGGGCTTGTTGTTATGCCCCTGCTTGGCACTAGAAGTAGGTTTCACAATATGCTTGCTTTTACCTAGTCTCAATAGGAAGTGGCATAAAATATCACTTCAGAATTCACCAGAACTTGTCACCTCGTGGCACTTAGAATATAGAAGCATATAATCTGGGTTCTTTCTGAAGAACCATGGTAAATGCACCATCAAGTGCCATGATACATCTATCAAGGTATTGTCAAAAAACCAAATGAATTTACCTTGGTATGTGAAAGTAACTTGATATTCAGGTAACTGTATGTGTTTTCAGCTACCCCTTGATGATGTGGCTACTGTTGTCACCCGAGCCCCGCCAAGCACAGACGAAGACCCAATCTCCCAGCACTTTAATCAGTCCAAATATGAGAGAGTGGACACTGCACAACAGGTGAGTTTCCTTCCTCAATTGGCCATTTACAAATCTTTATGTTTACCTTTGTCGTACAACATGTGTCCGTCATATTTTACATTTGAGGGTTGTAAAAACATGATACATCTGTATACATGGGTGATGTAAATTCCCTTTGGGTTTTATGTCTGGGGTCAGTGTTTCCAAAGTTTGTATGATTGTGTCACTTCAGGTCATGTGTTATGGACACAATGTTTTGTTGTCACACAAGATCAGGTGTCTACATACTGGATGTGTGTTTGTTTTGAAACCATCGATGTACCAGCATTTTGATGTTGTTTCATGGTTTGATGCAGTTTTTCCTCTGGTTCTCTGAAGTGGAAGAAGAGATGGAGGAGGAAGATGAATGCTATCAAAGGTGCGGTATTCATGAACAATAGTTGATGGCCCTAAGAATTGACACAGTATTTCTGTCACAGCCCTAGATCTAGTGCAGGCCACTGAGGCTTGATTTACTGATGTTGAGCTCCTCAGGGGATCTCTAACGCAGTAAAACATTCACCTGCCAACAAATGATGTTATTGGTAGTTTTCCTCCTTTTCTCCATCTAGTTTTATTCACCTAAAACTAATTCCATTCACCCTTAGGGGAACCATTCACCAGTTTAAGAAGCACTGGACTAGATCATTGAACTGCAATGTTGTATAAGTCCAATATAATTGGCACCAACTGTAATTATATGTGGAGGCACTTGAGTCGTGAAACGCCTCGTCCCTAGCAGCTTTATAATATCAGCAGGTATATATGAGCAGCATTTTAACTCTCGAGTACCTTTGATTAAAATTGTGTGTGCAACACATGCATCTTCACTTATGGATACTATGTAACTATGGAATGACACTTTGATTCTGAAAATTATTCGCAATTCCCAGGACAATAGTACCGATAAACATTATTGCAACTACACAAACAAAGATTCTAAATGGGACTTTCCGATTGACGATGTCTTGAACAGAGAGTTCTTAGAGCGACTGCACCACTACAAGCGCGAGTGTGACCAGGTAACAGAAGAAGTAGGTCAAGCTCTTGATCACCTGGCTGGGCTGCGACAACGCTACGTCCACGTCTCCACCAAAACCAATGCCCTCCACGAGGCATGTGAAAACTCACTTAAGGAACAGGTATGGTAAATGAGCATCTCCTGTATTAAAAGGTACTTATCAGGTCAATATGACAGGCCTTTATAGAAAATATTGCCCCATTTTCAACTCACCTGGGTAAAAGTTATCTCTTCTATTTGAAAAATCCACCTTGCAAAACAGGTCAATATCTGGGAATTTTATTTCAAACTTGTCTGCAGTAGTATTACCCTTATATAAGATACACCTGTGTATTCATTTATTTGCTGCACCTGGGGTTTAAGGGAATATAAATGCATAGCAAATAGAAATGTCAAGTTGGATTGATTTGAGGCAGTGCACTTCACAGCTGGATATGTAGGATACTTGTGTGATACAAAGAATCCCAATATTACAAAAACAATAATATATATATATATATATATATATATATATTTATAATAAATTGGTGACATTTTACATCACCTATTTTGAAGTATGATTGTTGAATTCTCTGTGTGTGTGTGTTCTGTAGACCAGATTAGTGGACTCTGCAGACAGCATCACCAACAAACTTACATTCTTCAATGAACTAGAACGCATTTCAAGTGTGAGTAATTATATATATATATATATATATATATATATATATATATATATATATATATATATATATATCTATATATATATTCTGCAGACAGCATCACCAACAAACTTACATTCTTCAATGAACTAGAACGCATATATATATATATATATATATATATATATATATATATATATATATATATATATATATATATATATAAACAAGCTTAATTAACATTTTAAAATTTCCATCTAATTGCCAGATCACATGAATTATTTATGTACATATGTGGATCCCTGTTGGTTGCAGAAGCTGGGTTCGCCCACCTTCTCTGTGAGTAACGAGTCCTACCTACCCATGCTGTCTAGGCTCGATGAATGCATTGCATACATCAACAAGAATGTAAGTTTCAATAAGGGTTTCCATTGTGAGCTGCAGATAGTGTCATGCCATGATGAAAGCAAAGCCTTCAAAAACAGCCCCCAAACATCATCATAAAATATCTTATCTTCTGGATAGTGTATAGGGATGAATGGAAGATAAGCCATGCTGTTTACATTTATCTTTGACAGTTTTACATGAGTTCATAGGTGTGGGGATTAGTTTATAATGGAAATGAAGTGACAAATATGTCTTTAGTTTGCACCCCTTTGCCATAAAATCATTCCTCTGCATTAATTTTCAAAATTAAATGTATAATGCATCAAACTAACCCTGGGTTAAAAAAATGAATGTTTTCTTTCTGTCCACAGCCTCAGTACAAAGAATCCTCCGTTTACATGGCCAAGTTCAGGCAGTGTTTGTCGCGGGCACTCAACCTGATCAAAACGCATGTCTTCAATGTACTGCAAGGTGCTACACAACAAGTTTTCCCAAAAAAAGTAAGTCTTGATTCTGGAGGTATGATTGTAAAATGTTACTAACATGAAATGAGTGATATCCAGTTATCTACTTATAAAATAGGGCAATTGATTTATTTCTTGGTCACCTTTCATTAAGCTATCACTTAGTTTTTATTGCAATAATTTACTGGTTGTGATGAAGCTAATATCTTACCGAGATGTATATTGAATAATTATCCTTTTCATGTTCAGATATGCATATGGATAGCATCCATCCTTATTAGTTGAATTATGCTAATGAGATTAATTATGCTAAGAAGTTTTTCTATAGCCTGCCCAAATTTATGTGACGAGGGTGAGTTTGATGTATATACCAATATACTGTATGTAGTATAAAAGCAAGCAACTGCCGTCATCGTTGGTTATAATCCTATCATACTATTGGTGGCTGGATACAGAATATAATGATAATTTAAAACACTCATATATGTGTGCATATTTTGTTTATACACACACACACTTACACACAAGCACCCCACCCGAGGGCCCTTGTCCCCTGCGACGACAGTTTATACACCGCAGCACTTTCCTTTCACAACACCCTTATCGTGATTGTGACAGTTTGCGCGACGTTTACTTGTATTGGCACAAGCCTACGCCCGATTGCTGCAATATCTTTTGACATGAAATAAAACCTTAGTCAAAGACTTTAGTTGATATGATATTTTAACAAATTGCAATTTGTGAGCTTCATGTGCGAGCCAACAGAGCTGACTAAAAGTTGATAAGATCATGGCAAAAGGCCCTTTTGCCATGAGGCAGACATTTCAGAATGATGCTCTAATCCACCGTGTACAATGTATGCCACCCTTCTAGTTGTCATTATTATCACAAACCTCAAACGTTTTGTGTATAATTTTAGAGAAGGCATAAAATTGACATGGACTAGGACCTTTATTTGTGAAGAGACGAAGCTGGTTGTCACTCCATTCCCCATCATTGTAGTATTACGACGACGATTAAATCCCATGCGTCATAAAAAGCGTTATCAAACAGATCAGTATTTGTCTTGATCACAGAGTCGCTATTTGTTTTAAATGAGCTGTTTATACTGGGACGTTTTTAATGACTGGGCTTATTTTTGTATCCGGCCTGGGAGGCTCGGACAGGTGAAAGGTCTTTAGGGGTAAATTCAAGCCCGTCCAAATCGAAGATCACCCGTTCAATGGACCGGTGGATTGGTCTCTGGCTTAGATCTTGATATATATAATAACGCTATCTCTCAATATATATATATATATATATATATATATATATATATATATATATATATATATATATATATATATATATTTAGGGTCCATTCTATATATATATTTATATATAAATACATATATATATATATATATATATATATATATATATATACAGTATATACATATATATATATATATATATATATATATATATATATATATTATAGTTAGCATTGATTTAATGCAATGAATACCCTTATAATAAACATGCTTTATAAAAAAAAGGTCATCTTTTTAGAATAAGTGTTCAATAACTAGTTGACTGACCCTGAATGAACATATTTGATGAAAAATCTGTAAATGTCATGGTTTCAGCCAAATTTCAAAGGTGATACTGAGGTAATTTTGTTGCACCTATTTTACCCCTGCATATAACAGTGGCTTTGTGGAAAGCTCTTCATCTCTTACTTACACAGGTCTCTTGTCTGCCTTTCCAAATCCCATTAACAATTGTAAAATAATACTTTTATGTGGCAAACAAAGCGTGCTCTTGTTGATTGACTCGACTTGGATAACTGTGCTTACAATCATATCAGTCAGTAGGTAGCCATTGTGATAGCAATCTGTCTGGAGTGGGGCATTTGCAATTTCCTGTGGTAGCAATTTGAGTGGAGTGCTGTATCTCTAATGCTAGGGTTAGTACTCTGTTCTAACCTTACAAACTGCAAATTAAGCTTCTCCAGGTGTTCATTCCCTCCCATGCTTTAACATGATAACACCCCAGAGAAAGCTTGGGCTTATTTTCAATGGGTAGCTTGTGCCTGTGTTGTAGTCTTTTGATTTCCATTTCCTATGCAATATATAGCATCCTGGCATATGTGAGAATTACCAAATGACTGCTGATACACACCTTGATTTGTCAGATGTTGAGAGATAAAATCTGGTTCTCAAGTCTGAAAACAGACTTCTATAGCCACTAAAGTAGAAATTATATATCAGTGGTGATGGGTGAGTGGTGCTTTACAACTTGAGTGCCTTTGAATATGTTATTTCACTGGGTAAACATATTGTGTGTTTGATTCCATTGCATGTCATGGCAGCAACAAGTGCCTGGGCCGTCAGATGATGCGTTTACGTTATTCTATGGCAAGTTCAGAACCAACGCCCCCCGAGTCAAGGCCCTCATGGAACAGATTGAAGATCGCCTGGATAAAAGCCCAGAGTAGGTGTCATTGGTTGGCTTATATTCTATGTGTGTGGTATTATCAAGATTTAAAATGCATCTTATCCCCATCATCATTATCGTGAGGTCATCATGAAGATCATCATCATTATTCTCACTAATCTCAGTATCTTCTTATCAATATGATTAATCTGATCCCATACTTAACCTTATCATTCACTTCACTAAGCCTGTATATCTTTCTTGTATTCACAATTATTCCAGTAGTCATGGAAAATCTCAGTCCCCTTTTTTCAGTGCTTAGATATTAAATTTGCACAACGTAACCCTGTTATCATATCATCATCTCATCTTCTCATGCAAACAGCACTAGGGATGTTGATTTTGTTACAACCCATTAAATTTCATGATTTCCCTCCATCTTCCTACGAGGTTTATAAGTGTCCTGATGCGCTTCAAATTTTTAAATTGCTCTACCGGACAGGTCCAGCATGGTCACTCTCTATGTCAATGTGAAGGTTAACAATTTATCATTTTTCTGTAAAAAATAATGATTTCACAAGAAATATTTCATGATGATATGCTACTGGTTGCATTTGTTTCACCGAACATGAATAATTTCCTACTTCTGTATATAGAGAGTTAACCCCAATTATCTATTTGTACCTTCACTTGCAGAAAGCTATGTAGTTATATGTAAACCGTGATTTGTTTCTTGACCTCTATGTGATGTTTGTAGGTACGAGCAGCTGTTGACAGATTGCCACTCGTGTTACTTCCAGCAGAGGCAGACTCTCCTCTCACCCAGCGTCCATGCTGCTGTGAAGGAGCTTGCTGCCAAGCACAGCCGCGACCACTGTGCCCTGGTGAGTCAATGAACCCTCGAACACTACTCTGGTTTGGGAAATGTATTGAGAACATTGATTCATGTAGAAGATACCACTTGTGTACACAACACGCCTGAAATATTGACTTGTATTTGGGTACAAAACCTTGTACGCCAAATTTGCATTGAATATAACCCACTGTATGATCACTAGTGTATCGAGTGCCAGTTCTATGATCTATGCCTGTAGAGCACTAAGCTGTATTCACTTTGGACAAAGGGAAAGACCTGATTAAATGTGATTCCAGCATGTATTGCCTACATTTATATGGCTCTTACAGACTAATGTCTTTATTAGAATGCATAGCTGCTGTACATGTGCCCTGAGCACCTATAAGATTTGCTGTGAATGTATGTATGCATTGTTTAGGTGCGCAGTGGCTCTGCCTTCATGGTACACGTATGTGAGGATGAACACCAGCTCTTTACGCACTTCTTCTCCAAGCCATCGCCAGCACTTGAGTCAGTTATCATATCAGCTTGACAATTGTTTGAAACTTTATACTTTTCTCTCCGAATATTGCTGAACTAATGGGTCCAACATCTGCTGAACTAATGTGTCCGCTGCCTGGCTGAAGTGTCAGTGGATTAGAAGATTATGTATTTGTATTGGTGGATGTGTATTTTTGTGGGATTGTGTGTATTTATGTATATCTTTATATTTAGTTGAGCATAGATCGATACCGTAACCCAGTCTGTACGAAAGTCATTATCACATTGCAGGACATGAGGTCCTGCAATACAGTCTGCATTGCAGGACCGGACAAGTTTTTGCAGGACCAAAAATTTTATGTACATTTTAGTGAAAGTTAATTTGATCACATACACATACATGTAGGGCTAGTATGCATAGTTATTTTGTTTACAAACAAGGTCAAAGGAAATGAGGTCAAAGGTAGTCTATGTCATCTAAACGCTTGCATCTGATACGGATCTATATTGACGATAGAATCTGAGCGGCTGAATGATTTAGACTAGGTCAAAGGCAGTCTGGGTTAGTGAACGGTTTCCGGTTTCCAAACGCATCCAGTTCGAAGAAGCGGGGACACAAAATATACTTCGAACACCTTGGCTGTTACTGTTATATACTATTGATTACGTCATTCAAAACAAAGAAACACAGGAATTGTCCAAAAATGTAGACATTTGCATGATTTTTCAATAAAAAAAGGATATTTTGCTAAAGAATTATTGCCGGACACGTGGGCCTTCAATTAACATGCAATTGCCGGACCTCGCGATTTATTACCGGCGGGAGCCGAGGTCCGACGAACTTTTGTACAGACTGGTAACCCTGAGCAGGGTGTGTAACTGTACTGAATGTGTGCATATACAGAAATGGCTTAATATTGTGTATGTGTATGCTTTTGCAGGTAATGTTTGTGAATGTGTGTTGTGGATTAGGATGTATTTAAGTCTGACCTGTGTGCACAGTGCCATGCTAGAGGCCCTCTGCGTCAGCCTCTACGACGTCCTGCGTCCTCTCATCATCCACGTCAATCACCTCGAGACACTCGCCGAACTCTGCAGCATCCTCAAGGTCAGTCACTGCTTCTACGTACCTCATTGATTCTTGTATAAGTTCAAGGAATTAGTGATATTAAATGCTTTATATTATCTTAATGTTCTTTTATTAATTGTTTGCCCTACAATTTCATGAATAAGATGCTATATTACACTGAAATAAGTTTTTTTATCCCGTATTTTGATTTACCTACATTCACATCTATAGATATATCATATTTAAGTTAGTGTGGTGAAGCTATATATGAGCTGTATCTTCCTTGTGAACAGATTGAGATGTTGGATGAACACGTGCAGAATAATGGTGAGAAATTGGTTCTAATTCTTTATAATGTAATAACATATGGAATCTCAGAAATGCACCTTTTAACTTGCTGAAATCAGACGACTTTATACTGTTATACAGTTAGCCTGTCATTGGAAAACTGAGGAAGGTCATTTTGAAATCAGATTCGATTCAGGCACCAACTTCCAATGATTTACTTACAACTTCACTAGTAACCTGTCATTTAGCTTAAAGTTAAAAATGCCAAGAAGCGGACGTATCTTTGAGCCACCTCGTTGCCCTAACTGCTTTAGCCGAAAACCCATAAAGCGTATTTGAGCTGTAAGTCCTATCATAGTTGAACATGAACATCATGGTGTCAGACATTGTCTTGCATGTCATGGTAGAGTAATTTATTCATGACAGTTACGCTTCCAGGGGGCATGCACTCTGCATCTATAGCGCTCACGTTACAGCCCACACGTACCTGGATAGATCTGAATCAATTCTTCAATTCATGATTTAGCCCGGTCGATTTCCACACCATGTGTATATATTGCACCCCACTCTTTGCTATTAAAAATTTGTCCACAATATTCAGCCTAGATGTCACTAAATAACATTTATCACTTAATTAAAATTCAGTCAAATCACTATTGTTCAGTGTATTGATGATGATGGTATGAGTGATACATAAAGTAATCTTGCAATAGCATTCCAGAAAATGAAGACAAAAATGTTACTTAGATGTGCAATAAGTTTGGTTGGATCAGGGTAGAATATGGATAATTCTTAAGCTGTAAAACGGTTTTGCGTCAACATTATTAATAACACTGAGACTGCAATTAAGGGGCGATGTCGAGGCATTTTTCACCAGATCATGATATTGAGTATTTCCATCCTTGTGTGTTTACAGCTAGTCAGTTGGCAGCGTTTGAGGTAGTATGTCGCCAGATGTTAGAAGATGTGCAAGAGCGACTGGTGTACCGTACCCATATCTACATACGGCAGGAAATTCTCAACTACAAACCGGCCCAGGGTGATCTAGCCTACCCTGACAAGCTACACATGATGGAGGTGGGTTTTGTGTACTCGTAACACACCATGCACACACAAACATACGCGCGTGCACACACACACATCTCAGAAACAGTGATGATTGTTATGACATTATGCAATCTTAATTATCTTCAATATATCCTGTCTGCTCTTGAACCTGGTTGCAATTATCATTGTGTATCAGAGCATCGCTGCCAGCATACGTAAAGAGCGTGAAGAGAAACTATCTGGAGATAGCTCGCTCACTGATGGCTCCCTGTCCAACGAGAGCTTTGCTGAGAAGCTCTTACAGAGAGATGATGTGTTTGTCACAGTGCCTCTGACAGGTTGGTATCACTTTCTCGACTCCAGTACACCAGAGCGATTGTGTTGTCAGTATATATGTTTTTCTGGCATTGGTATTTGAAAGAATTATAAACACCCATGATCACAGTAAAACCACATGTTTTGTGATGATGGTTATTTGTATGAATAAGTTGAATGTCCATGGTTATTTGGCGATATATGTATACTACTGGCTTATGCTTTGTGTTTATTCATTTACATTCCATTTAGCATGGTTATATGAGGAAGTAATTATTGCCTGATTATACATTGACATCATTATTTCCTGTGGGTAAACATTGACATGGTGATACACTGTGGGTAAACATTGACATGGTGATACCCTGTGGGTAAATATTGACATGGTGATACCCTGTGGGTAAATATTGGTAAATATTGACATGGTGATACCCTGGGGGTATACATCGTTATTTCCTGTGGTTATACATTGACATGGTTATTCCATATGGGCATACATTGACATGGTTTTTCCCTGTGGGAACACATTGACATGGTTATTTCCTGTGGAAATACATTTACATGGTTATTCCCTGTGGGTAAACATTGACTTTGTTATTCCCTGTGGTTATACATTGACATGGTTATTCCCTGCATGATAAACATCTTATATATTTGATGGTTATTCCCTGTGGGAACACATTGACATGGTTATTCCCTGTATTTATACATAAACATTTTTATTCCATATGGTTATTCATTGACCTTGTTATTGCTTTTGGTTATTTCAGACTCCGGCAGCAATATGCCAATGTCTCCAGCGGACCTCCATGGCATGTGGTACCCTACAGTGCGGAGGACACTCGTCTGTCTCTCCAAACTCTTCAGATGCATCGATGTAAGTGTCCTATTCAGCTTCATTTCCCCAGGAATACAACTGTCTATACCGTATGATTATCATAAAGATAACAGTCAGGTTTGGGAGGGGGTGGATGTAAAGTTGAGGTGGTGGTTAGTTCTCAATTGGGTTTACAATTTTGAATATTGTTTGAAATTTGCACTGACAAAGCTATGGTGCATTCTAATGGTAATATTTTAACAGGGTGTATCCAAAGTTGTGATGGGCCATTTCTTCCTGGTTTTCTTATGCGCCTGAGGTGTTAGATTGTTGATATATTGATATATATATATATATATATATATATATATATATATATATATATATATATATATATATATATATATATATATATATATATATATATATATATATATATATAGTTATATACTTCTCTATTTTCAAGGTAATAAATGGCAATGTTCGTCATAATTCTAATGAAAGTCTAGATCATTATATTCAGTTGCACCCCACATGAAGACACACTGGTCATGTTTCTTCGTGCATGAATCAATCCGAGTTTGGGGAAGATTTCCGTGAGATGGGCTCTGTGTAGTCTGATGTAGGTTGGCTGATTGTGTTGTAGCACGGGGACCAGGATCCACTAAGTGACGATAGCTTTGTCAGTATGAAGCATGTGTTTTAACGATTACTGCATGGAGTCGTTCAATATATATGTATTTATATATATATATATATATATCTAAGTATGTAACTGTAGAGTGTGTAGATGGTCTCTCTGACTTTGTCTGTTCCCTCCACGCTCTGAATGCTTGCTTCCTTGCTTTGTTGTCTCTGTCTTGTTTTAATTTTTCTCTTCTGCTTTTCTTGATATCTAAATGAATTTCGTCGCATGCAAAGGGAATTTCTTTCCCTGCTGTCAAAAAGAATGCTCCTGTTTCTTCACTACATCCTTGATATCAATTTCTTGAAAATCTTCTTCTGCTTAGCTTCATGTCTGCAGAATGTCTGTAGTGCTGGGGTGATGTAGTGCTGGGGTGATGTAGTGCTGGGGTGATGTAGTGCTGGGGTGATGCTCATTGATGGAGAATTTTAGCTTTCTATTATTCCTTGGTGTTCTATGTCCCATTGTTTATTAGGAGAAATGCCTGGTAACTATGCTTTGTGTTTCTTGTGCAAGAGTAGCATACTGATTGGAGGTGGTGGTGTTGTATACTGAATGAATGTGGAGGGAGTGGGTGTCAGTGAATCAAATGTGTAGGAGGTGAAGCCATCAATTCAAATGTGTAGGAGTTGATGCCATTAGTTCAAATGTGGAAGGAAGTGATGTCATTAATTCAAATGTGGAAGGAAGTGATGCCATTGATTCAAATGTGGAAGGATGTGATGGCATTTATTCAAATGTGGAAGGAAGTGATGCCATTTATTCAAATGTGGAAGGAAGTGATGCCATTAATCAAATGTGGATGATGATGATCTCATAAATCAAATGTGGAGGGAGGTGATGTCAATTAATCGATTTGTTTGTGTAATAATCAAATTTCAAAGGTTGATGTCAATAAATCAAACATGGGGTGGGGGATGCTAGGAGGTGATGAGGTTATAAGCACAAGAGGAGACCAGTGATGAATAGATCCATAATCAAGGGTTGGTTTAAGGGCCGCGGTATATATCCAAAAGATTTTGCCAAGCAAAATATCCTTTTTGTTTGTTGCTTCTCTCATCATCATTCTCAATATTTCTTCCTGTGGATTTGCATTTATTTTGTCAATAATCATTAGTTTTGTTAACTATCTCTCTCTGATTTACCATTGTTCATAATTTGAGTTTTCACCAAAGAATCTAACAACAGTGGGCAAGATGCGCAGTCTTAAGCTCTTCTGCACAATTTCTCTGCCTTTCAAATCTGCTTCCAGTTCTAAATGGCCTATCCACATATACTTCCATTGACCTTGTGCTGCTCTCTCACTCCCTTACGTTTAGAATTCACCACTAGCATTGCTTCTTTCTTCTTTTGCAGAAATCCACATTTCAGGGTTTATCACAGGAGACATTAGCCATGTGTATAATATCCCTGGTCACGGCCAGCGAACAGATAAAAACTAACAAAGTAAGATATTTTGATTTCTGATGAATCAATTGTGACTTATTTGGATTTATCATTTGTGTGTTCAGTTATGACTCTTAGTTGACTGTGTTTTCATTTGCATTCCAGTCAGCCCTCGATGGCCACCTCTTCCTCATCAAGCATCTGCTCATTCTACGTGAGCAAATAGCACCCTTCCACGTTGGACTTTACCGTCAGGGAAATGGCTCTAGACTTCACCAAAATGAAAGGTTTTAAATGATTTTTATGTGAATTTGATGTACTCATTAGATATTTATTTGTAATCACAGCGCTCTAATTAATTAGGAATTAATTAAGCCTCCCAGCAATCTGTCATACGATTCAGCCTCCCAGCAATCTGTCATACGATTCAGCCTCCCAGCAATCTGTCATACGATTCAGTATCAAAGTTGGGACTGCATTTGAAAAGACTCTTTCTGTGTATATATTGAGGATAATCATCTCAAAATTCACGCTCCTGACACACAATTTCAAGAAAGTGGGTTTTCTTTCCTGTATTCCACACACACGCAACCATATCTGTCTCACCTATGACCTTGCTATGACCTTGACAGATGCGGCCTTGGTTCTACTGCAGTCCAAGACGAGACTCTTTGCGCTGAACTCCACCAATGCCTTGTTACAGTTTATGTTAGAAGGCACACCTCAAGTCATGGAGACATTCGTCGACTCCAAACAAGACGTGGACAATCAGCTGAAGAAAACCTGTGAGCAGTTCATTGTCCAAGTGTCCATGCAGCTAGTGGGGCCACTTCAGGATTTCCTCTCAAAGGTAAGAGGTTATTTGATAATATACCCATGTGTCGAGCCATGCAGTTGTCATCAATCATAAGACAGTGTGCTGGACTGGCTATGACAGGATTTTTACATTCCTATAAGAACCACATCACATATTTCAAACTATCCCTTCAGTCACAAAACTGATTACCGGTCAGCGCATATGAATTCCTTACCAACTTTTTATTAACATCACTTCGCCAGTTCATATTAGACTGAGTTTTTGCTATGTGCTGTAAATAATATAGAAACAAAAGAGCTTTATGTTCCTTTTGAAATTGAGAACAAAGGATGAGGCTACAGACAAAGGACCTCAAATTTTATATGCCCCAAGAATTGACGCGGGCAACTGTGTATGTTCACCTTTTGAAGTACCTGGCCCGAGGGCCGCACCTCACATAAACTGGTCTACCTCACATAACTGGTCACTATTGAGATGTCAGTGTATTTTATCTGATGCTCAGTAGGGTTTTGTGAGAGTTTCACTGCAGCTCCTTCACACATCAAATCGTCCAATCAGTGCTGATCTTTTAATTTTACAAAATTCTCTTGATTGAGTTTACGTGGTAGGTCAGTGCAACTTTGTGATAAAAGAAAGAAAAACTAATATTCCAAGGATATTGAGGAGAGTGTTAAATCATTTCCACAGCCAAGTGTGATTGGTTATTGATTGGCTTCCAGTCTAACGTCATCCTACAGATGAGTAAGGACGACGACGGGCCTCGCATCACGCTACGTACACAGCCATTTGCCGGCCCGGAGAAGGTGCAGGAGGTCGTGTCACAGACTTACCGTACGCTGAAGAATCACAAGTCTGACGTCCAGCGTAGCATGGCTCTCTACCTGGCTAATAAAGACACTGAGTATATCCTCTTCAAACCCATCAAGGTGAGTCGTTGATATAGGCCTCGTATATGTATTTATGTGATCTTTATGCTGCCCAAAACCAGTAACTTTTTGAATGCTTTTTGTATAGTGGTGATAATGATTATTTGCTGTTGTAGAGAGTTGTTGTTTGGTTGATGGACTGTTAAGTCTGTTTGTACAGAGTTGTTGTTTGGTTGATGGACTGTCAAGTCTGTTTGTAGAGAGTTGTTGTTGGTTGATGGACTGTTAAGTCTGTTTGTAGAGAGTTGTTGTTTGGTTGATGGACTGTTAAGTCTGTTTGTAGAGAGTTGTTGTTTGTTTGTGGAGTTGTTGTTTGGTTGATAGACTATTGTTTGTGGACAGTTGTGTTTGTTTGTAGAAAGTTGTTGTTTTGATTATTGGCTCTGCTTATGAGCAAAGCTTATCAGATACCTTTGCTTCAGTGACTGTCTGCCCGCCCATCCGTCTTTTTCTAAATTTTGGTGGCACTTTTTGTTATTAAGCGAGCTACTTTCCCCAAATCAGGCATGGTTCCCTCACAAACCAAAAATCAGCCCCACATGACCTTTGACTCCTGAGTAAATAGAGAAAAACTTTTGTCCTATGTTAATGAACCCTAAGGAAAATAACTTATGATGTCATGCATCCTTATAAAGCTGGCATGCTGCCCCACATTACACAAAGATCATGGCTCCTCCTTCCATCTAAAATCAGCCCGCATCAACGTTGATCACGAGTCTTTTGAGAAAATTTTTGACAATTCTCTCATGCTATGTTCACCATAATTGAGAATAATTTTTGATGGCATGTTTCCTTATAAGGCAAATAACCGTCCCAAAATTCGCATGGACCCCACTGCTGCTGATGGTTGCAAACATGAAATCAACACTGCGTGACCTCTGACTTCGTTTTTAGAGATGAACTTACAAATAATATTTTGTACTGTGTGTTAACCCTGTGAGAAATAACAGAGATAGCACATTATTTTATTTCCGTTTTCAAGAAAGCTTACCTATACCTGCACTCCGGCGTGTACGTCCACTTTATCAGGCTGTCCGTAAACTTTCAATGTACGTTTTCTTATTAAGTGAGCAAGCTGCCTCAAATAGGACTTCTCATGATAATGGCTCTGACCTTGAGTTATTATTGGAAACTAGCGCACCATTTAAGCCTAATGCAGCATGATAATCTCATTTTGTCAAAACTTGTCTTTAAACAATCATATCAACGTAGCAGAGATTCATGGTCAATAGGCCTCTTCTTTCAGTTTGACTGTCCATCAGCCACTTTGTCCGTTAGTATGCAAGCTAGCTACCCAGCATTTTACATGAACCCCTCATAAATTCATGGCCCCTTGAGAACTAAAAATTTGCTCTGTATGACCTTTCCCCTCGAGTTTTTACTGCAAAACTGATTGAAGATAGTTATTATCTCCGTTCATCGACATTTGTTTTGCTGCTTCTTGGTGGAATGTATACAGTAGATTATGGATAAGAGCTCTATGGGTTTCATTGTACACCTCCTGTCATTATAATATTTTAAAAAGCAGAGAACACATCTGCAGATTCCAAATCCCTGCCTGCTTCGAGGTCAAAGTTGCAGTTGCAGAAAATGACACTGAACTCGTTGTGATACATTGCATTTTGTTATCTGTATATAGGCCAAGGTACAGCAGTGCTTCCAGCAGCTTCATCACCTCCTACAGGAGCATTACACGGGCGAGGATCAGCAGATTATTGCCGCCCCCACACTAGAACAGGTCAGTCGACTCAAATCCACTCAGATGATCTCGTTAAGGGAGATGTACCCGGCGATGGTCCAGTGAATGGCACATTTACAATGGCTTTAGGAATGCCTCCAGATCCATAATAGTCACTGGTACCATAGACACTCTATTACTGATGCTGAGCTTCCCTCGTCTCAGCTGCTTGGTCTATATATTACATGGTACATACAGCACTTTTTTAAGAATGTCAGGATTTTTAGTAGCTGTGACTTTTCTTTTCTGTTGCAATTGCATTTAAACGTTGATTCCATCGAACATCAATGCAATGACAACAAACTTCACTCACTGATTTGCCATGATGACAGTAAAATCAAACCCTATGCTGATTTCAAATGAGGGTTTTCTTGTTGCAGATCAACTTACTTCTTACAAGCTCCCCCAACAAACCACGATTCCTGCGCCAAGACTCGTTGGTGAACAGAGAGGGCAGCTCTGCCTCTCTCCGGTTACAAAGCCACTCCCCGAGCCCCGAGATACAAATGTCAACACCCAAGTCCTCCGCTCAAAGCCCACCCGCTCTTAACCTGACAAACAACCATTTGCAACCGCCTTCTGACAACTTGGCGTGTAGCATAGACACTGCAAGCAACCATTTGGAATCACCTTCTCCCACCACAAATCACAGCCCTGTGATAAACAATGACACCAGTTCATCAATTATATCATCTGCAGAAGCTCCCATTTCCAGTAGTGATCAACCATGAATATGTATAAGCTCATTCCATTGTGTCCTGTGATAATATGTATGTTACCTGACAGGGGTCTGGATAAGGTTATGTGGGGATGTCTCCGGTTCATCATCACTTTATCATCACCCAACCATCACTCCTACAACTCTTGATTCCCCTGGGTGCCTTAGTTTGGATGAGGTGGGATCTCTGGTGAGATGATGATGAATTATGCTGGTGAGTCTGGTTTGGAGCGGTTGACATGGTTGTTTTGTTTCTAGACAGATCAATATTGGCGGGGCCAAGGTTCTTGCCATTGGGGTGTTAGTCCAAACATTGAGTGTGCTTCATTTTGTTTCTGCTTTGCCACGGTCACATCATACCAATCGGGAAGAATTGTTCAGAATTCCATTATTTCCATACCACTTATATCCACTAAGTTCTTTCACTTCTGTTGGCTGTGCATATCTAGTAATCATCTAATACGCTTGAAAAAAAGCAATCTTTGCCCACGAATTCGCAATTACAGTGTATTTCAGTTCATTTTCATTTTTTCTTAGTTTTTTTATATTAGCCAAGCAAAGTGGATATTTATAATTTAAGAAGTAGATCTGGCAGTCATGTGACCTGACCAATATCGTGTAATATGAGCCTTGTGGTGTGACTAGTATGTTTTGGTTGTGCTATCATTTTGTCTCGATCAGTTGCTGGGGTAGGTGAACTGGGCCTGGTCATAATGTACAGATGGTTGGTCATAACGTTGTATAGTGGGTGGGGAATATGCCTAGCTGTCTCTTGTGGGTTAGTCCGATGAGCTTATAACTACGCTAAGAGAGGTCACTCTCGGCAAAATACACGAACACGCCACGTGTGTGCAGTACTCGGCTTTTCTAAACATCAATCTTAAAATCACATGAAATTTAGGGGCACGGCTGCCTCGACCAATAAGATCTCTCGTTGCTTCGTCTCATTAATCCTGTGTGCTTCTGTCGATTTTGGGGTAGCGCCGTCTGACATTGGCACTGCTCGACACATCAGTCAGTCAGAGGTAGCCCTCTTCGCCTAGCTTTAAGCTCTTCAGTTAGACTGTAGCCTCTGAATAAATTGTTGATTTTTACCGAGAGCCTTGTTTGTTATACCACACTGTTGTAAACCTGCCACTGGAGTCTTATTCACCCGTTACTTATTCATCAGAGAAAAAACCTAGGATACTGCGGCCATACCGATTTCATCACTTAAATTAACCCTGCAGGACGTCTAAGTTACGATGAAATGATACGTCTGCGCAGGGCTACACTGCAATACCTAATTGACAACGTCCAAACACACTTCATCTGGGCTATATGTTGTCAACCGGTTTCATACCTACTTCATCATCGATGCACGGCTAGGTTCGGTCTTAAGTGTGCTCGTATCTCAGCTGGTCCGCAGTTCTTCTGACAGGAGGCATGTGCCCGATGAACTTGCCTCAATAAAAACCCAGGGCTCTCCCAGAAGTATTTAACTGATACCGACGACAAGTTAACACAGCGAAAGGGACAGAGTTGTTGCTGCAATGCACGTTACCAAACTCGCACGGTGTCCGAGTGGTCAAGCATGTTTCACTCGCTTATCATTCTAGTGGACACACGAAAAGCGTAATGAATGTAAATTAGGAAAATGATTTTCTTATGAGATTAACAAATATTAAGAAACTTTTGCCTGAAGGACCACTTCAAGCCTCCACATTATGTCACTGTCCTTTAACCTGTTAACATGCTCGTGTTGTACATAACCCACTCTTCATGCAAGGATCGTTGACGCTGCGCTAACAAAAGGTGAATCGCTGTGTGTAGGTAAATATCTGGACTGTTCACACTCGCCTACGTGCGCCAGCTGACCATTACGTGTTGGTTATCGCATGGTCCGCGTCCTCGTGTTCTTTCCCCATATCACCCGCATGACCGTGCGATAACATACTTATCGCGATGGCACCTACACGCGATAATCAAGCACGACGCTGTCTCCTAATAATGATAATTAGCGTGAACCTATGTTATGTAAGGTATCTACCGGGGACCTGTAAATTTGAGAGATATACCCTTAATCCCCTACTCAGTCTCAGCTGCCGGTGATGATGGTTTTCATAGGAGCTCGCGGAGATTTTGTAGACGCCAGTGATTTTAAGACGGATTTTAGTGTTCCTGATGGTGCGTTTGTTGCTCCCTTGGATCCATCTATAGATACCCAATGGTAAGTAAGAGGTGCTTCTTGTGCTGGTCGGTTCAGCACCAACACTGTAGCGCAGTAGACACGGCTCAGCAGGTGTTAGAATTTTGCGCCTCAGCATGATTCCGAGGAGATCATACCCCCGGGGGTGGGGGGGGGGGGGGGTGGGTGGAGGGTTCTGTCCATGGAAAAGGGTAGGGGTGAGCCGCCATGGGAAACAAAAATCGGACCATATCTATACCAAGCCAAAGTGAGAAAGGGGAACCATTGACATACCAAATCCTCTGAAAAAGAACCATTCATATACAATTTTTTTTAGAATGAAAAGTACGTTTATTAAGCTTCGTAACTTTGCTGATACTGTGGTCTCTCCCAACCATGCTCTGGTTTGTAACGGCAAGTTAGTTAATTAAATAGCGGCCACTAAATACACAGATGTGTGACCCGGGTCCGCAGGCTATCAACGAGTGCCCCAGGACGTCTGGACCATGAGGTAGACGATATTTCAGGAAACAGAGGAAGAATAATGTTCGGACTTGACCTTTCTGTTTGCTTATCATGCCATAAAACTTGTCTTTGAAAGAACGCAACCAGTCCATTGACCCAGGCAAACACCCAATAATGAGCATCGTATTGGATACCCATCACAAAACAAATAGTCGCTGTTAAAAAACGTATACCAGGTCATTGCCCCAAAAAACGACCCATTGCTATACATGTCTTTAAGAAATAACGACCCATTTGTATACCAAAATCCCGGGGGGGGGGGGGGGGGACTTGGCCTTATTCTGGATAGGGGTGTGCCGCGGGACCTCGAAAACCCGTACCCGTCGTACAAGGTCAAAATGGCCAAAAGCATACCCCGTCGTACAAGGTATTATGCGAATGTATAACCCGTTGTACAGATTGAAGCTGAAAATCATACCCCGTCGTACAAGTATGAGGCCCAAAAACCCGTCGTACAAGTCGAGAGGCCGTAAAAACATACCCTGTCGCGCGGCACATATATACTACCTCTATACACTTAAGTGCCCCCCCCCCCCCCCACCCGGGACCAAAATGCCAAAAAACCGACCCCAATTGGCGGCACATTCCCACTAACCTCCACATAGTGAGACACCCCCCGGGATAATACCGTGACTTACCGATGAGCGATACGCAACCAGATTAGCGGTTGACAAGCAAATGACTTTTGAGAAAAACCTTCGTTTTAAGACTTGCAAGGTGTGCGTGATATTGAGACCCTCCGTAGTGTTGCCATGTTAGAGCAGTGGTGCTCTGTGAGGGACCTTCTCAAATGAAATTGTTTCTTGGTGATATATCGACACGTTCTCAGTTATCGCACGGCAAACTGTGCGTTTGAGGCGATATGGGAAAAAGACCGAGCTTTTTCTCGAGCTCTGATTGGCTGAGAGTAGGGTGCCATGCGATAAGAACGCTTATGCATACAAGATAGTATGAGGGCGAGCTAAATGTCGATGAGTCTTGGACAGCATGTGACTCCCACCTCACACTTTTGCCGTGCCAGGGTGCACATGCCCTTTACCAAGCACTTATGGTATTGGTTACCCAGCGGCACTACAGGTGTAGACACAGGTACGGGTGCAGTCTCATAATATGATAATGATTGTGCATCTGAAGCGACACCAATAGGCTCAAAGTGCAGGCGTACATCGTCTTTGCCAGCCAACGTTGACAGGGCATGCATTAACCATATCAGTCGGATAGCTGCTGCACAGCATTGAAAACATGGAAAATTTTGGAGGTTTCTCAGAGAGCACGTCACGTCGATAAACGCAGCTGAAAGAACGAATGCCATAGCAACTACACCTTCCAATAAAGCGGTGCTTGGTTGGACTTGGTATTATGAAGTACGGACAGCACAAGAACAAGGCAGTAGTCTTGTTGAGCTTGGTCGTGTGTACTATCTGTGTATGGTGGTGGCGATCAGCTGTCCAGGGCAGCGTTGATAGATCAGTGGCGCCAATAG
>CM067348.1:9514579-9554579 GCA_034190875.2 Urechis unicinctus | reverse complement strand
TTTCGTTTGGTCAACTGGAAAACGAGTGGCGCTACTGTCAACGGCCTTTTTACTGATCGCGCACGCACGCACATACACATATACATATGTGCGTACACACAGGCGCTCGGTTTTCGATGCCAAGCTCCAGCACGCCGAGCCCTCATATACAATAATGGCTTAGCAGCTTGGCAACGCCTGGATATATATATATACTTTAACGTTGATTTATCATTTATACGGTTGCGCTAATTACGTTGACGTGGGTAATTATGGAAGGGGTGAGCGCCCCCAGTGCCAGGGATGAGCACGATAATGGGACGAGGTGAGAACGAGCGTTGTCAGGGGCGAGAATGTGAGTTGCCAGGGGTAAATATGTGCGTTGACCGGGTTGAGTTTGTGAAATGACAGGGTGACTTTGTGGGTTGGCAGGATGTGTTGGTTGAGTTGAAAAGTTGACAGGGTGAGATTGTGAGTTGGCTGGGTGAGTTTGTGAGTTAATAAGGTTAGTTGGTCAGTTGCAGGGTGAGTGTGTATGTTGGCGGAGGTGAGTTTTTGTTAGTTGGCAGGTGGAGTATACGGGTTGACAGGTGGAGTATACGATTTGTTAGGTGGAGTACATGGGTTGGCAGGTGGAGTAAACGGGTTAGCAGGTGGAGTATACGAGTTGTTAGGTGGCGTACACGGGTTTTCAGGTGGACGAGTGGGTAGGTGGAGCAAGGATATTGTCCAAATGTCAACAAAAGTTTCATGAATACAATTTTTTGTTTCGCGATACAGGTCACAATTTTTGAAATTTTCCAATGTTTTCTTCTTCAATCGTTAGGCGGCAATGTTGCGTAGAACCGAGAGGTTTTGTTTTGACCTTGACCAAAAACTAAGGTCAAGGTATTTGAATAAGTGAAAAACTAGTATCTCGAATAACTCCGTTAAAAACGGTTGGATTGTTACATAATTTGCATCATTGTGTAGCTCATTCTAATTGCAAACTTTTTAACTTGGCGAATCGCTTCGCCAAGTTATCTTGGTTAGTCGCGTTTGACTGTATGTATGTATGTATGTATGTATGTATGTATGTATGTATGTATGTATGTATGTATGTATGTATGTATGTATGTATGTATGTATGTATGTATGTATGTATGTATGTATGTATGTATGTATGTCTGTATGTATGTATGTATGTATGTATGTATGTATGTATGTATGTATGTATGTATGTGTGTATGTATGTGTGTATGTATGTATGTATGTATGTATGTATGTATGTATGTATGTATGTATGTATGTATGTATGTATGTATGTATGTATGTATGTATGTATGTATGTATGTATGTATGTATGTATGTATGTATGTATGTATGTATGTATGTATGTATGTATGTATGTATGTATGTATGTGTGTATGTATGTATGTATGTATGTATGTATGTATGTATGTATGTATGTATGTATGTATGTATGTATGTATGTATGTATGTATGTATGTATGTATGTATGTATGTATGTATGTATGTATGTATGTATGTATGTATGTATGTATGTATGTCTGCATGCATGCATGTATGCATGCATGGGACGAATTGAACTGAAGTTTCAGTGTGATTGTTGTAAATCATCTAATGTATGCTGATGATCTCATTTCTAATATAAGACTGATATTTATATATATATATATATATATATATATATATATATATATTATATATATATATATATATATATATATATATATATATATATATATATATATATATATATATATATATATATATATATATATATATATATATATATATATATATATATATATACACACACATAACCAGATCTTTGGTCCTATCGGGGCTAGTCAGAGGGTGGACAGCGCCACTTGGACAGCGCCACTTGAGAGCCATTGCCCACGTGCCTCAAACGCGTTGGTCCCACACCCCCTAACCCTACGGGGTGAAGTAATGCCTTCATGTGAGATCGAACACGAACATAGTCCACACACCATTGTATCAGGGTCTTTTGTGGTGTGAGCAAAGCCTCCATAACGGCTGACGTCACTTTTTCTTTAAAAATCTTCATCTCACAAAACCATTAAGATATGGGTGGCCACAGATTTCGTGAACTAATATTTAATGAAAAATTACGAGGCTCTTACAGATATAGTGTTTCAGACTATTATTGACATTTTGAATATTGCTTACTTAGCTGTCTTTACTGAACAAAGATGTGAAATGTTAATTTAGCCAAATTATATTCCCGCGTATTACCGTTATTTTCACTTATCGATTAACTAATTCGAGTCATTTATCATGCCGCTCGGTTGTTGGACTGACTGAGGCATTTGATGCGCGGTAATGAAAAATCGTTAGTTGGTTTCTGGTGCATAAATCCATTCTGACTTGCATAAATATCGCTATGACAACGTTCGCAGCATAATTCCTTGCATTAATCTTAATCAGCCCCAGCTCAGGTGACCCAATAAACGGCAGGCGGAATATGTAAAAGATGTACATATTGCTGTTAAATGAAAGACTTCGTTGGTAACTATTCCGGTAAAGCCATATCTGTTCACGCTATTTGTGGTCATATCATTTCTAACCACACCACTTCTGATTCCCCCCCCCATTTCTGATACACCTTTAATGAACAGGCTATTTCTTGCAACACTGTACCTGGTCACACCATTACTGACCACACCCTTTCTGGTCACACCATTACTGACCACACCCTTTCCGGTCACACCATTTCTTACCACACCCTTTCTTGCCATGACACATTTGATCACAATTTTTCTGGTCACGACTGCCCCAACCAGGGCACAACGGGTGACTAGATCCTCACAGGAGTTGCGCTGTTTCTTTGTCCGCTCCACTTAAAGGATAATCTCAGGTTTCGGCTGATACAAAAAGTGGATCATATTGCGCTATGTTGACGAGACTGATGCGTCATCGAGGTCTAGTCGTACCCACACCTGCAATAACAGGGCGGGCTCGTACACGTCTCGTTCCTTATGTACATAAGCGCATATGTCCCGACGTCAACACATATGATCGAGTCATTTGATTTGGCAATAGACATTTACTTCTTGTCTGGGAAACGATGCATTAAAATATGAAAGAACTATAGAGTTGGTCCGTGTATATACCGTCTTTCGTTTTTTGTTTATCAAAACAAAAACTGAAATCGATCAACAACAGCTAAACCGTAAACCATTTTCCACATGCGACGGCGATAAACGGATAACACCAAACAGATTCGTTTTTCGTTTGGTCAACTGGAAAACGAGTGGCGCTACTGTCAACGGCCTTTTTACTGATCGCGCACGCACGCACATACACATATACATATGTGCGTACACACAGGCGCTCGGTTTTCGATGCCAAGCTCCAGCACGCCGAGCCCTCATATACAATAATGGCTTAGCAGCTTGGCAACGCCTGGATATATATATATACTTTAACGTTGATTTATCATTTATACGGTTGCGCTAATTACGTTGACGTGGGTAATTATGGAAGGGGTGAGCGCCCCCAGTGCCAGGGATGAGCACGATAATGGGACGAGGTGAGAACGAGCGTTGTCAGGGGCGAGAATGTGAGTTGCCAGGGGTAAATATGTGCGTTGACCGGGTTGAGTTTGTGAAATGACAGGGTGACTTTGTGGGTTGGCAGGATGTGTTGGTTGAGTTGAAAAGTTGACAGGGTGAGATTGTGAGTTGGCTGGGTGAGTTTGTGAGTTAATAAGGTTAGTTGGTCAGTTGCAGGGTGAGTGTGTATGTTGGCGGAGGTGAGTTTGTTAGTTGGCAGGTGGAGTATACGGGTTGACAGGTGGAGTATACGATTTGTTAGGTGGAGTACATGGGTTGGCAGGTGGAGTAAACGGGTTAGCAGGTGGAGTATACGAGTTGTTAGGTGGCGTACACGGGTTTTCAGGTGGACGAGTGGGTAGGTGGAGCAAGGATATTGTCCAAATGTCAACAAAAGTTTCATGAATACAATTTTTTGTTTCGCGATACAGGTCACAATTTTTGAAATTTTCCAATGTTTTCTTCTTCAATCGTTAGGCGGCAATGTTGCGCAGAACCGAGAGGTTTTGTTTTGACCTTGACCAAAAACTAAGGTCAAGGTATTTGAATAAGTGAAAAACTAGTATCTCGAATAACTCCGTTAAAAACGGTTGGATTGTTACATAATTTGCATCATTGTGTAGCTCATTCTAATTGCAAACTTTTTAACTTGGCGAATCGCTTCGCCAAGTTATCTTGGTTAGTCGCGTTTGACTGTATGTATGTATGTATGTATGTATGTATGTATGTATGTATGTATGTATGTATGTATGTATGTATGTATGTATGTATGTATGTATGTATGTATGTATGTATGTATGTATGTATGTATGTATGTATGTATGTATGTATGTATGTGTATGTATGTGTGTGTGTGTATGTGTGTGTGTGTGTATGTATGTGTGTGTGTGTGTATGTATGTATGTATATGTGTGTGTATGTATGTATGTATGTATATATGCATGTATGTATATGTGTGTGTATGGATGTATGTATGTATGTATATGTGTATGTATGTATGTATGTATATGTATGTATGTATGTATGTATGTATGTATGTATGTATGTATGTATGTATGTATGTATGTATGTATGTATGTATGTATGTATGTATGTATGTATGTATGCATGCATGCATGTATGCATGCATGGACGAATTGAACTGAAGTTTCAGTGTGATTGTTGTAAATCATCTAATGTATGCTGATGATCTCATTTCTAATAAGACTGATATTTATATATATATATATATATATATATACACATATATATATATATATATATATATATATATATATATATATATATATATATATATATATATATATATATATATATATATATATATATATATATATATATACACACACATAACCAGATCTTTGGTCCTATCGGGGCTAGTCAGAGGGTGGACAGCGCCACTTGGACAGCGCCACTTGAGAGCCATTGCCCACGTGCCTCAAACGCGTTGGTCCCACACCCCCTAACCCTACGGGGTGAAGTAATGCCTTCATGTGAGATCGAACACGAACATAGTCCACACACCATTGTATCAGGGTCTTTTGTGGTGTGAGCAAAGCCTCCATAACGGCTGACGTCACTTTTTCTTTAAAAATCTTCATCTCACAAAACCATTAAGATATGGGTGGCCACAGATTTCGTGAACTAATATTTAATGAAAAATTACGAGGCTCTTACAGATATAGTGTTTCAGACTATTATTGACATTTTGAATATTGCTTACTTAGCTGTCTTTACTGAACAAAGATGTGAAATGTTAATTTAGCCAAATTATATTCCCGCGTATTACCGTTATTTTCACTTATCGATTAACTAATTCGAGTCATTTATCATGCCGCTCGGTTGTTGGACTGACTGAGGCATTTGATGCGCGGTAATGAAAAATCGTTAGTTGGTTTCTGGTGCATAAATCCATTCTGACTTGCATAAATATCGCTATGACAACGTTCGCAGCATAATTCCTTGCATTAATCTTAATCAGCCCCAGCTCAGGTGACCCAATAAACGGCAGGCGGAATATGTAAAAGATGTACATATTGCTGTTAAATGAAAAACTTCGTTGGTAACTATTCCGGTAAAGCCATATCTGTTCACGCTATTTGTGGTCATATCATTTCTAACCACACCACTTCTGATTCCCCCATTTCTGATACACCTTTAATGAACAGGCTATTTCTTGCAACACTGTACCTGGTCACACCATTACTGACCACACCCTTTCTGGTCACACCATTACTGACCACACCCTTTCCGGTCACACCATTTCTTACCACACCCTTTCTTGCCATGACACATTTGATCACAATTTTTCTGGTCACGACTGCCCCAACCAGGGCACAACGGGTGACTAGATCCTCACAGGAGTTGCGCTGTTTCTTTGTCCGCTCCACTTAAAGGATAATCTCAGGTTTCGGCTGATACAAAAAGTGGATCATATTGCGCTATGTTGACGAGACTGATGCGTCATCGAGGTCTAGTCGTACCCACACCTGCAATAACAGGGCGGGCTCGTACACGTCTCGTTCCTTATGTACATAAGCGCATATGTCCCGACGTCAACACATATGATCGAGTCATTTGATTTGGCAATAGACATTTACTTCTTGTCTGGGAAACGATGCATTAAAATATGAAAGAACTATAGAGTTGGTCCGTGTATATACCGTCTTTCGTTTTTTGTTTATCAAAACAAAAACTGAAATCGATCAACAACAGCTAAACCGTAAACCATTTTCCACATGCGACGGCGATAAACGGATAACACCAAACAGATTCGTTTTTCGTTTGGTCAACTGGAAAACGAGTGGCGCTACTGTCAACGGCCTTTTTACTGATCGCGCACGCACGCACATACACATATACATATGTGCGTACACACAGGCGCTCGGTTTTCGATGCCAAGCTCCAGCACGCCGAGCCCTCATATACAATAATGGCTTAGCAGCTTGGCAACGCCTGGATATATATATATACTTTAACGTTGATTTATCATTTATACGGTTGCGCTAATTACGTTGACGTGGGTAATTATGGAAGGGGTGAGCGCCCCCAGTGCCAGGGATGAGCACGATAATGGGACGAGGTGAGAACGAGCGTTGTCAGGGGCGAGAATGTGAGTTGCCAGGGGTAAATATGTGCGTTGACCGGGTTGAGTTTGTGAAATGACAGGGTGACTTTGTGGGTTGGCAGGATGTGTTGGTTGATGGGTGAGATTGTGAGTTGGGTGAGTTGAGTTGAAAAGTTGACAGGGTGAGATTGTGAGTTGGCTGGGTGAGTTTGTGAGTTAATAAGGTTAGTTGGTCAGTTGCAGGGTGAGTGAGTGTGTATGTTGGCGGAGGTGAGTTTGTTAGTTGGCAGGTGGAGTATACGGGTTGACAGGTGGAGTATACGATTTGTTAGGTGGAGTACATGGGTTGGCAGGTGGAGTAAACGGGTTAGCAGGTGGAGTATACGAGTTGTTAGGTGGCGTACACGGGTTTTCAGGTGGACGAGTGGGTAGGTGGAGCAAGGATATTGTCCAAATGTCAACAAAAGTTTCATGAATACAATTTTTGTTTCGCGATACAGGTCACAATTTTTGAAATTTTCCAATGTTTTCTTCTTCAATCGTTAGGCGGCAATGTTGCGTAGAAACCGAGAGGTTTTGTTTTGACCTTGACCAAAAACTAAGGTCAAGGTATTTTGAATAAGTGAAAAAAACTAGTATCTCGAATAACTCCGTTAAAACGGTTGGATTGTTACAATAATTTGCATCATTGTGTAGCTCATTCTAATTGCAAACTTTTTAACTTGGTAGTTTCGCCAAGTTTCTAATTAAAAACGGTTGGATTGTTACATAATTTGCATCATTGTGTAGCTCATTCTAATTGTATGTAACTTTGTATGTATGTATGAATCGCTTCGCCAAGTTATCTTGTATTGTATGTCTGTATGTATGTATGTATGTATGTATGTATGTATGTATGTATGTATGTATGTATGTATGTATGTATGTATGTATGTATGTATGTATGTATGTATGTATATGTATGTATGTGTATGTATGTATGTATGTATGTATGTATGTATGTATGTATGTATGTATGTATGTATGTGTGTGTGTGTGTGTGTGTGTGTGTGTGTGTGTGTGTGTGTGTGTGTGTATGTATGTATGTATGTATGTATGTATGTATGTATGTATGTATGTATGTATGTATGTATGTATGTATGTATGTATGTATGTATATGTATATATGTATGTATGTATGTATGTATGTATGTATATGTATGTATGTATGTATGTATGTATGTATGTATGTATGTATGTATGTGTATGTATGTATGTATGTATGTATGTATGTATGTATGTATGTATGTATGTATGTATTTCAGTGTGTATGTATGCATGCATGCATGTATGCATGCATGGACGAATTGAATGAAGTTTCAGTGTGATTGTTGTAAATCATCTAATGTATTGCTGATGATCTCATTTCTAATAAGACTGATATTTATTATATATATATATATATATATATATATATATATATATATATATATATATATATATATATATATATATATATATATATATATATATATATATATATATATATATATATATATATATATATATATATATATATATATATATATATATATATACACACACATAACCAGATCTTTGGTCCTATCGGGGCTAGTCAGAGGGTGGACAGCGCCACTTGGACAGCGCCACTTGAGAGCCATTGCCCACGTGCCTCAAACGCGTTGGTCCCACACCCCCTAACCCTACGGGGTGAAGTAATGCCTTCATGTGAGATCGAACACGAACATAGTCCACACACCATTGTATCAGGGTCTTTTGTGGTGTGAGCAAAGCCTCCATAACGGCTGACGTCACTTTTTCTTTAAAAATCTTCATCTCACAAAACCATTAAGATATGGGTGGCCACAGATTTCGTGAACTAATATTTAATGAAAAATTACGAGGCTCTTACAGATATAGTGTTTCAGACTATTATTGACATTTTGAATATTGCTTACTTAGCTGTCTTTACTGAACAAAGATGTGAAATGTTAATTTAGCCAAATTATATTCCCGCGTATTACCGTTATTTTCACTTATCGATTAACTAATTCGAGTCATTTATCATGCCGCTCGGTTGTTGGACTGACTGAGGCATTTGATGCGCGGTAATGAAAAATCGTTAGTTGGTTTCTGGTGCATAAATCCATTCTGACTTGCATAAATATCGCTATGACAACGTTCGCAGCATAATTCCTTGCATTAATCTTAATCAGCCCCAGCTCAGGTGACCCAATAAACGGCAGGCGGAATATGTAAAAGATGTACATATTGCTGTTAAATGAAAGACTTCGTTGGTAACTATTCCGGTAAAGCCATATCTGTTCACGCTATTTGTGGTCATATCATTTCTAACCACACCACTTCTGAATCCCCCATTTCTGATACACCTTTAATGAACAGGCTATTTCTTGCAACACTGTACCTGGTCACACCATTACTGACCACACCCTTTCTGGTCACACCATTACTGACCACACCCTTTCCGGTCACACCATTTCTTACCACACCCTTTCTTGCCATGACACATTTGATCACAATTTTTCTGGTCACGACTGCCCCAACCAGGGCACAACGGGTGACTAGATCCTCACAGGAGTTGCGCTGTTTCTTTGTCCGCTCCACTTAAAGGATAATCTCAGGTTTCGGCTGATACAAAAAGTGGATCATATTGCGCTATGTTGACGAGACTGATGCGTCATCGAGGTCTAGTCGTACCCACACCTGCAATAACAGGGCGGGCTCGTACACGTCTCGTTCCTTATGTACATAAGCGCATATGTCCCGACGTCAACACATATGATCGAGTCATTTGATTTGGCAATAGACATTTACTTCTTGTCTGGGAAACGATACATTAAAATATGAAAGAACTATAGAGTTGGTCCGTGTATATACCGTCTTTCGTTTTTTGTTTATCAAAACAAAAACTGAAATCGATCAACAACAGCTAAACCGTAAACCATTTTCCACATGCGACGGCGATAAACGGATAACACCAAACAGATTCGTTTTTCGTTTGGTCAACTGGAAAACGAGTGGCGCTACTGTCAACGGCCTTTTTACTGATCGCGCACGCACGCACATACACATATACATATGTGCGTACACACAGGCGCTCGGTTTTCGATGCCAAGCTCCAGCACGCCGAGCCCTCATATACAATAATGGCTTAGCAGCTTGGCAACGCCTGGATATATATATATACTTTAACGTTGATTTATCATTTATACGGTTGCGCTAATTACGTTGACGTGGGTAATTATGGAAGGGGTGAGCGACCCCAGTGCCAGGGATGAGCACGATAATGGGACGAGGTGAGAACGAGCGTTGTCAGGGGCGAGAATGTGAGTTGCCAGGGGTAAATATGTGCGTTGACCGGTTGAGTTTGTGAAATGACAGGGTGACTTTGTGGGTTGGCAGGATGTGTTGGTTGAGTTGAAAAGTTGACAGGGTGAGATTGTGAGTTGGCTGGGTGAGTTTGTGAGTTAATAAGGTTAGTTGGTCAGTTGCAGGGTGAGTGTGTATGTTGGCGGAGGTGAGTTTGTTAGTTGGCAGGTGGAGTATACGGGTTGACAGGTGGAGTATACGATTTGTTAGGTGGAGTACATGGGTTGGCAGGTGGAGTAAACGGGTTAGCAGGTGGAGTATACGAGTTGTTAGGTGGCGTACACGGGTTTTCAGGTGGACGAGTGGGTAGGTGGAGCAAGGATATTGTCCAAATGTCAACAAAAGTTTCATGAATACAATTTTTTGTTTCGCGATACAGTCACAATTTTTGAAATTTTCCAATGTTTTCTTCTTCAATCGTTAGGCGGCAATGTTGCGCAGAACCGAGAGGTTTTGTTTTTGACCTTGACCAAAAACTAAGGTCAAGGTATTTGAATAAGTGAAAAACTAGTATCTCGAATAACTCCGTTAAAAACGGTTGGATTGTTACATAATTTGCATCATTGTGTAGCTCATTCTAATTGCAAACTTTTTAACTTGGCGAATCGCTTCGCCAAGTTATCTTGTTTGTCGCGTTTGACTGTATGTATGTATGTATGTATGTATGTATGTATGTATGTATGTGTATGTATGTATGTATGTATGTATGTATGTATGTATGTATGTATGTATGTATGTATGTATGTATGTATGTGTGTGTGTGTGTGTGTATGTATGTGTGTGTGTGTGTGTGTGTGTGTGTGTGTGTGTGTGTGTGTGTATGTGTATGTATGCATGCATGTATGTATGTATGTATGTATGTATGTATGTATGTATATGTATGTATGTATGTATGTATGTATGTATGTATGTATGCATGTATGTATGTATGTGTATGTATGTATGTATGTATGTATGTATGTATGTATGTATGTATGTATGTATGTATGTATGTATGTATGTATGTATGTATGTATGTATGTATGTATATATGTGTATGTATGTATGTGTATATTTATATATGTATGTGTATGTATGTGTATGTATGTATGTATGTATGTATGCATGTATGTATGTATGTATGTATGTATGTATGTATGTATGTATGTATGTATGTGTATGTATGTATGTATGTATGTATGTATGTATGTGTATGTATGTATGTGTATGTATGTATGTATGTATGTATGTCTGTATGTCTGTCTGTATGTATGTCTATGTATGTATGTATGTCTGTATGTATGTATGTATGTCTGTCTGTATGTATGTAATGTATTTTTTTTTTTCCCATCCGCGATACAGGTCACAATTTTGATTTTTTTTCTTATACGTTAGGCGGCAATGATGCGCAGAACCGAGAGGTTTTGTTCAGACCTTGACCTAAAACTAAGGTCAATGTCATCGAATATGTGACAAACTAGTATCTCGAATAACTCCCTTAATAATGGTCGGATTGTTACATAATTTACATCATTGTGTAGCACATTCTAATTGCAAACTTTTTTAATTATATGTGTGGCTATTGAATCAACAGTTTTTCCAAGCGCCTAAGGTCGAAAAATCGTGGTATCGGTCCGAATGACAAAAATTGGGTCACATGTACTCCATGACAACTTCAGTCGGATTTCCAGACATCATGGATGTCGATGACGTCACTTCCTGTAACGAAAGCATCAAAGTTTTTAAAAAATGACACAAGTTCAATACTCAATACGTCCATGCTTTCGAATTAAATTTTAATACAGTTTACATATTCTGAATGTGTAATGTAATTATGAACTTTTTCTAAATATACTTAGTTGTAAATAATGCATCGTTAAAAAAATTGTAGCAGGTCAAAAATTTCTGATAGCCAAAATCTCTAAACTTTTTAATTTCGCAATTAATTCACGTATTATCGTCCAATCGTAACAAAATTAACATTTTCTAAAAGATGATACAATTACCAAACTTTAATAATTGACATATGCTATCAAAGCGCGTTGAGTTGAAAAAGCAAATTTCATTTAGTCAATTTTCGTCAAATTTTCGATTGATAATAAAATCGTTAATATCAGTTCAATAGTCATAAAAATTACCTCAGATGTTGACATTAACAGCGCAAATCTAATCCGCAATTTTTTTTTTTTTGATATCGGTTGCCTCATTTCCGGTTTCGAACGAATCAAAGTTGTGAACTGGGCTGAAATCTGAAGTTGTCGCGTCGTTTGTCCGTCGTTAATGGTCGTATCCTAAATTTGTTTACACTCGAAGGAAGCCCATTCAATTCTGAACATAGATGTAACATTTTCTGCTCTAAATACCTGACAGTGCTCTCAAAAAGTAAGCTTGAAGTACATCGGACATCACTTCTGCTGGCTCTTCACTGGTTTGTTAACAACAGCCGACTGATAGCGCTAAACAAAGAACGCCTCTACTCTCTGCTCGCCTTCACTAAGTCAATTTTCGTCAAATTTTCGATGGCTAATAAAATAGTAAATATCAGTTCAATAGCTGAGTTGTTGACATCAACAGCGCGAATCTAATCTAATTGCATTGGCTTAATAGCGCTACAAGCCCACGTTTATATTATTCAAACGGACTCATCTGTGAATAAATGTATATTGATGATTATACCATACAGAGAGTATGCCAGAGTCACATACTCTTTAGTGATCACCCTCAACTGAAGAGTTCTGTTTATGTCTTGGTCGATCAGCTTTATTTCAGGATCGTTAACCACAAATATCGTTGAAGAAAAGCATTCAAAGTTAATATGCACTAAACCGCTTTATTGCCTACCTTATGGGCGACACTTGATATCAGCCCGTGTTTTACGATACGTGCTAGTTTTGTCAGCATCAAACATTCCTGAATTTTTCCACTGAGATCAAACGATTTCATGTAGACATAAACCGAATGATTATAACAGGGATTACTGCTCCATTGCATTTTTAGTATGTGTTCTTGAGTTAGTTATGTATGTCGGCACGTTAGAGCAGTTGGAGGTTCTGGTCAACATTACAGCGAAAAAATATATTGTTTGTGCAGCCTACCATACTCGCTCTGGTCATATAATAGGTGCAAGTGACAGCATTCATTCCCCCCAACTTTATCGCAGGTAAAATGCAATATACAGTGTTGTAATATAGCGTGTAATCTGTACTCACTACAACATACACATCACCTGTATATTCACTGTAGCCCAGATACCATATCCTCTACACCCAGCATTAGTCAAACAACCTATCATTAAATGCTCAGATGATAAATAACAAACCAATTTGCGAAAAATACTAAAATATTGAGTCACCACTTTTCATACACAGGGCAGGACGTGGGAGTATTGGCGTAGGGTATTACTCAGGATAAGAACTGTACCCAGGGTAACAACTGTAACCAAGGCAACGACTGTACCCAGGGTTGCAATCGTATCAATGATAACAACTGCACCAAGGGTTACAAATTTAATTAGGGTAATAACTATATCTAGAGTTATAACTCGACCAAGCAAAAATACAAATATATCCTTCTTCACAACCGTAACAAGTGTAAAAACTGTACGGAGGGTAGCAACTGTTTTAGAGTAGTAACTGTACCCAATGTACCAATTTTATCAAATGTAACGAGTGTGTCAAGAGCAACAACTGCACAACAACAAAATACAATGTAATACCTGAACCAAGGGTAAGCACTGTACACAATAAAATAAATGTGCCGATTATAGCATGTCCGAGTGCAAAGGCTGTATCGGTGATACAGTACTATTTATATGCACATTGTGTGATGTTTATTAGCAGTGGAAAGGATCTGTGAAACGAAAATTTTCCTGCTCTCATTAATCACAATGACGTCAACCCAGTATATACATGCAATTTTGTTTATTACAAGGTAGCGTCACCTCACAATGGCTGCGTGTTAGTATTAGGAAAGCGATTATCGCAGAGCCACTTGGAGTGCCCTGCTTATACTACGTTGAGTGTAGTTTAGCATACATTGAGTTAGAAGAGTTGCAGAAGAAGTGCCATTAAAATTTCTTCATTTTTATTTATTTGGAAAGAAATAACTGGGGACAATCTGAAGTGCTATTTGCCATGCATCTCCGGTTGAAAAGTTTTATTGAACCATTAAAACTAGTGTATTAGTTTAAGGAAAGAAACTAAATACATTTTTGTAAATTTTATTTTGTCTCTCGATACGGGTCACAAGTTTTAACATGATTTCGAATTTAAAAAACAAATTAGCATGTGTTATTCATGCACAGAGGTTTCATTTTGAACTTTTTTGTTTATAAACAATTTTTGTCTTATGATACAGATCGCAATTTTCAAGATAATGTAAAAAAAATTCTATTTGGACAGTGTTGATGATGAGCAAAACCCTGATGCATTGTTTTTCCCTTGACCTAAAATCAAGTTCAAGATCATCAAACAAAATTTTAAAACATAAACATCTCCACAGAGAATTAATTGTTCAAACCTTCAGAAATATATGTAATTGTTAAAAATTGAAAGCTTCCCCTTTCGTCCTAAAATTTAAAATCCAATATAAATGGTGCAATTATGAGTGGATTTTGAAATTTTCCTGATACAGGATTAGTTTGTTTACCGTTTCGTGATCCCGACAAAGGTCACAATTTTATAATTTTTTTGGTCATTAGTTTTGTTATATCTAAGGTAACATCTATGAATGAAGTTTATTAAATGTACTGTATTCTATATGCTGAATGAATTGTATTGCCATGTCTGCCCTTTCGGTCGACATCTATGCTAAGGAAAAAAATAGCGCCAACCATGATTTTAAACCCAGCCTTTGATGTTTCAGCCGGCAAGTCGTCCTGCTATCAGCAACCTCGACAGTATCTCCAACACGTCGCCACATCAACTTGACCCTGCCTTATTTACGCTCAATTATTCATTAGAAGGACTTGACGGACGGACCAAGATATAACCATTGTGACTGCTTATTTTAACATAGGGTCCTTCCGCAAAGGAAATGGCGGCTCATATTTTACACCCAACCTTTATCACACCTGGATGCAAATATTCGCCAAAATCCATAACCCTGTTATCGTGTACGTGGACAACTCTGCGGATGTACGATACTTCACCAGCCTCCGTGAAAACGTACCATCGAATCTTACACAAATAATACACTTGTCCAAAGAGGATACTTGGGCCTTTAAATTACGGGACTCCATCTCAAAGATCTACTCTCGCTCGGATTATCCCAAACATTCACCAAATACTGTAGTTCCTGAATATTCCTGTGCTATGCACGCCAAATACGAATGCATGCTGATATCTTTGATTAATAATCCCTTCAAAACCAAGTACTTTGCATGGTTGGATATTGGATTATTTCGGGATATCTCCACGAAAAATGTAAAAGCATTCACTCTTGGTTTACCACCTGGATTTGATGAGAACAAGGTGGCTTATAGCGAAGTTTATCCCACTCTTCACTCCAACACCACACCTAAGAATGTTTTCTACAGCAATATGGTGTGGGTGTGTGGCTGTTATTTTATAGCCAGGGCCGATGTGATGGTCACGTGGGTACACGATTACATAAGAGCCACAGAGTATTATCTCTCCCAGGGTCTCATGAATACAGACCAGCAGATTATACTGGCTATGCATCTTGATAAGAATTTCACGCACGAGGCTTCCGTGCAGGTGTACAGAGGCAAAGGGAAGTATAACTCGTGGTTTCATTTGGGCTACCTCAGTAAAGAAAATGGAGCTGTAATTGATAGCGTGGATTAATGGACGGCTTGTTACACTAATTGCTGTTTGTAATATTCGTCACCTGGCAATTGAATGTGTGACGACTTGTGATTCTTTACATACAAACGAGGTGCTGGTCGGTAAATGAGGGCAATATACACCAAAGGATGACTGAATTCACTAGTTTGATAAATGTTTACATTCTCGAAATACGAAATCTGTTCACTTAAGGATATGTTGAATTATGCATCAGACAACAACTTCGTCAACACTGACTAACCCACTCCATGACAGGGGCCATATTGACATTGCCACATAGCATTAAAGCACTGCAGGAACCTGAGTTGTTCTTGCATTCGACTTTAATATGATCACAGTTCAGTATCTGCCTACATGTCATCAGGCGATACAGGTGTGTTACAATAAGTTACCCACTCGTCAGTGAAGGACTGGGTATTAGACAGTCAAAGAGCGAGACCCTTGGAGTTTAAATATATAAATATAAGCTTACGCGTTAGTCGATTTGGCTACAATTGGATTAGTAGTGCATACAAACTATGACCAAAAAGAGTATAGCTTCGCTAAGAGGGTTCACTTCGAGTGGCTCTATTGTGATCGCTGATTATAAGTACATTGAAATCGATAGGTGGTGTTACTGTGATATAAACAAAAACACATGGGATTACTGGGCTGATGTCATTGCGATCGATGAGAGCGGGAAAAGTGTCGCTTCGCATAGCCTTGCCGCTGCCAAAACACGTCGGAAACAGGAAAAGTAAATGGGATTGTTTTTTATCGTGATGTTTTTAACGATGGAGGCGACCGCGCCTCCAATTTTACTCATGGTTTTAAGATGGACGTAATGTAGGGATGAACCCAAATAGCGCTGATAGAAGCGCCGTGGTAAAAGGCAAGGAATATATCACATACTCTTGAACCAGATCTATCTGACGTTATGATTTACCATCATGACCAATCATAACGCCTTATATGACGTAGTTCATGCACCTGTTGTCTCTTTTACATGTTAACCTTCAATGACCTCACCTGTATTGCACCCGGCATTGTTGATCATGACTAGTAGAAATGTTTCAAATGACTGAAGTTGAGATGGTCCCAATTATGCCTCTGATTATCTGAATGGAGTAAGAGTAAAATTTGTGTAGCATAAGCAGTTGATTCAGATTCATCGCACACAAACAAGCTACCCATCAAGACACTAAATGTACCAACTTGCCGTGGCTGTTTATTCATTAAATGCTTAAGCAAGTAGTTCTTAAAGGTCCATAGTCTTACCGAACACAGAGTTATTCATCAGCTTATACAGGTCCTTCTCAAAGTCGCTGGTGGCCACCTTACGTAGATCGGTATTCATCGGAATGTAAGGCTCCATCCAGGGGCTCTGATCAAAGACAAGTGCACAACGAATCTTGGTAAGTCTGATACAGCTTGAGGATCCTGTAGTGCACCACATACTTCTCCTTATTCCGCTGGTTTGGCACCAGCTTTTCAACCTCACCAAAGGTGCCACCCAACTCACCCAGGAGGTTTTACTAATTGTGCCGACAACCAGTCGTTCTCTACAAGAAGCCGCTTTGGGGCCAGCAGGTAGTCGTTGTGCTCGTCATGAAGTGCATTAAGATACTCCAAGTCAACCTATGTATCTAGTCTCGGCATCATCTGGGTGGTCCTGGATCTGTAGATCCTCCAGCCGAGCCACCCACTCAATGCCCGTAGTTGGCAAAGGCTGACTCATAGCCCACCCATACAAATTGTTAGCATCAAGGTACTGGATGTAGCTCGTTGGTTTATCCTGGTCAAAGTCATCCACGAGCGGGTTATTGGCCTTAGCGTGGTGGCGCGACACCATGCTTACACCACCGCGTAGACCTTTCACAATGAGCAGGTGCTTGTCATAGTCGGTGAATAGTTATAGTTCCACGCCTGTGCTCTTAGGCAAAGCATCCAACGACAAACCGGGGATGGTATAGTAGTGGGCCGGATCCAACCCGTACTGCTTAAGACAGGTCTTGCAGAACACCTCAAACACATCTACCAAGAGCAGTACATCTGTACGCAGGTACAGGTCATGGTAGTCACCCATGTTCTTACACCCGAACACGCTCCAGACCTTCTGTGCATAGGCATAGTCTACACCAGATATACCCTCCTCAGAGAGCTTGCTGTAGAACACCTGGATTGGTGGCAGAGGGGAATCAAACTTATCCCAGCTCTCCGTGATCTCATAGGGGAAGAACTGTGCGCTGTCAATGAAGCGCAACTGTCCAAGCGACAGGGAAATATATTTCTCCATGTTGTTGGGTATACAGTTGATGTTCCCTCCACTTTGCTTATACTCTGCATCAAGAGATGGGAATCATAGCCCCGCAGGTTATGGAACACCACAGGGATGGGTGTTGTCTTGGGACTCAGCCGAAGTTTCAGGTTACACGCGTTATGGGCCGGCCCTCTGTACTAGCCTGTGGCAATGATCGCGGAAAGAGTCACAGCCCAGTTTTTTCTTGCACACGTGACAGTGGGTTGCATCCTTATGTGCCTTTCTATCCTCCTGAATCATCCGCATAGGGACAGGCTTGGACAGAACTGCTTTGATATTTTGCTCCTCCTGCTGCAGAGCCTGTAAGAACTTCTCCACAGCATCGCTTCCTCTGTAAACCACGGGAGGTTCGGTCTTACTATCACACCGAACAACCACATAGCCATAGCCACAAACTTGGTGCTCCTGCATTCTCTGCGTTTTGCTCTTACCAGGATCAAGTGCAGGACCCGGAAGCTTCACTGTGAGCGCCTCAAAGTCAGCATAGATGACTTAGGGTGCAGCAAGCTGTTTCTGCCAGTTCTGGAAGGATAATATATTCTTCCCTTCCTCAGGCATATCCACTCGCACAGCAGTTTGCCCTATCCCCATGCACTCAGGCTTGTGCGCCAGGAGCAGACCTTGTGTGATATATCCATGCAGACATAGTTCACAGAAGAACTTGCGGTGCTCGTGCTAACTCTGGTCATACAGCAAGCGGTTCAGGTCTTTGATTTGCGTGTAATGACACCTGCCGTCCTCCTCAACCAGCATGAGGTTTATAGGTCTACCAGGCTGTTTGCTAATAATGTGAACGATGGTGGCCTTTCCATCCCAGCCAAACACGTTCACAGCATGTTTTTCTACCTTCTCAATATGCGGTATTGGTGTTGGATATTCTACCTTCCAGCAGATCCTAAAGCCACTTAATGTTATATTTTGATGGTCGCTGCGGGTCCTTGGCAACCGGATGCAGAGCCACTTCAAGGGAATATAGAAGGCAGTATGGGTGGTTTATGTTTTTTTTCATTTATTTCTTATACCCTTCTGACAGCCCGTACAAACACGATTAACACTACCGCGCCTTATCCTATATATGTGGCCGTTACAAAATTCTTGCAGGGGGTTGTTTTTCCAGTCAAAATCCAAGCGCACTTGTTTTCAAACACTACCTTTCTCGTGTTTCTATGTATATAGATCTAATTTCTAATTGATAATACTATCTGCTTACTTAGCACGCCTGTATACAACCAGCCAATGCAGCAGGCCGGTCAAAGTCCTCTGTGACCATATTTGACAGCCACTTAGACTAATGGAAACTTGATATGGTATACACAATGGTATATGGATTGTAGAAACCTACCCGTTGCTCTATCAATACTTGTGCATGGCCTAGATTGGGGTCATATTAGCTATGCGGAAAGGCTCGCAGATTTGAATACTGTAAGCAGCACAGGTGGCGAGCAAGCAAGGGGGTCGAGCAACCGAGCCCATGTATTGACTGTGGACGCGCAACCATCTCGAGTTTGCAGATTTGTGCATATTGTGGTTCTAGGCGGAAAAGCGACGTGCTACGTTGGACAGAACAACGATGTAGACAAATCTTTCCACAGGTGTTGGAACAGATTGCACTATTCCATGTAGAAAGGGTCCCGCCTATCTAGCGCAGGCCAGGGTGCATTGTCTCGAGGCTTTGGAGTGGGCTCTGGTTTTGGTAGGAAATTCGATGCGGCTTCCCTGTTGTTCCTTGTGATTTTCCAGACCTTCCACGCATGAAATACGGAAAATCCTGCATATCCCGCCATTTGCAATCTTGTCGAAAACGTGGCCAGGTCCGCAATTCTTCCTACAACGGTTCCAACCTCTTTTCCAACCATCTCCATATCGTTTTTCAGAACGTCGTCTATTTCCTCCTCCACATCTGCCGCAAAAGCGTCCACCTTTCTCTCCAACCCATCCACCTTTCTTTCCACCCGCTGCAGAGTATACAACAAATCGTATAGACTGGGCCCCCCACCAACCCTGGATAGCGGATTCTCCTCTAGCCCACCAGAAGTGACCCGCCCCACCAGCCTCGCAGACTCCTCCATCTTTTCCTCTATCTTTTGCGACATATCCCCATTGGGCACCTCCGGCTCGCTCCCATTGGGCACATCCCGCTGGCCTCCATTCGCCCATATCTTGTACAGCCTGGTGGTGCCTATGCCGTACTTTTTTTGGATCTCGTCTCAAGTGGAGATTCTACACACGACCCGGATCTCTTCTTATTTCTTGTACGGACAGTTCCTTCTTCTGCATGGTCTATACCAAACCAACACAAAGGTCTAACAGATGGGTTGGTTCTAGCACCGGCATCAGTTTGCTGGGTGATGCTGGCACTATACTGCTTGGTCCTACCACCATATCGCTTGGGTGCTGGCACTATACTGCTTGGTCCTACCACCGTTTCGCTTGGGTGCTGGCTCTATATTGCTGGACTTAGCACTCTATCGCCTGGTGGCCCGCAGACTGGTGCATCGACATCAGCGCCTTCAGGTCTCCCTTTTCCAGCTTGTTGAAGGCCCAGATGCGCGGTCTGGGTAGGATACATTGACCAACTTGTTGTATATCCCAATCAGCCTACCCGGTCTCTCATGCTGGTTGAACTGTGCAATTTTCTTTTGCGCGGTTTGCAGCGGCGTTAGGTTATCAACTAGGTACCATTTTCCCTTCTTCTCACCCCCCTTGCCCTCAGTGGTCTTCTTGATGATTTTCTGGTGTAGAATGAATTGACCCTTGCCCAGGGCTCTAAAGATTTCTATGACTCTGCGCTCTGATAGTCCGACGTCCTGTTCCTTGAGGGTCCAGGTGGCGTAGCAGATGCTTGGACCTCTCCTGCCTTCTTAACTATTTAGAGTTTCATCAATGCTGTAAGAAGAAGGCAAATGGAGGCTCCTCCCCAGCCGCTTTGAGGGCATCGCGAACGTATTTTGCCTTATTCTGGTGATTCATTATACCCATACATCCTTTTTATTCAATAGCGGTAAAATATGTCTTTTTTCATATACAATCTATAACTCCTTGTGTGCTATCGTTCAGACTGCAGAAATCCGTCCCCCCTCCCACTTCCACAACCCCCTCTTTTTCCCACTGTAGAGCCTAATTACCCTAAAAAAATCCGGATAGTGGGTCGCCCACTTGCCTAGGGTCGTCCTCTAGGGACTAAATAGATGAAGGCTGAGGTATAGGATGTGCACTGATGAACAAGTGGCCGAACTGCGGGTAGATGTGGATTATTTAACGGAGGAGAAGGTGGACCTTGAGATTGAGGTGAGGGATTTGGAATCAAAGTATGAGGACCCTATGGAGCGTGTGAGTCGTTTAGAAGAGCTTATTCCGCAAGGTCCTGGTGTAGATTGTTGACATTACGCTCACAGAGAGTGTAGTAGTGTAGGACGGTGCGCCAGAACCGCCACTCCCTATACTACTACACGGCTCGCCAGGTGTCTGAATTTCGCGCCTCAGCACGATTCCGGGGAGAGGGGATAATACCTTAACTTCCCGATGAGCGATACGCAACACGATTAGCGGCTGACAAGCAAATGACTTCTGAGAAAACCTTCGTTATACATTAACCATATCAGTCGGATATCTGTTGCACAGCATTGAAAACCTGGAACATATTGAAGGTTTTTCAGAGAGCACGTCACGTCGATAAACGCAGCGGAAAGAACGAATGCCATAGCAACTGCACCTTCCAATAAAGCGGTGCTTGGTTGGACTTGGTATTATGAAGTACGGACAGCACAAGAACAAGGCAGTGGTCTTGTTGAGCTTGGTCGTGTGTACTATCTGTGTATGCTGGTGGCGAGCAGCTGTCCAGGGCAGCGTTGATAGATCAGTGGCGCCAATAGAAATTGCTGTAAGTAAAGCAATTCCTCGCTTAATTATATAACTACCTCGTATATTACTCACATTTCGAATGATGTCGTTAAGTTATCGTGGTCAGTCTAGTTTTGGGGTTTGTTAACATGGCGAATCGCTTTGCCAAGTTATCTTGTCAGTGGCGTTTGTCGTTATGTATGTATGTATGTATGTATGTATGTATGTATGTATGTATGTATGTATGTATGTATGTATGTATGTATGTATGTATGTATGTATGTATGTATGTATGTATGTATGTATGTATGTATGTATGTATGTATGTATGTATGTATGTATGTATGTATGTGTATGTATGTATGTATGTATGTATGTATGTATGTATGTATGTATGCATGTATGTATGTATGTATGTATGTATGTATGTATGTATGTATGTATGTATGTATGTATGTATGTATGTATGTATGTATGTATGTATGTATGTATGTATGTATGTATGTATGTATGTATGTATGTATGTATGTATGCATGCATGCATGTATGCATGCATGGACGAATTGAACTGAAGTTTCAGTGTGATTGTTGTAAATCATCTAATGTATGCTGATGATCTCATTTCTAATAAGACTGATATTTATTATATATATATATATTTATATATATATATATATATATATATATATATATATATATATATATATATATATATATATATATATATATATATATATATATATATATATATATATATATATATATATATATATATATATATATACACACATAACCAGATCTTTGGTCCTATCGGGGCTAGTCAGAGGGTGGACAGCGCCACTTGGACAGCGCCACTTGAGAGCCATTGCCCACGTGCCTCAAACGCGTTGGTCCCACACCCCCTAACCCTACGGGGTGAAGTAATGCCTTCATGTGAGATCGAACACGAACATAGTCCACACACCATTGTATCAGGGTCTTTTGTGGTGTGAGCAAAGCCTCCATAACGGCTGACGTCACTTTTTCTTTAAAAATCTTCATCTCACAAAACCATTAAGATATGGGTGGCCACAGATTTCGTGAACTAATATTTAATGAAAAATTACGAGGCTCTTACAGATATAGTGTTTCAGACTATTATTGACATTTTGAATATTGCTTACTTAGCTGTCTTTACTGAACAAAGATGTGAAATGTTAATTTAGCCAAATTATATTCCCGCGTATTACCGTTATTTTCACTTATCGATTAACTAATTCGAGTCATTTATCATGCCGCTCGGTTGTTGGACTGACTGAGGCATTTGATGCGCGGTAATGAAAAAAATCGTTAGTTGGTTTCTGGTGCATAAATCCATTCTGACTTGCATAAATATCGCTATGACAACGTTCGCAGCATAATTCCTTGCATTAATCTTAATCAGCCCCAGCTCAGGTGACCCAATAAACGGCAGGCGGAATATGTAAAAGATGTACATATTGCTGTTAAATGAAAGACTTCGTTGGTAACTATTCCGGTAAAGCCATATCTGTTCACGCTATTTGTGGTCATATCATTTCTAACCACACCACTTCTGAATCCCCCATTTCTGATACACCTTTAATGAACAGGCTATTTCTTGCAACACTGTACCTGGTCACACCATTACTGACCACACCCTTTCTGGTCACACCATTACTGACCACACCCTTTCCGGTCACACCATTTCTTACCACACCCTTTCTTGCCATGACACATTTGATCACAATTTTTCTGGTCACGACTGCCCCAACCAGGGCACAACGGGTGACTAGATCCTCACAGGAGTTGCGCTGTTTCTTTGTCCGCTCCACTTAAAGGATAATCTCAGGTTTCGGCTGATACAAAAAGTGGATCATATTGCGCTATGTTGACGAGACTGATGCGTCATCGAGGTCTAGTCGTACCCACACCTGCAATAACAGGGCGGGCTCGTACACGTCTCGTTCCTTATGTACATAAGCGCATATGTCCCGACGTCAACACATATGATCGAGTCATTTGATTTGGCAATAGACATTTACTTCTTGTCTGGGAAACGATGCATTAAAATATGAAAGAACTATAGAGTTGGTCCGTGTATATACCGTCTTTCGTTTTTTGTTTATCAAAACAAAAACTGAAATCGATCAATAACAGCTAAACCGTAAACCATTTTCCACATGCGACGGCGATAAACGGATAACACCAAACAGATTCGTTTTTCGTTTGGTCAACTGGAAAACGAGTGGCGCTACTGTCAACGGCTTTTTTACTGATCGCGCACGCACGCACATACACATATACATATGTGCGTACACACAGGCGCTCGGTTTTCGATGCCAAGCTCCAGCACGCCGAGCCCTCATATACAATAATGGCTTAGCAGCTTGGCAACGCCTGGATATATATATATACTTTAACGTTGATTTATCATTTATACGGTTGCGCTAATTACGTTGACGTGGGTAATTATGGAAGGGGTGAGCGCCCCCAGTGCCAGGGATGAGCACGATAATGGGACGAGGTGAGAACGAGCGTTGTCAGGGGCGAGAATGTGAGTTGCCAGGGGTAAATATGTGCGTTGACCGGGTTGAGTTTGTGAAATGACAGGGTGACTTTGTGGGTTGGCAGGATGTGTTGGTTGAGTTGAAAAGTTGACAGGGTGAGATTGTGAGTTGGCTGGGTGAGTTTGTGAGTTAATAAGGTTAGTTGGTCAGTTGCAGGGTGAGTGTGTATGTTGGCGGAGGTGAGTTTTTAGTTAGTTGGCAGGTGGAGTATACGGGTTGACAGGTGGAGTATACGATTTGTTAGGTGGAGTACATGGGTTGGCAGGTGGAGTAAACGGGTTAGCAGGTGGAGTATACGAGTTGTTAGGTGGCGTACACGGGTTTTCAGGTGGACGAGTGGGTAGGTGGAGCAAGGATATTGTCCAAATGTCAACAAAAGTTTCATGAATACAATTTTTTGTTTCGCGATACAGGTCACAATTTTTGAAATTTTCCAATGTTTTCTTCTTCAATCGTTAGGCGGCAATGTTGCGCAGAACCGAGAGGTTTTGTTTTGACCTTGACCAAAAACTAAGGTCAAGGTATTTGAATAAGTGAAAAACTAGTATCTCGAATAACTCCGTTAAAAACGGTTGGATTGTTACATAATTTGCATCATTGTGTAGCTCATTCTAATTGCAAACTTTTTAAATTGGCGAATCGCTTCGCCAAGTTATCTTGGTTAGTCGCGTTTGACTGTATGTATGTATGTATGTATGTATGTATGTATATATGTATGTATGTATGTATGTATGTATGTATGTATGTATGTATGTATGTATGTATGTATGTATGTATGTATGTATGTATGTATGTATGTATGTATGTATGTATGTATGTATGTATGTATGTATGTATGTATGTATGTATGTATGTATGTATGTATGTATGTATGTATGTATATATGTATGTATGTATGTATGTATGTATGTATGTATGTATGTATGTATGTATGTATGTATGTATGTATGTATGTATGTATGCATGCATGCATGCATGCATGCATGCATGCATGCATGCATGCCAGCATGCATGCATGCATGTATGTATGTATGTATGTATGTATGTATGTATGTACGTATGTATGTATGTATGTATGTATGTATGTATGTATGTATGCATGCATGCATGCATGCATGTATGTATGTATGTATGTATGTATGTATGTATGTATGTATGTATGTATGTATGTATGTATGTATGTATGTATGTATGTATGTATGTATGAATGTATGCATGCATGTAGGTATGTATGTATGTATGCATGCATGTGTTTATATATGTATGTATGTTTGTATGTATGTATGTATGTATGTATGTATGTATGTATGTATGTATGTATGTATGTATGTATGTATGTATGTATGTATGTATGTATGTATGTATGTATGTATGTATGTATGTATGTATGATGTATGTATGTATGTATGTATGTATGTATGTATGTATGTATGTATGTATGTATGTATGTATGTATGTATGTATGTATGTATGTATGTATGTATGTATGTATGTATGTATGTATGTATGTATGTATGTATGTATGTATGTATGTATGTATGTATGTATGTATGTATGTATGTATGTATGTATGTATGTATGTATGTATGTCTGTATGTATGTATGTATGTATGTATGTATGTATGTATGTATGTATGTGTCTGTGTATGTATGTATGTATGTATGTATGTATGTATGTATGTATGTATGTATGTATGTATGTATGTATGTATGTATATTAACATTTCTTTTTATCCGCGATACAGGTCACAATTTTGATTTTTTTTTCTTATACGTTAGGCGGCAATGATGCGCAGAACCGAGAGGTTTTGTTCAGACCTTGACCTAAAACTAAGGTCAATGTCATCGAATATGTGACAAACTAGTATCTCGAATAACTCCCTTAATAATGGTCGGATTGTTACATAATTTACATCATTGTGTAGCACATTCTAATTGCAAACTTTTTTAATTATATGTGTGGCTATTGAATCAACAGTTTTTCCAAGCGCCTAAGGTCGAAAAATCGTGGTATCGGTCCGAATGACAAAAATTGGGTCACATGTACTCCATGACAACTTCAGTCGGATTACCAGACATCATGGATGTCGATGACGTCACTTCCTGTAACGAAAGCATCAAAGTTTTTAAAAAATGACACAAGTTCAATACTCAATACGTCCATGCTTTCGAATTAAATTTTAATACAGTTTACATATTCTGAATGTGTAATGTAATTATGAACTTTTTCTAAATATACTTAGTTGTAAATAATGCATCGTTAAAAAAATTGTAGCAGGTCAAAAATTTCTGATAGCCAAAATCTCTAAACTTTTTAATTTCGCAATTAATTCACGTATTATCGTCCAATCGTAACAAAATTAACATTTTCTAAAAGATGATACAATTACCAAACTTTAATAATTGACATATGCTATCAAAGCGCGTTGAGTTGAAAAAGCAAATTTCATTTAGTCAATTTTCGTCAAATTTTCGATTGATAATAAAATCGTTAATATCAGTTCAATAGTCATAAAAATTACCTCAGATGTTGACATTAACAGCGCAAATCTAATCCGCAATTTTTTTTTTTTTTGATATCGGTTGCCTCATTTCCGGTTTCGAACGAATCAAAGTTGTGAACTGGGCTGAAATCTGAAGTTGTCGCGTCGTTTGTCCGTCGTTAATGGTCGTATCCTAAATTTGTTTACACTCGAAGGAAGCCCATTCAATTCTGAACATAGATGTAACATTTTCTGCTCTAAATACCTGACAGTGCTCTCAAAAAGTAAGCTTGAAGTACATCGGACATCACTTCTGCTGGCTCTTCACTGGTTTGTTAACAACAGCCGACTGATAGCGCTAAACAAAGAACGCCTCTACTCTCTGCTCGCCTTCACTAAGTCAATTTTCGTCAAATTTTCGATGGCTAATAAAATAGTAAATATCAGTTCAATAGCTGAGTTGTTGACATCAACAGCGCGAATCTAATCTAATTGCATTGGCTTAATAGCGCTACAAGACCACGTTCATATTATTATAACGGACTCATCTGTGAATAAATGTATATTGATGATTATACCATACAGAGAGTATGCCAGAGTCACGTACTCTTTATTGATCACCCTCAACTGAAGAGTTCTGTTTATGTCTTGGTCGATCAGCTTTTTTCAGGATCGTTAACCACAAATATCGTTGAAGAAAAGCATTCAAAGTTAATATGCACTAAACCGCTTTATTGCCTACCTTATGGGCGACACTTGATATCAGCCCGTGTTTTACGATACGTGCTAGTTTTGTCAGCATCAAACATTCCTGAATTTTTCCACTGAGATCAAACGATTTCATGTAGACATAAACCGAATGATTATAACAGGGATTACTGCTCCATTGCATTTTTAGTATGTGTTCTTGAGTTAGTTATGTATGTCGGCACGTTAGAGCAGTTGGAGGTTCTGGTCAACATTACAGCGAAAAAATATATTGTTTGTGCAGCCTACCATACTCGCTCTGGTCATATAATAGGTGCAAGTGACAGCATTCATTCCCCCCAACTTTATCGCAGGTAAAATGCAATATACAGTGTTGTAATATAGCGTGTAATCTGTACTCACTACAACATACACATCACCTGTATATTCACTGTAGCCCAGATACCATATCCTCTACACCCCAGCATTAGTCAAACAACCTATCATTAAATGCTCAGATGATAAATAACAAACCAATTTGCGAAAAATACTAAAATATTGAGTCACCACTTTTCATACACAGGGCAGGACGTGGGAGTATTGGCGTAGGGTATTACTCAGGATAAGAACTGTACCCAGGGTAACAACTGTAACCAAGGCAACGACTGTACCCAGGGTTACAATCGTATCAATGATAACAACTGCACCAAGGGTTACAAATTTAATTAGGGTAATAACTATATCTAGAGTTATAACTCGACCAAGCAAAAATACAAATATATCCTTCTTCACAACCGTAACAAGTGTAAAAACTGTACGGAGGGTAGCAACTGTTTAGAGTAGTAACTGTACCCAATGTACCAATTTTATCAAATGTAACGAGTGTGTCAAGAGCAACAACTGCACAACAACAAAATACAATGTAATACCTGAACCAAGGGTAAGCACTGTACACAATAAAATAAATGTGCCGATTATAGCATGTCCGAGTGCAAAGGCTGTATCGGTGATACAGTACTATTTATATGCACATTGTGTGATGTTTATTAGCAGTGGAAAGGATCTGTGAAACGAAAATTTTCCTGCTCTCATTAATCACAATGACGTCAACCCAGTATATACATGCAATTTTGTTTATTACAAGGTAGCGTCACCTCACAATGGCTGCGTGTTAGTATTAGGAAAGCGATCATCGCAGAGCCACTTGGAGTGCCCTGCTTATACTACGTTGAGTGTAGTTTAGCATACATTGAGTTAGAAGAGTTGCAGAAGAAGTGCCATTAAAATTTCTTCATTTTTATTTATTTGGAAAGAAATAACTGGGGACAATCTGAAGTGCTATTTGCCATGCATCTCCGGTTGAAAAGTTTTATTGAACCATTAAAACTAGTGTATTAGTTTAAGGAAAGAAACTAAATACATTTTTGTAAATTTTATTTTGTCTCTCGATACGGGTCACAAGTTTTAAACATGATTTCGAATTTAAAAAACAAATTAGCATGTGTTATTCATGCACAGAGGTTTCATTTTGAACTTTTTTGTTTATAAACAATTTTTGTCTTATGATACAGATCGCAATTTTCAAGATAATGTAAAAAAAATTCTATTTGGACAGTGTTGATGATGAGCAAAACCCTGATGCATTGTTTTTTTTCCTTGACCTAAAATCAAGTTCAAGATCATCAAACAAAATTTTAAAACATAAACATCTCCACAGAGAATTGTTCAAACCTTCAGAAATATATGTAATTGTTAAAAATTGAAAGCTTCCCCTTTCGTCCTAAAATTTAAAATCCAATATAAATGGTGCAATTATGAGTGGATTTTGAAATTTTCCTGATACAGGATTAGTTTGTTTACCGTTTCGTGATCCCGACAAAGGTCACAATTTTATAATTTTTTTGGTCATTAGTTTTGTTATATCTAAGGTAACATCTATGAATGAAGTTTATTAAATGTACTGTATTCTATATGCTGAATGAATTGTATTGCCATGTCTGCCCTTTCGGTCGACATCTATGCTAAGGAAAAAAATAGCGCCAACCATGATTTTAAACCCAGCCTTTGATGTTTCAGCCGGCAAGTCGTCCTGCTATCAGCAACCTCGACAGTATCTCCAACACGTCGCCACATCAACTTGACCCTGCCTTATTTACGCTCAATTATTCATTAGAAGGACTTGACGGGAACCAAGATATAACCATTGTGACTGCTTATTTTAACATAGGGTCCTTCCGCAAAGGAAATGGCGGCTCATATTTTACACCCAACCTTTATCACACCTGGATGCAAATATTCGCCAAAATCCATAACCCTGTTATCGTGTACGTGGACAACTCTGCGGATGTACGATACTTCACCAGCCTCCGTGAAAACGTACCATCGAATCTTACACAAATAATACACTTGTCCAAAGAGGATACGTGGGCCTTTAAATTACGGGACTCCATCTCAAAGATCTACTCTCGCTCGGATTATCCCAAACATTCACCAAATACTGTAGTTCCTGAATATTCCTGTGCTATGCACGCCAAATACGAATGCATGCTGATATCTTTGATTAATAATCCCTTCAAAACCAAGTACTTTGCATGGTTGGATATTGGATTATTTCGGGATATCTCCACGAAAAATGTAAAAGCATTCACTCTTGGTTTACCACCTGGATTTGATGAGAACAAGGTGGCTTATAGCGAAGTTTATCCCACTCTTCACTCCAACACCACACCTAAGAATGTTTTCTACAGCAATATGGTGTGGGTGTGTGGCTGTTATTTTATAGCCAGGGCCGATGTGATGGTCACGTGGGTACACGATTACATAAGAGCCACAGAGTATTATCTCTCCCAGGGTCTCATGAATACAGACCAGCAGATTATACTGGCTATGCATCTTGATAAGAATTTCACGCACGAGGCTTCCGTGCAGGTGTACAGAGGCAAAGGGAAGTATAACTCGTGGTTTCATTTGGGCTACCTCAGTAAAGAAAATGGAGCTGTAATTGATAGCGTGGATTAATGGACGGCTTGTTACACTAATTGCTGTTTGTAATATTCGTCACCTGGCAATTGAATGTGTGACGACTTGTGATTCTTTACATACAAACGAGGTGCTGGTCGGTAAATGAGGGCAATATACATCAAAGGATGACTGAATTCACTAGTTTGATAAATGTTTACATTCTCGAAATACGAAATCTGTTCACTTAAGGATATGTTGAATTATGCATCAGACAACAACTTCGTCAACACTGACTAACCCACTCCATGACAGGGGCCATATTGACATTGCCACATAGCATTAAAGCACTGCAGGAACCTGAGTTGTTCTTGCATTCGACTTTAATATGATCACAGTTCAGTATCTGCCTACATGTCATCAGGCGATACAGGTGTGTTACAATAAGTTACCCACTCGTCAGTGAAGGACTGGGTATTAGACAGTCAAAGAGCGAGACCCTTGGAGTTTAAATAGATAAATATAAGCTTACGCGTTAGTCGATTTGGCTACAATTGGATTAGTAGTGCATACAAACTATGACCAAAGAGTGTATAGCTTCGCTAAGAGGGTTCACTTCGAGTGGCTCTATTGTGATCGCTGATTATAAGTACATTGAAATCGATAGGTGGTGTTACTGTGATATAAACAAAAACACATGGGATTACTGGGCTGATGTCATTGCGATCGATGAGAGCGGGAAAAGTGTCGCTTCGCATAGCCTTGCCGCTGCCAAAACACGTCGGAAACAGGAAAAGTAAATGGGATTGTTTTTTATCGTGATGTTTTTAACGATGGAGGCGACCGCGCCTCCAATTTTACTCATGGTTTTAAGATGGACGTAATGTAGGTATGAACCCAAATAGCGCTGATAGAAGCGCCGTGGTAAAAGGCAAGGAATATATCACATACTCTTGAACCAGATCTATCTGACGTTATGATTTACCATCATGACCAATCATAACGCCTTATATGACGTAGTTCATGCACCTGTTGTCTCTTTTACATGTTAACCTTCAATGACCTCACCTGTATTGCATCCGGCATTGTTGATCATGACTAGTAGAAATGTTTCAAATGACTGAAGTTGAGATGGTCCCAATTATGCCTCTGATTATCTGAATGGAGTAAGAGTAAAATTTGTGTAGCATAAGCAGTTGATTCAGATTCATCGCACACAAACAAGCTACCCATCAAGACACTAAATGTACCAACTTGCCGTGGCTGTTTATTCATTAAATGCTTAAGCAAGTAGTTCTTAAAGGTCCATAGTCTTACCGAACACAGAGTTATTTATCAGCTTATACAGGTCCTTCTCAAAGTCGCTGGTGGCCACCTTACGTAGATCGGTATTCATCGGAATGTAAGGCTCCATCCAGGGGCTCTGATCAAAGACAAGTGCACAATGAATCTTGGTAAGTCTGATACAGCTTGAGGATCCTGTAGTGCACCACATACTTCTCCTTATTCCGCTGGTTTGGCACCAGCTTTTCAACCTCACCAAAGGTGCCACCCAACTCACCCAGGAGGTTTTACTAATTGTGCCGACAACCAGTCGTTCTCTACAAGAAGCCGCTTTGGGGCCAGCAGGTAGTCGTTGTGCTCGTCATGAAGTGCATTAAGATACTCCAAGTCAACCTATGTATCTAGTCTCGGCATCATCTGGGTGGTCCTGGATCTGTAGATCCTCCAGCCGAGCCACCCACTCAATGCCCGTAGTTGGCAAAGGCTGACTCATAGCCCACCCATACAAATTGTTAGCATCAAGGTACTGGATGTAGCTCGTTGGTTTATCCTGGTCAAAGTCATCCACGAGCGGGTTATTGGCCTTAGCGTGGTGGCGCGACACCATGCTTACACCACCGCGTAGACCTTTCACAATGAGCAGGTGCTTGTCATAGTCGGTGAATAGTTATAGTTCCACGCCTGTGCTCTTAGGCAAAGCATCCAACGACAAACCGGGGATGGTATAGTAGTGGGCCGGATCCAACCCGTACTGCTTAAGACAGGTCTTGCAGAACACCTCAAACACATCTACCAAGAGCAGTACATCTGTACGCAGGTACAGGTCATGGTAGTCACCCATGTTCTTACACCCGAACACGCTCCAGACCTGTGCATAGGCATAGTCTACACCAGATATACCCTCCTCAGAGAGCTTGCTGTAGAACACCTGGATTGGTGGCAGAGGGGAATCAAACTTATCCCAGCTCTCCGTGATCTCATAGGGGAAGAACTGTGCGCTGTCAATGAAGCGCAACTGTCCAAGCGACAGGGAAATATATTTCTCCATGTTGTTGGGTATACAGTTGATGTTCCCTCCACTTTGCTTATACTCTGCATCAAGAGATGGGAATCATAGCCCCGCAGGTTATGGAACACCACAGGGATGGGTGTTGTCTTGGGACTCAGCCGAAGTTTCAGGTTACACGCGTTATGGGCCGGCCCTCTGTACTAGCCTGTGGCAATGATCGCGGAAAGAGTCACGGCCCAGTTTTTTCTTGCACACGTGACAGTGGGTTGCATCCTTATGTGCCTTTCTATCCTCCTGAATCATCCGCATAGGGACAGGCTTGGACAGAACTGCTTTGATATTTTGCTCCTCCTGCTGCAGAGCCTGTAAGAACTTCTCCACAGCATCGCTTCCTCTGTAAACCACGGGAGGTTCGGTCTTACTATCACACCGAACAACCACATAGCCATAGCCACAAACTTGGTGCTCCTGCATTCTCTGCGTTTTGCTCTTACCAGGATCAAGTGCAGGACCCGGAAGCTTCACTGTGAGCGCCTCAAAGTCAGCATAGATGACTTAGGGTGCAGCAAGCTGTTTCTGCCAGTTCTGGAAGGATAATATATTCTTCCCTTCCTCAGGCATATCCACTCGCACAGCAGTTTGCCCTATCCCCATGCACTCAGGCTTGTGCGCCAGGAGCAGACCTTGTGTGATATATCCATGCAGACATAGTTCACAGAAGAACTTGCGGTGCTCGTGCTAACTCTGGTCATACAGCAAGCGGTTCAGGTCTTTGATTTGCGTGTAATGACACCTGCCGTCCTCCTCAACCAGCATGAGGTTTATAGGTCTACCAGGCTGTTTGCTAATAATGTGAACGATGGTGGCCTTTCCATCCCAGCCAAACACGTTCACAGCATGTTTTTCTACCTTCTCAATATGCGGTATTGGTGTTGGATATTCTACCTTCCAGCAGATCCTAAAGCCACTTAATGTTATATTTTGATGGTCGCTGCGGGTCCTTGGCAACCGGATGCAGAGCCACTTCAAGGGAATATAGAAGGCAGTATGGGTGGTTTATGTTTTTTTTCATTTATTTCTTATACCCTTCTGACAGCCCGTACAAACACGATTAACACTACCGCGCCTTATCCTATATATGTGGCCGTTACAAAATTCTTGCAGGGGGTTGTTTTTCCAGTCAAAATCCAAGCTGTACACTCTTAGATATTAACAGCACTCTGGTCACTTGTTTTCAAACACTACCTTTCTCGTGTTTCTATGTATATAGATCTAATTTCTAATTGATAATACTATCTGCTTACTTAGCACGCCTGTATACAACCAGCCAACGCAGCAGGTCGGTCAAAGTCCTCTGTGACCATATTTGACAGCCACTTAGACTAATGGAAACTTGATATGGTATACACAATGGTATATGGATTGTAGAAACCTACCCGTTGCTCTATCAATACTTGTGCATGGCCTAGATTGGGGTCATATTAGCTATGCGGAAAGGCTCGCAGATTTGAATACTGTAAGCAGCACAGGTGGCGAGCAAGCAAGGGGGTCGAGCAACCGAGCCCATGTATTGACTGTGGACGCGCAACCATCTCGAGTTTGCAGATTTGTGCATATTGTGGTTCTAGGCGGAAAAGCGACGTGCTACGTTGGACAGAACAACGATGTAGACAAATCTTTCCACAGGTGTTGGAACAGATTGCACTATTCCATGTAGAAAGGGTCCCGCCTATCTAGCGCAGGCCAGGGTGCATTGTCTCGAGGCTTTGGAGCGGGCTCTGGTTTTGGTAGGAAATTCGATGCGGCTTCCATGTTGTTCCTTGTGATTTTCCAGACCTTCCACGCATGAAATACGGAAAATCCTGCATATCCCGCCATTTGCAATCTTGTCGAAAACTGGCCAGGTCCGCAATTCTTCCTACACCGGTTCCAACCTCTTTTCCAACCTCTTCTATATCCTTTTATCAGAACGTCGTCTATTTCCTCCTCCACATCTGCCGCAAAGGTGTCCACCTTTCTCTCCAACCCATTCAACTTTTCTTTCCATCCGCTGCAGAGTATAAAACAAATCGTATAGACTGGGCCCCCCACCAACCCTGGATAGCGATCCTCCTCTAGCCCACCAGAAGTGACCCGCCCCTCCACCAGCCTCGTGGACTCCTCCAGCTTTTTCTCTATCTTTAGCGCCATATCCCCATTGGGCACCTCCGGCTCGCCCCCATGGAGAACCTCCAGCCCGCCCCCACTCCCCCATATCTTGTACAGCCTGGTAGTGCCTATGCCGTACTTTTTTCGGATCTCGTCTCCAGTGGAGATTCCACGCAGGGCCCGGATCTCTTCTATTTCTTTTTTGGACAGTTCCTTTATCTGCATGGTCTTTACGATACAGACACCAAGGTCTAACAGCTTGGTTGGTTCTAGCACCGGCACCAGTTTGCCGGGTGGTACTGGCACTATACTGCTTGGTCCTACCACCATATCGTCTGGGTGCTGGCACTATACTGCTTGGTCCTACCACCATATCGCCTGGTTGCTGGCACTATATTGCTAGTCCTACCACTGTATCGCCTGGTGGCCGGCAGACTGGTGCATCGGCATCAGCGCCTTCAGGTCTCCCTTTTCCAGCTTGTTGAAGGCCCAGATGATTGCGCGGTCCTGGTAGGCTACGTTGACGAACTTATTGTGTAACCCGATCAGCCTACCCGGTTTCTCATGCTGGTTGAACTGTGCAATTTCCTTTTGCGCGGTTCGCAGCAGCGTTAGGTTATCAACCAGGCACCATTTATCCTTTTTCTCATCCACCTTGCCCTCAGTGGTCTTCTTGATGATTTTCTGGTGTAGAATGAATTGACCCTTGCCCTCTGATAGTACGACGCCCTCTTCCTTGAGGGTCTAGGTGTTGTAAATCAGTTTTATGCTTTTTTGCCCTCTGTAGGAATGGTGTACTCTTTGCAGAAAGGGGAGTCGTCTGGGAGGGGGACTTCGTTAACGGGGATATCGGCGTCCAGCACTTTTTTGAGCTCTTCGCTGGCCTCCCCCTCCAAGGCGGCTAGCCGCTCGAGGGAGCTTTCTTGGTTCTAGCTCGGACTGGTTTTACACCGGTTTTCATTTCTAGTTTTTTTTGGACGCGGAAGGTTTTCTCAGTGCAGGTCTCTTTCACAGCCGCGGGGGAGCCAACAGGGCCTGCAGTTCCCTGATCTGAGCGTTCTTAGCTTTCTTGGTGTTCGCGTATTGCTGGTCAGATCGAAAATATCATTGTACAGACGCTTGGACCTCTCAGCGAACACTCCTGCCTTCTTAACTCTTTAGACGGTGACTGGTACCATGGAATAACAGTACCTGGGCAGAGTTTCATCATCTGTAATCTGTTCTTTAAGGGCAGTGAAGTAGAAGGCAAATGGAGGCTCCTCCCCAGCCGCTTTGAGGGCATCGCGAACGTACCTTATTCTGGTGATTCATTATACCCATACATCCCTTTTATTCAATAGGGGTAATAAAATATGTCTTTTTTATATACAATCTATAACTCCTAGTGGACTATCGTTCAGACTGCAGAAATCCGTCCCCTCCCACTTCCACAACCCCTTCTTTTTCCCACTGTAGAGCCTAATTTCACTAAAAAATCCGGATAGAGGGTCGCTCCCTTGCCTAGGGTCGTCCTCTAGGTACTAAATAGATGAGGGCTGAGGTATAGGATTAACACCGATGAACAAGTGGCCGAACTGCGGGTAGATGTGGATTATTTAACGGAGGAGAAGGTGGACCTTGAGATTGAGGTGAGGGATTTGGAATCAAAGTATGAGGACCTTATGGAGCGTGTGAGTCGTTTAGAAGAGCTTATTCTGCAGGGTCCTGGTGTAGATTGTTGACATTACGCTCACAGAGAGTGTAGTAGTGTAGGTCGGTGCGCCAGAACCGCCACTCCCTATACTACTACACGGCTCGCCAGGTGTTAGAATTTCGCGCCTCAGCACGATTCCGGGGAGAGGGGATAATACCTTAACTTCCCGATGAGCGATACGCAACACGATTAGCGGCTGACAAGCAAATGACTCCTGAGAAAACCTTCGTTATAAGACTTGCAATGTGTGCGTGATATTGAGACCCTCCGTAGTGTTGCCATGTTAGAGCAGTGGTGCTCTGTGAGGGACCTTCTCAAATGAAGTTGTTTCGCGGTGATATATCGACACGGTCGCAGTTATTGCCCTTTTCCAAGCGTTTATGGTATTGGTTATCATGCGGCACTACAGGTGTAGACACATATAGGGTTCAGTCTCATAATATGATAATGATTGTGCATCTGACGCGGCACCAATAGGCTCAAAGCGCAGGCGCACATCGTATTTGCCAGCCAACGTTGACAGGGCATACATTAACCATATCAGTCGGATATCTGTTGCACAGCATTGAAAACCTGGAACATATTGAAGGTTTTTCAGAGAGCACGTCACGTCGATAAACGCAGCGGAAAGAACGAATGCCATAGACACTGCACCTTCCAATAAAGCGGTGCTTGGTTGGACTTGGTATTATGAAGTACGGACAGCACAAGAACAAGGCAGTGGTCTTGTTGAGCTTGGTCGTGTGTACTATCTGTGTATGCTGGTGGCGAGCAGCTGTCCAGGGCAGCGTTGATAGATCAGTGGCGCCAATAGAAATTTTTGTAAGTAAAGCAATTCCTCGCTTAATTATATGACTACCTCGTATATTACTCACATTTCGAATGATGTCTTTAAGTTATCGTGGTCAGTCTAGTTTTGGGGTTTGTTTACATGGCGAATCGCTTTGCCAAGTTATCTTGTCAGTGGCGTTTGTCGTTATGTATGTATGTATGTATGTATGTATGTATGTATGTATGTATGTATGTATGTATGTATGTATGTATGTATGTATGTATGTATGTATGTATGTATGTATGTATGTATGTATGTATGTATGTATGTATGTATGTATGTATGTATGTATGTATGTATGTATGTATGTATGTATGTATGTATGTATGTATGTATGTATGTATGTATGTATGTATGTATGTATGTATGTATGTATGTATGTATGTATGTATGTATGTATGTATGTATGTATGTATGTATGTATGTATGTATGTATGTATGTATGTATGTATGTATGTATGTATGTATGTATGTATGTATGTATGTATGTATGTATGTATGTATGTCTGTATGTATGTATGTATGTATGTATGTATGTATGTATGTCTGTATGTATGTATGTCTGTATGTATGTATGTATGTATGTATGTATGTATGTATGTATGTATGTATGTATGTATGTATGTCTGTATGTCTGTATCTGTATGTATGTGTATGTATGTAGTTTGTATGTATGTATGTATGTCTGTATGTATGTATGTCTGTATGTATGTATGTATGTATGTATGTATGTATGTATGTATGTATGTATGTATGTTGTATGTATGTCTGTATGTATGTATGTATGTATGTATGTATGTATGTATGTGTATGTATGTATGTATGTATGCATGCATGCATGCATGCATGCATGGACGTATTGAACTGAAGATTGTTGTAAATCATCTAATGTATGCTGATGATCTCATTTCTATTAAGACTGATATTTATTATATATATATATATATATATATATATATATATATTTATATATACATACATATATATATATATATATATATATAGATATATATATATATATATATATATATATATATATATATATATATATATATATATATATATATATATATAGATATATATATATACACACACACATAACCAGATCTTTGGTCCTACCGGGGCTAGTCAGAGGGTGAGAATGATAGCGATGCTTGGACAGCGCCACTTGAGAGCCATTGCCCACGTGCCTCAAACGCGTTGGTCCCACACCCCCTAACCCTACGGGGTGAAGTAATGCCTTCATGTGAGATCGAACACGAACATAGTCCACACACCATAGTATCATGGTCTTTTGTGGTGTGAGCAAAGCCTCCATACCGGCTGACGTCACTTTTTCTTTAAAAATCTTCATCTCACAAAACCATTAAGATATGGGTGGCCACAGATTTCGTGAACTAATATTTAATGAAAAATTACGAGGCTCTTACAGATATAGTGTTTCAGACTATTATTGACATTTTGAATATTGCTTACTTAGCTATCTTTACTGAACAAAGATGTGAAATGTTAATTTAGCCAAATTATATTCCCGCGTATTACCGTTATTTTCACTTATCGATTAACTAATTCGAGTCATTTATCATGCCGCTCGGTTGTTGGACTGACTGAGGCATTCGATGCGCGGTAATGAAAAATCGTTAGTTGGTTTCTGGTGCATAAATCGATTCTGACTTGCATAAATATCGCTATGACAACATTCGCAGCATAATTCCTTGCATTAATCTTAATCAGCCCCAGCTCAGGTGACCCAATAAACGGCAGGCGGAATATGTAAAAGATGTACATGTTGCTGTTAAATGAAAGACTTCGTTGGTAACTATTCCGGTAAAGCCATATCTGTTCACGCTATTTGTGGTCATATCATTTCTAACCACACCACTTCTGATTCCCCCATTTCTGATACACCTTTAATGAACAGGCTATTTCTTGCAACACTGTACCTGGTCACACCATTACTGACTACACCCTTTCTGGTCACACCATTAGTGACCACACCCTTTCTGGTCACACCATTACTGACTACACCCTTTCTGGTCGCACCATTACTGACCACACCCTTTCTGGTCACACCATTACTGACCACACCCTTTCTGGTCACACCATTAGTGACCACACCCTTTCTGGTCACACCATTACTGACCACACCCTTTCTGGTCGCACCATTAGTGACCACACCCTTTCTGGTCACACCATTACTGACCACACCCTTTCCGGTCACACCATTTCTTACCACACCCCCCTTTCTTGCCATGACACATTTGATCACAATTTTTTCTGGTCACGACTGCCCCAACCAGGGCACAACGGGTGACTAGATCCTCACAGGAGTTGCGCTGTTTCTTTGTCCGCTCCACTTAAAGGATAATCTCAGGTTTCGGCTGATACAAAAAGTGG
>CM067348.1:9434579-9512079 GCA_034190875.2 Urechis unicinctus | reverse complement strand
CCTAAAATCAAGTTCAATATCATCAAACAAAATTTTAAAACATAAACATCTCCACAGAGAATTGTTCAAACCTTCAGAAATATATGTAATTGTTAAAAATTGAAAGCTTCCCCTTTCGTCCTAAAATTTTAAATCCAATATAAATGGTGCAATTATGAGTGGATTTTGAAATTTTCCTGATACAGGATTAGTTTGTTTACCGTTTCGTGATCCCGACAAAGGTCGCAATTTTATAATTTTTTTGGTCATATTTTTTTATATCTAAGGTAACATCTATGAATGAAGTTTATTAAATGTACTGTATTCTATATGCTGAATGAATTGTATTGCCATGTCTGCCCTTTCGGTCGACATCTATGCTAAGGAAAAGAATAGCGCCAACCATGATTTTAAACCCAGCCTTTGATGTTTCAGCTGGCAAGTCGTCCTGCTATCAGCAACCTCGACAGTATCTCCAACACGTCGCCACATCAACTTGACCCTGCCTTATTTACGCTCAATTATTCATTAGAAGGACTTGACGGGAACCAAAATATAACCATTGTGACTGCTTATTTTAACATAGGCACTTTCCGGAAAGGAAATGGCGGCTCATATTTTACACCCAAACTTTATCATACCTGGATGCAAATATTCGCCAAAATCCATAACCCTGTTATCGTGTACGTGGACAACTCTGCAGATGTACGATACTTCACCAGCCTCCGTGAAAACGTACCATCGAATCTCACACAAATAATACACTTGTCCAAAGAGGATACTTGGGCCTTTAAATTACGGGACTCCATCTCAAAGATCTACTCTCGCTCGGATTATCCCAAACATTCACCAAATACTGTAGTTCCTGAATATTCCTGTGCTATGCACGCCAAATACGAATGCATGCTGATATCTTTGATAAATAATCCCTTCAAAACCAAGTACTTTGCATGGTTGGATATTGGATTATTTCGGGATATCTCCCAGAAAAATGAAAATGCATTCACTCTTGGTTTACCACCTGGATTTGATGAGAACAAGGTGGCTTATAGCCAGGTGTATCCCACTCTTCATTCCAAAACCACACCTAAGAATGTTTTCTACAGCAATATGGTGTGGGTGTGTGGCTGTTTCTTAGTAGCTAGGGCCGATGTGATGGTCACGTGGGTACACGATTACATAAGAGCCACAGAGTATTATCTCTCCCAAGGTCTCATGAATACAGACCAGCAGATTATACTGGCTATGCATCTTGATAAGAATTTCACACATGAGGCTTCTGTGCAGGTGTACAGAGGCAAAGGGAAGTATAACTCGTGGTTTCATTTGGGCTACCTCAGTAAAGAAAATGGAGCTGTAATTGATAGCGTGGATTAATGTCAGCTCAGACGGCTTGTTACACTAATTGCTGTTTGTAATATTCGTCACCTGGCAATTGAATGTGTAACGACTTGTGATTCTTTACATACAAACGAGGTGCTGGTCGGTAAATGAGGGCAATATACACCAAAGGATGACTGAATTCACTAGTTTGATAAATGTTTACATTCTCGAAATACGAAATCTGTTCACTTAAGGATATGTTGAATTATGCATCAGACAACAACTTGGTCAACACTGACTAACCCACTCCATGACAGGGGCCATATTGACCTTGCCTCATAGCATTAAAGCACTGCAGGAGTTGTTCTTGCATTCGACTTTAATATGATCTCAGTTCAGTATCTGCCCAGATGTCATCAGGCGATACAGGTGTGTTACAATAAGTTACCCACTCGTCAGTGAAGGACTGGGTATTAGACAGTCAAAGAGCGAGACCCTTGGAGTTTAAATAGATAAATATAAGCTTACGGCGTTAGTCGATTTGGCTGCAATTGGATTAGTAGTGCATACAAACTATGACCAAAGAGTGTATAGCTTCGCTAAGAGGGTTCACTTCGAGTTTGACTATTGTGATCGCTGATTATAAATACACTGCAATCGATAGGTGGTGTTACTGTGATATAAACAAAAATACATGGGATTACTGGGCTGATGTTATTGCGATCGATGAGAGCGGAAAGTGTCGCTTCGCATAGCCTTGCCTTGAGGTTTTTTTTCGGTGGAGGCGACCGCGCCTCCAATTTTCCTCATGGTTTTTAAGATGGAGGTTATGTAGGGATGAACCCAAATAGCGCAGATAGAATCTCTTTGGTAAAAGGCAAGGAATATATCACATACTCTTGAACCAGGTGTACCTGACGTTATGATTTACCATCATGACCAATCATTACGCCTTATATGACGTAGTTCATGCGACTGTTGTCTATTTTACCCGTTAACCTTAAATAACTTCACCTGTGTTGCATTCGTCAATGTTGAACAGGACTACTAGAAATGTGTAAATGACTAAAGTTGGTCCCAGTTATGCCTCTGATTATCAGAATGGAGTAAGAGTAAAATTTATGTATTCCTGTGCCAACTTGCCGTGGCTGTTTATTCATTAAATGCTTAAGCAAGTAGTCCTTAAAGGTCTGGTTCGCATAATTCGTACAGGTATGTTCCTCAAACATGGTCGCATTTATTTGAAAGGATCGACGAATACACACTACTTCGAAAAGGGAAAATGGAGTCAGGATAATACAGTACACGAGGGTCGCAATAATTGTTCCATGACGCCACATTCCCCGCCGTGGATGTGTGTGTCATAAGTGAGGCAGACTAGGACTGAAAACTTCGGTTGATGACTCAAACATCTGCGGGTCAGCAATACACCAGCTCTCAATCGCTCGAGTTTGAGTCGCGCCCAAAAAAAATGTGTCCCCCATGCCAGGCGCGCGTCATCGAGCCAGCACAGCGGTGGCGACGGGAACGCTGCACGCGTTATAAGCTGACGTAATTTGATACCATCTTTCCTGGCCATAGGTTCATATTTTGTCGGGAGTTAACCCTCTAAGTGTAGCTTTAAGTTATTTGGTGTATCTACATATAAATCGAATAGCAGTATAAAAGTTGGTATCACAATGGTCTTGCTGACGCGCCTGCGCTGGTCTGAACTTCGTCACCATTTCCACTCACGCCAACACTGTCCCGTTACTTGTGTTCACTTAACAGGGAGTTGATCACGTGCACTCAGTATTACAAGAGCCACTGTGTTCGCCTGTTAAACTGAAATGCAATATTATGAATGGAACAAATATCTAGTTGTCTGTTTTTCATAGGGTAACTGTCGCTTAAACTTTCAGTAGCGTAATTCTACGTGAACGGGATACAGGGTGAAAAAACTCGGGTTGACATACAAAAACCCACAAATAGAGAGACAGAAGTGAATGATGCGTGAACAGGAGAACTTAAGTGGGAAAAAACACACACACAAGAAATTGAGGGGTGTGTGCGTGAGGGGGTGGGGAGTGGGGTTGGTGGTTGGCGGAGACAACGACGAAAGGTAATTACAAAATTCAGAAAGCCACAGACGGTTGCACTAAAAGATTGCCGTCCCTCCATCTAGCCGCCCGTTTTATCATCTGATGGAAAATATAGAAAACTACAAACTGACACTATTAACTGGACCAAAGTGCAATGTAATGAATGTACTTTTGTGGTGATAAGTCGATAGTATCTATTAATAACCTGATCTGGTTAATCCCTCGATACAGAGTTACATGAGAAAACCACGGGGAAAACTCCAGAGACGCTGATACAGCGTAAGATACTTATGTGATGATGTTACCGCGATGTCGTTATTGAGTTCGCGTGAGAACAAGGGGTGAAGGACATTGAAGGGTCACTCCTGATGCGCCCAGCCACGCCCCCGGCGCTACCATTAAGTGACCGGGGAGGAGAGTGTGGGTTTTGCTCAATCAAATAAACAAAGGTAACTTCAATGTTTTAATTACTTACAACGATACAGACTGATTTCAACTACATTGAAGGTACCATCAGAATAATATACAATCCTTCACAAATATATATCTTAAAAATACGCATTTAGGGTCTTGACTTCTCCACCAGTACAGCCATGATGCTGTCTGATCAACGGAAAAGTAGAATCTAGAAAATTATGTCTCTCAACTAGCGGGTGGCAATTCCAAACTCGAGTGCCAGCGATCAGAACGTCGATGGAACGTCAGCACAAATGACGCGCGGCTGAAAGCTGACGACAGCATGTGGTTTGACCCAGTCCCAACCACAAGCGCGCTTACGGAGTAATTCCCCTAAGCACTATTCGCCGACAACTAGACAACCACTAGACAAGCATGAGTGAAGTTGAGACAGTGACGGCACACGCGAACTAAATTTATTTTAAATTTAAGTTCAAGTTTCTTTCGCTTGTAAAATCTTCATTTTCCATCAATGGTTTAGGTCAATATTAATATCAATTCAGTTCAGGGATGGTTGACGGAAAAAGGTCGACGAAAAAATAATAAAATACTACAGCTCGATAGCCAAATGTTCAGTATAAATAATCAAGTGCCCCCTCCCTTGGTCATAGCGGGGCTTCCCGTGGTTAACCAGTCACGCGGGGTCGTGCCTTCATAGATTGTTATTAGTATCGAATTGATCATTTCTGACACAATCGTAGCTGTTGCCGACGCGATTGAATATACGACGACACACACACATAACCGATCAAATCGCACAACGCTGACCGCGATCGATTTCAAAGAATCGCAATCTGAAGGAGTGATCAAGAGAATTGTGTTTCCTGCTACGAGTACGATTGCTTGATGGCTAAAGGACTCTGTATTGTAAGTGGAATAAAAAGCTACTTTTTCCCGTCTTGCGTTAAACAGTTAATTGTTGTGTAATGAGTCCCGAGGGTGTTCGTTGTGTTTACATGAAGGTAAAATTCGAGAAGTGTCTCATATATGATAATGGTATTGGTGAAGTAGCCGTATATATATATATATATATATATATAGATATATATATAGATATATATATATATATATATATATATATATATATATATATATATATATATAGATATATTTATATATGAGATATGTATATGTACATATATATATGTATATATACATATATATATATATAAACATATAGATATATATACATATATACATATATATATGTATATTTATATAGATATGTATATGTACATATTTATATATATATATATACATATATATATATACATATATATACATACATATAGATATAGAGAGAGACATAAATATATATATATAGACATAGATAGATATGAGGCATATATAGAAAAATAGATATATAAATATACAGAGATAGAAGGGGATATATATATACATATATACAGATATATATACACATTTATATATACATATATATGCATATATATATACACAGATATATACATATATATACACACATATATATATATATAGATATAAACAGAGATATATATATATACATAGAGACAGAGAGATATAGATAGAGAGATACATATAGAGAGAGACATATATAGACAGAGAGGTATATAAATATAGAGAGAGGGAGAGAGATGTTATACATATAGAGATACATAGAGACAGAGAGAAAGAGAGGCAGAGATAGATATTTATAGAGAGACATAGATATAGATAGGGAGGGACAGAGAAAGAGATACATTTATATATACAGAGATATAGATGGATATTTTATATAGATAGATAGACACACAGAAAGATATATATATAAAGAGAGATATATATATACATATATATATATACACACGTAAATAGAGATATATATATATAAATATACAGATATATAATAGAGATATATATATATGGTATTTATATAGATATATATATATATATATATATATATATATATATATATCTCTATATATCTATATATATATATATATATATATATATATATATATATATATATATATATATACAAATACGTCCTGCGGGGGTACATCAGCATCGGTCCTCGGCCAAGTACCCAAGCCCTTTCGTTTTCATTCCTGATCCAAGAACATATTGGTGCAGACTGGGCCCAGGTTCTTAAGTACCTTACCGAGATCTAACGACTTTCCAATACATAACTGTGTGCGAATTGTAACATCATACTAACGCCAAAAGAATACCGTCTTGTCCGCTTAGGTCTTTGCAGAGTAAACAAGTCGTCTCTGTGTGGAGGAAAAGGAATATTTAAGAAAAGTGTGCTTATAGTCATAAGCAACCTACTTTTGGTGTGAGATAATAATTGATGAACATTGACGCACATGTGATCGCGTGTGGGTCAATATCTCATTTCATATGGTCATTTCAGCATATCTGATAGGTTGAGACTAAGACAGTATATTCATATGAGCATACAGGCCGAGGTCCTCAGGCTTATTTAGTCACTCTTGTATTATTCTGAAAGATAAGGTATAGTATCATGTATATTTACAGGATGAAGGAGGAGGGGTCATTGGGGTCATGCCCACTCGAGATGGTGGTACTGCGATCACCAAGGGTGGTAACCCGATCCCGAAGGGTGGTACCCCATTCTCGAGAAGTGGATCACCAGCAACAGAAGATGCTACCCAAATCACAGAGTGTGGTTCCCCAACCAGAAAGGGCGGTACCCAAATTCCAAAGGGTGGAACTCCAGCAGCAAAGTATGGTACCCGAATCGCAAAATATGGTACCCCATACTTAAAGGCTTGCCCACCAGCAACAAAGGATCGTACACAAATCACAAAAGGTCGTTCCTCAAACACATAGTGATTCCCCATGGTCAAAGGATGGACCACGAGCAACAAAGAATGCTACTCTAATCACTAAGTGTGGTATTCGTACCATGGTGAGCATGTGGAGTCTTCACATGACAACAGATTGTGTAAGTCTATGAACCAGTTTCAGAGGTGTGATGATAACAAAAAGTATTGAAGGGATCATTTAAGTGGAACAACATTGTTTTAGTTGTATTTTAAGACAAACTGTTCACCCAAATCCAAAGACAAAATACACTGCTTTCTGAATTTATCTTGTTTTAAACAGATGAAGTTAAATTACCTTGTTGTACGCTTAGCATATATGCACTCGATACAACATCTGCAATCCTTTGTCTCTTTGGAACCAAAAATTATGATATACCATAGCCCCTTCTTATTGTTGATACAATATCCTGATCGCCACATCATGCACAAGCATGGCGCCTTGCTGTTATCTCCATATGATCATTAATGCTGTGAGGTTTATGGAAGATCTTAATTGTCTGAAATTGCATGAATAGTTCTTGGCATGTTATCTGTGGTATTTGATATTAGTAATTCTTGTTGCGACAGAATGTTGAACCAGGTTCACACCTGTCTTCCACCGTACTGGAAAATGATCCACAGGCTGACATTGACAAATGTCAAGGTAAGTTCATCTGGACAGAAATTTATTTAAATGGTGACATGTGAAGTCATTTCTATGGATGTTTTCATTTGGATGTTTTCATTTGGGATAACCATTTGAATGTTGACGTTTGTTATTGATCAGATACTTCATAGTATTCGTATTAAATCTTGTTCATATCAGGAGAAATGGACTCGGGACATTGGTCCAACCATAAACAGACAAGCACTTTGGGGAACAATGAAGAAATTCGTTTTCTGACTGATACATCAACGAGACATAACAGTGATGAATATGAAGAGGTAACAAAAGCTACTGAGCAGTCCCTAAATAAGTGCCTCTCCAAAGGTAAATAGAACCGAGCATTCACTTCAATGAGAGCTGTCGTTCCGCTTTCTTTTTTTATTGAATAGTGACTTACTGATACATTGTTGGAGTTTTTTTCGGCATAGCCTGGCATGTTGCCTGTGTGGTTTCTCACAGGGAGGGGGGTTCTGAGGCCTATGAGTGCAGCAACAGTTCTCAAGAGGTGTCTGTCATTGATTGTCTTAATTTGGGTCGCTCCACTATCAGCAGGTGAGTCATATTTCTAATCAAAACATGTCATATCAAATTTCAATTTTGTTTAATATAGAAGCAGCTGCGTCTTGTCACAAATGAAAAGAGTAATGGTGTTCTGTGGCATATCTTATATTTCTTGTAGTGAAATGCAATTGTTTGCTGCTGTTTCAGCGTTTATCGACGTCTCTGGACCGACATCCCTATATGCTGGATGCAATTTACAGTTGCGTTGTGAAGGCCGTGATGCAAATGATCTTCTCTGGTTTCAAGGCTTGGGTGGGAACAAAAGATCTATCGATCCCTCTCCTGGTGGTCGTTATGAGATCGATGGACCCTCACAGAGTCGCCCATTCGGTGTACTGTCAATGACACTGACTATTAGGAATGCGTCTGAGGAGGATTCTGGCACATACTTATGTTACGATGGCAAAGAGCGTAATGGATTTCAACACAAAGTGGAAGTACTCCCCGGTAAGTATGTCATTAATGAATGTATTTAATAGTCACTTAGCAATGTAACGCTTGTAATGCATGGATATGTCCAAATTCCTCTCTTATTTACTGGTGCGTCTATTGGGTCACATTGACTTACCCATTGGAACAAACCTGTATTGCATGGTTTTCAGGAATATCATGTGGCTCCTTCACGCCACCTGATGACATGTGGTCGGAATACCACTGCGACCATGTAACAGTCGGCTGCATGAACAACTCTGGCTCCTGGTCCCTGCTGTGCTTAAATGATACATGGCATGGTCAATACGGGCCTTGCCATGAAATGGGTAAGTCAATATTGAAAAAGTTATCTCGAGCTAATAAATGTATAGTTTACAACATATTTCAAATATCAAGTTAACAAGAAGCGAATTTATTCCCGAATTCAAAGATGTCAATTAGTCAGTAGGCATGAGTTTGCAATCATTTGTAGTTGTAGTAATTTATTTAAAAATATCTTTGGAAGTATAAAGTACCAACCAAATTTTTAGTTTATTTTTAATTTAGTTACTATATAATAAATGTGAGCTTCATGAAGGAAAAACAAAGCAGTGCGAGATAATCAATATCTGATGCTTTTGTTTTGCAGACGCACCAATTGACCATGGGAATGATTGTACCATGCAGATTGCTGTTACATTTTCAGTGTTTATCATCATTGGGGTCGTTGTATTTGCTGTGGTGATATGCAAGGGATGGTGTAAGAAGAGAAGTTCCACATTAAGTTCCACAAAGGCGAAAATAGAAGTTGCTATAAGCGATTGTGTTGACAACTGCTGGGTCTGAATCAACCGAGAACAAATGACTGATCTGAAATATCGTAATTTATCTCCCTTCCTTACCATATCCCAGAGCAATAAGAATATGTTGTTGTTATTGTCGTATTACAATATGCTACTTCGGCATCCTTTTGATGAATCATTAGATTGTCAAATGTTACTTTATTAATGGAGTACTTGGATATAAAAAACATTAACATTTGCATTGTGATTTATTTACAACCTTTTACTTCTTTAGAAGGTATGTTCATAATTGGCATGATTTAGGCATGTTTCATTAGACACAATATGTATATTTATGACTGACATCTAGTGCTGGGTTCCTCGCAGTTGAATAAATTAACTGGTCGATCCACGTTCATAGTTTACTTTGTGCAATTAATGCAAGATTGATTGAATCAGGTTGCGTCAGGAGTAAATAGATAATTCCATTGCTAGCACTGAAGATCGCATCACAAAGGTGGTTTCATATAGATCACTTGTAACTGTGATATCAAAATCTCATTTATAAAACCAAATTATCGTTTTATCGTTGTGACAGACTGACCCCCACACACTTTGTCCAATTCACTAGTTCCCCATTTAATATGTTATGAGAGATGAAAGTTAAGCTAAAAAAACAATGGTTTAACTTTACGTACTGTTAGTCACAAATGAATAATGGGTTTCATATAGATCACTTTCAACTGATTTTACAATAATTTCTTTAAAAAACCCAAAAAACATTGTTTTAACTTCGTAGTGCACTAACTTACCAACTTTAGATTACCACAAACCGAAAAGTCAACCTTTCTGGTTTGTTATATTTTAAAGTTACACCATTTATTGATCTGATGTGTGAAAGTTTTGAGAATCACCAAATTTTGGACATATATGTGTAGAAGTTATATGTACATGACATATATTAGGGCTATGTGATATCAGAGAGACTTATAAATATACTGGGCTGATGAAAGGTTCTTTGTGATGCCATAAGACAAGAACAACCTTTAACTTGACTGAATTAGCATATTGCAAGTATGGTAATCAACCACGATTGTACAATTGGGCAGGTGAACAATTAAGTGAAGTTATGCCCTGTCAGGTATGTGCTGTGAGGCATGAAACATCCACTCGTTATCAGCAAGAACAAATTGAAAGTGACCATCACCATTATAGATATGTTTCTATGGTTACCTGATCAGCATCCACAAAGATGATTTTGCTGACGCTGAAGGGGAAGAGGACATTGATGTACCCATGTTACCACTACAACAACATCAGCATCATAACCGTGACAGTCTCAGAAACCATGCCGTAAAACCGCTGAAGGTGACGGACCTGTGTACGTCGGATAGAGTGAATAATGGGGTTTGTAAGCTAGTAAGGTCTAACAGCTCAACTGACATGCACCAAAGATGAGACTATATGTGAGTTTCAATAATAGAATTGTTTAACCCCAAAGAGGTTGTGGGTCTTGTACTCGAGATGTAATGGGATGACAAAACGATGTGTAGTCATGAGGAAGATACTGACACTCAAATGATGTGCTGTTTCTCGCCTGTTGATGAAGCCACCTCGGCCATTTGTACTGCACAAGCTCGTACTCAAAGTTGTACTCCTTGGACATGTGTGTGATAACGTCCTGTTCAGAACACAGAATCATATTCAGACTAAATGTACATCAGTAAAAGTAAATTATACATCAGTCATAACCGAATCGTCCACCAGCAACAGCCATATTCTACATAAGCAATTAACAAAATTATCCATCACCAATAACCAGATTATACATCAGAAACCACACCAGCGTCAGAAACCATAAAGGAGGACCACAGCATAAACAAAGACTTCTTTGTGACCCCTCCAAAGCCACATCCTGTCACCATCCTTGAATGAAGGGGACAGAAATTTCTTGAGGAACCAGAACTTGACTTTACTCTTGGAGTGTTTGAGGACACTTGCCATCATAATGCTATGATATCATAACATGAGACGCTGTTATTGATCAATTACGATCAATATCTGGCAAAAGGGCGCACACGGAGATCAAAACCAGGAATCAGACTTAACAACGTCCTTGATAATAGCAGGAGTCACAGATTGGACTTGATTTTGCAGTTATCATTTTCAATATATCCTTAGAATAACCTCATGGCTCGTCTGGATCCGTCGGAAATCAGATTAGGCAAGCAGGTAAGGCTTGGGTGTTATTTCCTACTAATTTCAGCAATGTGTTGAGCATCAAAAGTCGTATAAATCTATTAGAATTTACCTTAAACTCACGGAAACCGTCAAATACATCTTGAACAATATATCCAAAATATTTCACCCATGAGGTAAACCTCATGGCTCGTCTGGATCTGTCGGAAATCAGATGCACTTACGAATGCAAGCAGGTAAGTTTTGGTTGATATTTCTGCTAATTATAGCCATGGGTTGAACATCATAACTCATCTAGATCTATCAAAAATTTCCTTACACTCACAGAAACGGTCAGATATATATTGAACAAGATATCCTAAAAAAAATAACTCATGGGTCAACAACATGGCTCATCTGAATCCATCGAAAATCAGATGAGCTATCAGATGCACGTAGGTAAGGCTTGGTAATATTTCCTTTTAATTTCAGCAATGGGTTGAAACTGATAACTCTTTTTAATCCATCCGAAAACCCTCAAACTCACGGAAACTGGCAGGAACAATATATCATAACAAATGCAACCATGGGTTCAACCTCTTGGCTTGCATAACTCAGACAAATGACTTTTGACAATGCTGTAGATGTCTTTTGCACTTTATTTTTGAGAAAAGCTGAGTTATACTTAAGGAAGGTACTAGGTCAAATAAGTTGACAAGAAGACAAATCATAAGCACAATCACCTTGTAATTATTGTGAGGGAGATGACCGAGCATTGAAGCCAAATTGAAATGAAATATCCCGCCCTAAGGCCACGTTTTATAATCAATTAGTTTACCAAAATAAGACACATCTCAGTCAAAATAAAGTCTTACCCTAATGCTCTTTATTTGGTCCGGAGAGTTGATGTGGTCAACCGTGCTACAGTATACAATTTCTGACAGCTAGAAAAATTAGCTCATTTCACATCACACCTTTCTTTTACATATATTCTGAGAGTTCGAGAGAGAGAGAGAGTTTGAGAGAGCGTGTGGGAGAGAGCGAAAGATAGAGAGAGAGAGCAAGAGACTAGGAAAGAGAGCAAGATAGACGCAGAGAAAGAAGGAGAGAGTGATAGAGGGAAAGAGAATAATAGAGGGAGAGCAATAGGGAAGGAGAGATAGAGGGATACAGAGAGAGGGAAAGAGAGAGCAAGAGAAAGGTAGAGAAAAAGCGAGAGCGAGTGATAGACGGAAAGAGAGAGAGAGAGAGAGAGAGAGAGAGAGAGAGAGAGAGAGAGAGAGAGAGAGAGAGAGAGAGAGAGAGAGAGAGAGAGAGAGAGAGAGAGAGAGAGAGAGAGAGAGAGAGAGAGAGAGAGAGAGAGAGAGAGAGAGAGAGAGAGAGAGTTTTGCGGTTTTGAGGGTTGGTGCTGCTTAAGTAACCTTTCTCGGTGATTTGTCAATGCGTGACTCTCTTATTAAAGAACAAGTGAAGCATTGCACACAACCCCAAAAATATATAATTATTTCATCCATAACAAACAATATTCAAGCTGGATGGATTCACTTATCACGAGATTATAAAGGCGTGAGCGATGCTACCAAATGGAACATAAATTGACTATTAACTATGACGTTTATGCAACTTTTCCTCTAACTGTATGTCTAAACATACCCACCCACACCCCGTTTGTCTTTCATGCATAAACATTAGTATGAAGCTTAAAGTGATCAACAAGGACAGCTCTGAACTTCAGGTCTCCCGTACGAAGATGGCATTTCCAAAGTAGAAAATTTGATGATAAGACCTTACCTTCACGATGTCAACTAATTTAACAAGTCCAATTTAATAAGCAATCAGTATTATGAATCGCATTTGAGTCTCAGGAATCGCAACAACTTGTAAATATGCATAATCGCCTAAAATGTGCAAGGCGATTAACTTTTCCGACTAAATTCCAATATGCCAGCGTGATTGCTCAACTAAGTCGGACTGTAACGGATATGTTATTATGCTGGATAAAGGAGAGGAAAAGGGTAATTAGGTCGGAAAGTTATAATGTATAAATCTAGTATCAACTGAATCACCTGTGAAATGTATTATCAGGCAGATAATGGTATGATAAAAACTTAGCAAATTCCGCGCGGTCGTTTACGACAGCGTTATGCAAGAGACCGGTTGGGGTATGTATGAGGAGAGGTGGTGGAGGGGGGGGGGGGAGGTGGTGATGAGTGGGGAGTGACACGTGATACGTGAGTCAATCGTGGTTCTGGGAAGCTAGGATTTATAATTAATATCAGCTGTAGGGGTTTACTCCAACAAACTGATTACTGCGAGAGTACGTTATGATGATGGGTAGATGATGCATATTTACGCATTTACTGCACCTTCATTCAATGCTCATGAAGGCCAGTCAAGCTGTAAACCCCAGACGGCAGGACGTATAAGTTATCTGCACAGAGAAGTTCCCGTTATGAATATGATGAAGCCAGTTAATGGGGATAACAGACCGATGATCTCTCCTAACCATGTTCGTGAAATGAGGCTATGTATGAATGTTGTGTTGCTGTCTGTATGTATGCGATGCACCATTAATTCATTCATGAGGTGTGACGAGAAGACAATTTATCTTAGGGTACTGATGAATACATTTGTGCCCTTAACCACAATGCGGACCCAGCCTCCGCAATTTGTGGCTTGTGATATCATAGAGGTAAACATTCGTAATAATGGCAACCATTAACAATTTTATTTGTCATAAGAATATATAACGATTGTTTTTCAACTTCGAAGATCTCGGTATATTTGTGATTACTGGTAAAACTATGGTTAGGCGAGGATACACCACAGATAGCCATTCAAGTGGTGTTGCTCTCCCATGGAATAGGTTACAAGCCACAATAGTCAGTGCAAGATCACTCAACCATGAACACAAATCAGCGGCAAATACAAATAAATGTTGCAATCCGGATGCATTCAGCAATAGATTAACATACTCTGTTTAAATAATTAAACATTGAATACCCGCTACCCACTGAAACATTGAATACCCGCTACCCACTGAAACATTGAATACCCGCTACCCACAGAAGCAGTGGCCTGGGTACAAAACGGTTTGTCTTGGCTGCGTGTGTTATCAGTCCTGATGAGTCAATAGACATGCTGTGCTGGTGCTGGTTCTGTTTTATTGAACTAACTACCGGAGACAATCTGATCTGTTACAATGGTGAATAAACATGAGCATTTATTCCAACAAAATGAATCACTTGATTGGCTTAGAATCTAGTCGATTATAATGTCTAGGTGATTAAACAAATCAGATTATTTTGGTAGAGAATCAATGAGGACACGAACACCTTGTTGTTACAGTAAGAACTCTATCTGCGACGTTGTTGACTGCTCCTAGTGGCTGATTAGGTTCCTTTGTTAAACCTACCTGCATCAAAAGGTCGTTTGATAGCAACTACAAATGTGAAGGTTGTAAAGGGCAAAGACAATTAATTTGTTCAGTTCTTGCAATCTTGCTTTCTTTTTCATCACACCAACACAAGCCAGTATGATATATCTATCAATGCAATCCACCACAAGCCACGAAGAAACTGCTGCTTCGTATCTGGCATCCACACCGCCATACCTTGTATCAGCCAGCATCCATACAGTAACATCTGACACAGTTAGCATGTGTAGGAGTAATAATCACTATCTGTTTGAAGCTTTCACATAAACCACGATGACTGCAATGGTCACCCCCGTGCCAATGAGTATGCCAACAACGGAGAACCCAAGAGAAACACAGCCCATGGTCTTGGCGCTGGCTGCATCCCCGGACGAGGCGCGTTCCTGGGCTGTCACTGTACATAATCATAATAACCATGCAGTCATCAGGAGCAAGGGATATTTAGAATTCGCTGACACTGCACACTCTCATAATTAGCCAAATGGTCTGTCATATGATTACCAAGCAAAGTACAATATTGATGCGTTACTGGATAAATACAAACAATAAACATAGGGAAATAGCTTACTTGCAAAGATGAATGCAAGGAGACCAAAGAGGCAACCACAGCACGCCACCACGCAGCACGCAAGCACGATGTGCCCAAGGAATGACCGGGTGGGGTTGTGCTGTTGGACGACCACGACTGTGGGATCCGGTTGCTGTGGATTGTTTCCATAGTATACATGGCTCGATTGCTCATTTTGGTTTAGCTGATATCCTTGGCTTGGCTGGTAAGCTTGATTTTCCTGGTACCCTTGGTTTGGCGGGTAAGCTTGGTTTGGTGGGTAGGCCTGGTTTGGCGGATAAGCTTGGTTTGGTGGGTAGGCCTGGTTTGGCGGGTAAGCTTGGTTTGGTGGGTAGGCCTGGTTTGGCGGGTAAGCTTGGTTTAGTGGGTAGGCCTGGTTTGGCGGGTTGGCTTGGTTTAGTGGGTAGGCCTGGTTTGGCGGGTAGGCTTTTGGTAGGTTAACAGCCTCCTCAGGACCCTGGTCGCCTGGATTGGTCGGAGCTTCTCTTTTTTCCATCGTAAATCCCTGAAACGATAAAGTATAATGTACCTAAACTCATAAATTTGCCTCAGCAATGAGAAAGAATTGGACTGCAAAACAATCGTTCTGCGCACTAACTTACCAGACGAGTGTCTGTTATCCATAGATAAAGCATAACAGGGATGTTTGCTGGCAGACAGCAACGGAAATGTGCCTCGGCTACGTCATCAGACTCAACTCAAAAAACTGGGTAAACATGCCCTGACATAGATCTACGACATAGAGGTTTGTCATAGTGTTGACGGTTGAGTGTCAACACGAGATATTCTCTGCGAGAAGATTGCATTCAACCCCACCCCCCACCACAGACCACGATACGACAATGCATACATACATACATACATACATACATACATACATACATACATACATACATACATACATACATACATACATACATACATACATACATACATACAGACATACATACATACATACATACATACAGACACATACAGACATACATACATACAGACATACATACATACATACATACATACATACATACACAGACATACAGACACATACATACATACATACAGACATACATACATACAGACAGACATACATACATACACATACATACAGACATACATACATACATACATACATACAGACATACAGACATACATACATACATACATACATACATACATACATACATACATACATACATACATACATACATACACATACATACATACATACATACATACATACATACATACATACATACATACATACATACATACATACATACATACATACATACATACATACATACATACATACATACATACATACATACATACATACATACATACATACATACATACATACATACATACATACATACATACATACATACATACATACATACATACATACATAAAGATAGATGACAATTGACATACACACACCGTAATCAACTACTCTCTGACCAAAGCCCCTAAATTATGGTCGATAAGCATACATATGCGATGGATAGGGCTACATATCATACATACTTATAAATACAACTGAAGCGTTCCTAGACACAGGCGCTATAAACGAAATCGGAGATGATACAGACCACCCCACATACATACATACATATGACATCCCATCTTTTACATTAATACATACATTATTGCATTGCTACATACATACACCCCTCCGCTATCGCCTTAATTATAACTCCATACACAACCTTATGCATACAAAAAAAGAAATTGTTTATCATCGAGGTCACTCCTCCATATTCAAATTAAGACATGTAATATTATCCATGCCACCGAACAATATGACAAACCACCCGGAAACCCCTTCTAATTGCGTTGTCTAAGCCAATCGAAACCTGCTGGACGAATTGTATAAGCCTCATTGAAACATTTTCTAGTTGAGTCTTCGTAAAATTTCCCTTTTTAGAAATTTTTCCAACTAATGTCATATTATCTTGCTTAGTAAAGAAAACAGGACGCCTGTATTCATTTTATATGCATAACCAAACTTGCAATTAGCCAATTTTCACACGCATGTTTCATTCATTATCTCTAAACCAATATACGATCTCTAACCAATCAAAACGCATTCAAACGCATTGAACGCAATGAACCTGACGGTTAGACAAATTCTTATCAAGGCGACTCAGGAACCAACTAAAGTGTCAAAGATAACAAAGCCGTGAAAATTCAAATGTTTATCAGTCCAATTTAAGGTTTTAACAGTCGGCCCGTATACCCAGGGCTGTTTAACTACTTTTGCAAACATGCTGCACTCAGACATTCACGCAGATAAGAGACCCTCATTTTGCGTCCGCCAATTATCAAGGATTACAGACTCCTTTGTAATTCCAATAAACACGGCGTGTCTGAGGCCCAAGCTGCCACCCTTTAATTGCACTTCAATTAAAGTCTCAAAAGGCAGTCTTCAAAGTGACATAAACATTTGACGCTAAATTTCACACATCCTTTGCCACCACACGAAATCCAGTAAACTGTGAGTCCAGGTTAAATTATAAGAAGACTCTTAAAACTTGTCTTCTTCCACGCAGCGCAAACTTGACACAATGATATCATCAATTATATTCACAATTATTTTTCCTCTATGTCTGCAGATTATATGACAAAATCTTACAATAAGTGAAGTCAACTGCGCTATTATCGCACCGTCTGGCATATCATGCGGACACGCGTAAAATTAGCGACCCTTTATGTTACACATTACCCATAACATTATTCAAGTATATGCGGGGTATAATCTCATGAAGGAATCTGCAGCTTAGGGAAGACGTGCGTATTTATCAAATTATTAATGGAGAAGTATCGTAAACATTTAATTCTCAATACATATATATGAGTCGTGTATATTGATCTTCTCCCGCACGTACAACACATACAATTAAAGTGTCACATCGTTGTGTATCCGGACTTACATGTTAGATAGTGGCCATGTGCAGTATATTCTTTGAGGCCTAAACAGTCTCACAGCAGCATAACTTTATTAAATACTATGTAACCGTCAATCATTTACACGCGCTCCAATCACCTTATGCAAAGTATATTTCTTCAAACACACATCACACTTTTCTTTGCGTCATACACCAATATTCATTTTGAGATGTTATAATATTACACACCCCTACCCACTCACACTTACACATTGAACACTCATGTTTTTAATACGTCCTACATTACCCATAATCAAGACACTCTGATCGCTGCCGTAAGTTCATTTGTTCCCAGGTATATTTACGCCATACAAAAGGGAGATAGCGCCTTCACCCGACGCGCCAACACCTTGTAGCCAAAGCTTACGTCTCCCTGACCAAAGATACAGTGGAGACGCAACGGCTCAACCAGGCGTCGGAAAACGCACACCCCTCCCCTCAGGCGACACCTGGCGAACCCAATGCGGCAGCCCTCCAGATATTTCATCTCCAAGAAGCATCCAAAGAAATCCACAAATTTCAATAACTTTAACGGCATTAGTCCATTGTTCTTGTATATTTAATTATCATGACATAAGTTAAATACTTTCTTAATAATTGAATTAACTACAATAGGTTATTTCTATTTTCACGATTGTCAAAGGCTCATCGCTTTTTCCCATGTGGTTTTAGTGCGAGTAATACTGTGAAAATGTAATTAATGTCATAACGGCTAGATTATTCCATATTTTAATTCTTTCCATTTTATTGCAATATATTTATTTTAATACCATTTAGGCTAGCAAAATTCGATCATTTGAAAAATTAAACTTATATAATTACCTATTTTGTTATGGATATGTGCCAATGTCAAACAGTATTGGCGCATGTCCAAGCTACCCTGGGATCACTCAAAATTCAAAATCTAATAATATTGGGCTCGTGTCGTGCTGTCCCTTTACTTTATAACTCTTATTCCAAATTACATTTCATTAACCTTCAATTAGTTTAACAAAGTCAATTTCCAAAATTCAAGGGTAAATTCTAAATTTATTGAACAGTGGAAGTTCAACTTTATTATGGTTGGGGAGGATTTATAATACTATTTAGGCTCATACGTTCTTAAAAAGCCTCCCCCTTTAATTATCAGCACGAGAGCCCGGGTTACATCACACCACCTTTGGGAGGGGTGTAACCCTGCAAATCCTCACAGCAAGCGAGTTCACCCTCCAAGTGGACTCGTTGTCACGTGGGGATTGTTTTAGCCTGGCCTATCATGTGGACCCTTTATAAGGTCCACAGATGGGTCAGTCACGGAGAGATCACCTAGTCAGAGAAACGATTCGGACCGCGAGATTCCAGGGAGCTTCATTGTTGAAATTTAAAAACCAAATAAGCATCTCTACTCCAGGACCGCGTTAATTTCTGATTAGTCCCCACTCCAGCAACTACAGGCAGTGAGTAACTTTACAAAACGAAGAGCGTGCATAAGCAAGAAAAGCCAAGCTAAATACTAGCTTGTCACAACACCAACATACAACACCCATACATACATACATACATACATTGAGTTACATCATACAACATACACATACAACATACCAAACATACAAACCATACATACATACATACATTTGACATGTCATACAACATACATACATACAACATACATACATACAACATACCCGCTACATTACATACATACATACATACATACTACATACATACATAAACATACATACATACATACATACATACATACATACATACATACATACATATATGCATACATAATACATACATATATACGCAACCCGCTGTAGTTGAGTTGTCTAAACCAAGCCAAACCCGCTGTATTTGAGTTGTCTAAACCAACTAAAACCCGCTGTATTTGCGTTGTCTAAACCAACCAAAACCCGCTGTAGTTGCATTGTCTAAACCAACCGCAACCCGCTGTAGTTGAGTTGTCTAAACCAAGCCAAACCCGCTGTAGTTGAGTTGTCCAACCCAACTGAAACCTACTGTAGTTGAGTTGTCTAAGCCAACCAAAACCCGCTGTTGTTGAGTTGTCTGAACCACCCGAAACCCCCTCTAGTTGCGTTGTCTAAGCCAACCAAAACCCGCTGTTGTTGAGTTGTCTGAACCACCCGAAACCCCCTCTAGTTGCGTTGTCTAAGCCAACCGAAACCCGCTGCAGTTCCGTTGTCTAAGACAACCGAAACCAAATTATCTTACTTTGTCTATGCCTCAAGCTGTTTTCTCCCCCCGCGGAACTAACTCTATGATAATATTTCATAAGCATACAGTCTGCACTTTCTCCAGCCATTGGACAGGATAAGTGTTAGCACGGCAGTGGGTTTTCTGTGTTTGGTTGCGAGATCACGTACCGTTTAGCATTATCAAACACATGTGATCATTATTTGATGCTCGCAAACACTGTATTGATCCTACCTGTTAGTACTTTTTACGGAATCAGACAAAGAAACAGAAGCAATAACAATCGTGAGGGATTGAATGCAATCTTCTCGAAGAGAATGTCTCATGTTGACACGCAACCTTCAACACTATGACAAACCTTAGATCTATGTCAGGGCATGTTTACCCAGTTTTTTTGAGTTGTGTCAAATGACGTAGCCGAGGCACATTTCCGATGTTGTCTGCCAGCAAACATCCCTGTTGTCCTTTATCTATGGATTACAGACACTCGTCTGGTAAGTTAGTTGGTGCGCAGAACGATTGTTTTGAAGTCCAATCCGTTCTCATTGCTGTGGTAAATTTATGAGTTTAGGAACATTATACTTTATCGTTTCAGGAATATTACGATGGAAAAAGGAGCAGCTCCGACCAATCCAGGCGACCAGGGTCCTGAGGAGGCTGTTAACCTACCAAACCAGGCCTACCCACCAAACCAGGCCTACCCACCAAACCAGGCCTACCCACCAAACCAAGCTTACCCGCCAAACCAAGCTTACCCGCCAAACCAGGCCTACCCACCAAACCAAGCTTATCCGCCAAACCAAGGGTACCAGGAAAATCAAGCTTACCAGCCAAACCAAGAATATGTGCTAAACCAAAATGAGCAATCGAGCCAGGTATACTATGGAAACAATCCACAGCAACCGGATCCCACAGTCGTGGTCGTCCAAGCACACGACCCCACCCCGACATTCGTTGGGCACATCGTGCTTGCGTGCTGCGTGTTTGCGTGCTGTGGTTGGCTCTTTGGTCTCCTTGCATTCTGCTTTGCCAGTAAGCTATTTCCCTATGTTTATTGTTTGTATCTATCCAGTAACGCATCAATATTGTATGTTGCATGGTAATCATATGACAGATCATTTGGCTAACTGTGAGAATGTGCATTGTCAGCGAACGCAAAATATCCCTTGCTCCTTATGACTGTGTACAGTAGCAGCCCATGACCGCGCCTCGACCGGGGATGCAGCCGGCGCCAAGACCTTGGGCCAGATTTCTCATGTGATCTCTGTTGTTGGCATAGTCATTGGCATCGTGGTGACCACTGTAGGCGTCGTGCTTTGGGTGAAAGCTTCAAATAGATAAGATAATCACTCTTACCCATGCTAACTGTGTCAGATGTTGCTGTATGGATGCTGGCTGATACAAGGTATGACGGTGTGGATGCCAGATGAGAGGAAGCAGTTTCTTCATGATTTGTGGTGGATTGCATTGATAGATATATCATACTGGCTTGTGTTGGTGTGATGAAAAAGAAAACAAAATTGCAAGAATTGAACAAATGAATTGTCTTTGCCCTTTACAACCTTCACATTTGTAGTTGCTATCAAACGACCTTTTGATGCAGGTAGGTTGAACAAAGGAACCTAATCAGCCACTAGGAGCAGTCAACAACGTCGCAGATAGAGTTCTTACTGTAGCAACAAGGTGTTCGTGTCCTCATTGATTCTCTACCAAAATAATCTGATTTGTTTAAACACCTAGACATTATAATAGTCTAGATTCTAGGCCAATCAAGTGATTCATTTTGTTGGAATAAAAACCAATGTTACTCATCATTGTAACAGATCAGATTGTCTCTTGTAGTTAGTTCAATAAAACAGAACAAACACCGGCACAGCATGTCTATTGACTCATCAGGACTGAAAACACACACAGCCAAGACAAAAAGACCATTTTGTACCCAGACCACTGTTCTCAGTGGGTAGCGGGCATTCAATGTTTAATTATTTAAACATAGCATGTTAATCCATTGCTGAGTGCATCCGGGTTGCAACATTTATTTGTATTTGCCGCTGATTTGTGTTCATGGTTGAGTTATCTTGCACTGACTATTGTGGCTTGTAACCTATTCCATGGGAGAGCAACACCACTTGAATGGCTATCTGTGGTGTATCCTCGCCTAACCATACTTTTACCAGTAATCACGAATATACCGAGATCTTCGATCTTTTAGGACTGTGAAGTTGAAAAACAATCTTTTTTTATTCTTATGACAAACAAATTTGTTAATGGTTGCCATTATTAGTTGCTTACTACTAAGCGTGAAAGAAAGCTGGGTGTCGTCCGATCATAGGGTACTGACCAGGAGAGGGATCAAACAAGAGCAGTTCCTGCCGACGTTTGATGAGATAGCTAACTCAACTCAGCCACTCAGGTAAGTCACCTACTACTCGCCCTTTAAGTGCAGAAATCTGCAGTCCCTTGAGTGGTTATATCTAAATTTGCGTGCCGTCTAGCGCTTACCGAATGCATTCCTAAGCAGGCGATGTTCGGGAATTTTCGACAGCCACATGAAGCCCATCTCCTCAGTCTAGTTTTCGGAGTAAAATCTTCGAATACATGTCACTGGGCATGATAGACGCACGTGCTCAAAGAACGTCCTGTGATTGGACACCAGCACAGTCTCTCTGTACAACTCAGGGCAGGGTTTGTGGAGAAATATTAGAAAGACTGTCAAATATTGATCGATTATCCGGTGGTGTGCATGGGCAATTGATTTCCCAAAATCACGACAGATCGGAATAACAGAAGGTATTCACACATATGCATTCCCTGCCTCGTTACGTTGTATAAATCATTGAAAGGATAGTCTAAACTTGGACACTTTTCTTTGACAAGTGTAAAAGGAGAGCGAAAGAAAGCCATGGATGCATGTCAATATATACACCTACTCTAATATCATGTTACATCAGGGTCAGGTTACCTGATTGTAGGTCAGGTAACTTAATTATTGATGGGATTATTGAGCTTATGATAGTGCACAGTATTCTGCTTTCTCCAGCATAAATTGATAATTGGCAAATGCAAATGTGATTTACAAAAAGAAACAAAAGTTGGAATTTTATGAACACGGACTAGTCAAGAAGCATGTTGGTTGTGTGATCTAGGCTCATAGTGTCAACACTACACCTGTGGTGGTAAGCACTTGACGCTCATAGTGTCAACACTACACCTGTGGTGGTAAGCACTTGACGCTCATAGTGTCAACACTACACCTGTGGTGGTAAGCACTTGACGCTCATAGTGTCAACACTACACCTGTGGTGGTAAGCACTTGACGCTCATAGTGTCAACACTACACCTGTGGTGGTAAGCACTTGACGCTCATAGTGTCAACACTACACCTGTGGTGGTAAGCATAGTGTCAACACTACACCTGTGGTGGTAAGCACTTGACGCTCATAGTGTCAACACTACACCTGTGGTGGTAAGCATAGTGTCAACACTACACCTGTCGTGGTAAGCACTTGACCTGGCACGACTCTTCGTTTAAAAAAAGGATGATATATATTACGTAGAAGTGCGTCTTGGGTGAGTGCGTATACTCGGTCTAATGCTCAGCCTTGACATCAAAGTATATGCCACGACCGAGCCAGGACTTCAAGGGTTGACTTCATACCAAAGACGATCTCTTATTTGTATCATTATTGAATTGTGTTCCTTATATGGCACAAGAGCGACCGACAAGTGGTGAAATACGATAGCATCCAATGATTGATTGTTACTGGTCCTGACATACTTCTGAATCAATATAGTCAAAAAGCGCTCAGATATTTCCATTGAGCGTGTGTAAGTGTTACAAATATATTTAAGAATATGATAATCATATTTGGTGATGGAAGGATATTGTTGTCGTAGTTCGGTATACCAGTTACTATTGAGAGCACCTATTGACCTTGGGTTAGCTCACTGGACGCTATCCATGGCACCCTTGCGTCGGTCAGCGTTGGCATGTCAAGCTGAACACGATAACACGTCATGTAACAACTGCGATGGTAAAAACCCCCTTGTATGACGACTGCTCACAAAAACCTCTACACAATACTCCCCCTGCACGCCACCCCTACTGCTAGCCCTGCCATGTCATACCGAAGGACACTATTCATGTGACATATCTGCCCTTTACAAGTGAAGGTAATGTGTATGCACCAAAATGTGAGCGTTCACATTGACCAAAACTTTCTGACAGCGCATGCACAACGAGGGGTGCACTAAAATCAAAGCTCAGGATTCCCCTGCCCGAATTCGCCGGCTTTGGCTTTTTATTAGTTTGTTAACGAGAGTAGTCCCTGTTCATACAACCAGTGCGTGTTTGTTTTGACTGGCTCATAGAAGGATTTCTGTGTTCAGTGAGGTCATGTGAGGTGGTCTGTTCTATCTACGACGTCAGCAAATGAAAGGAATATCCCCACGGATGTTGCTGGAGCCTGGTTTACTTAGCTGCTCCTGAGCTACACGGGTTAGCCTTGCATGTTCCACAGTCGTGGCGCATGAGCACACATATACCCCATAGGTTCACAATGGGATTATTTTATGTGCTTTAAAATATATTCATAGTTGAACTCTGCGGTACTCGCTCAGCTTTTTGAAAGCTTTTTTTTAAGTGAAAAACTCTCTTGAAAAGTAGATGGAATTACTGGTGCTTCGTGCGGGATCACTTAAAATAGCTTAGGTCGGACTCGTGGGTAGTAGGTCTTTTCCCGCCGGTGAGGGTGGTAGGCCATCCCTGGTAAATGTTGAGAATATTGGGACAGTCCCGAAGAAATGCTCGACATCTTTTTATGCCGATCATGCACAGAGCTGCCCATTGAAACGAAGCTGTGTTCAATGAGTCATCTGGCCGCTATACTGAATCCGTCAGAAATTCAAGAAGCATCTACAATTCGGTTCTCCAGACGTAAACGGAGGCATGTTGACGTTCTCACCTGCCAGCGCCCTATTAATCAGTATCTGTCTCTTATCAGCGCTACTGTGTATTGGACAGTCCATTGCTATAGTACGCTACAATCAACCAATATATTTACGCTTTGTATCGATTGCAATTAATAGCATATGTACTGGCTGCAGTTAGGCGCTGATAGTAAAACCCATTGTGGGTATCGTGCCTCAGACCATCAATATATCTGAGCCATAATTAGTTGTGCCCCTGCAAAGCAATTGTGAGTGTGTCTTTGGAGAAGGTCAAGGTGATCCAATTGTGAGTGTGTCTTTGAAGAAGGTCAAGGTGATCCAAGCACATCATTGTCGGTTATTGAGCTACTATTACCAACCATTTAGCATCTATCAAAAAAACAAAGTGTCATTCAGCTTTTCATGTAGGTGTAATCATTATATCTTCGGTCGTTCATTTGATCAGTCGACCATAGTCCCGGTCACACATTTAGGTGCCACGATCAAGGTCATTCATGAAGGTGCAATCACTTTAGTCATGGACACTATCATGCAGGATATGGTGTCAGGGGGTTTGGGTAGCCGTCAACGCACATCAACATCGTCGTCGTTGTGTTTAATTAAAGTAAGCATTCTCAGAGGCCCCTACCATCTATTGCGCCCCACATTTGTTGACGGCTTAGGCCGACAGCATCATCAGCATTCATATTCAGAAATATTACCGTGAACATACATACATAAATGTATTCTTCTGTTCAATGCAACCATCTTGGTCCGCTTGTCGTATGAATGCCATATTAACGAAACATCGCAGTATGAAAGGTATTTGTTTCGTTCATATATTGATTCACACACCAGAAATAGGACACCGGACGATGTCCCAGACTGCACATTGACTGTTCAATCAATAGCTGCACGTTCATCTGGCTCGTCACTGAGTCCTTACCTCATAAGGCGCAAGTTAACATAAAACATGGTAAAACAGCGGTCGGTGAGTTTGTTTCATTTCTCAGTGTAAAATGATCAAAGTAAGTCGGGGATGCAGTCGGCCGTAGCATCTTTATTCTATGAAATGATTCGTGATACACATGCGAGCTTACGTGAGGGGTCAGCTCAGTTATTGATTATGTTCGCTGACTGTAAAAGCGATTGAATCGTTAAACACTAGCTGTGGTACACTGCTTTAGTTGCAGCTGCCACGAACTAGGTCGAAGCACCCACACGCAATATTGTTAGATGCTGCAGCGCCAAGTTTGTTAAATAGGTAGCTGGAATACACTAGATTTTGTCACCAGTTGGCTTTTAGACAGGACATAAAGGTGCTGAAGAATGCTTTAGTTACACAGCAAGCTTTATCAAAGCCTAAGGATGATAGTGAGAATCCTGGGATGGAGGTAGTTCTAAACGCTTATCACGTATTCATTGATATTGCTCGTCAAGTTTACGTTATATTATACGTATCTGCATCTTACGCGCGGAGTGGCAGTCCAGAATTTGTGAGATTGTTTGAATTTTATTTCAAACAAAGCACGGCTATACCGGCGCAAGTTTTATTTGTTCGTCACAAAAGGTTCGCCAAGTGGCTGGGATTTTAAACGATTGACATGAGATGGAGCCCATGACCTTTTTAAACCTTTACATTGCTCTTTATCCAACAGGTCTAAGCATGGGGTCAATATGTGATCAAAGACATCATGGCGTTCTGTTATATATTCATGCATCAGAACCTTGAGCCTACTTTTACATAACTGACCTAGCTCATTACAAGAGGTCATCCATAACCAAACATATTGGACATGACTTACCTTTACAAGGTCGTTCATAACCACAGGGGAATACCTTGACAAGGTCATCCACAACAACAGAGATTTTCCCCGACAAGGTCATCCATAACAACAAAGATTCACATTGGCAAGGTCATTCACAACAACAGAGATTTACCTTGGTCATCCATAGCAGCAGAGATTTGACATTGGTCATCAACAGAGAGTATCTTGACAGGTCATCCATAGAGAGTTATCTTGACATGGTCATCCATAGCAACAGAGATTTACCTTGACAAGGTCATCCATAGCAGCAGAGAGATATTTTGACATGGTCATCCATAGCAACAGAGATTTACCTTGACAAGGTCATCCATAGCAGCAGAGAGTTATCTTGACATGGTCATCCATAGCAACAGAGATTTACCTTGACAAGGTCATCCATAGCAGCAGAGAGTTATCTTGACATGGTCATCCATAGCAACAGAGATTAACCTTGACAAGGTCATCCATAGCAGCAGAGAGTTATCTTGACATGGTCATCCATAGCAACAAAGATTTACCTTCTAAGGTCATCCATAGCATCAGAGAGTTATCTTTACATGGTCATCCATAGCAAAAGAGATTTACGTTGACAAGGTAATGCATAAAAACAGAGATTTACCTTGACAGGGTCATTCATAACAACATATTTATCGCGTCAAAATCATCCATAATAGCAGATACTTACTGTGACAAGGCCATTCATAATTTAACGCATGTTGAAAAATTGTTACTTTGCTATCGTTTAATAGAAGAATAATAAGTTCGAATAATTTACGCAGGAATAAAGACGGAATAACGCAGTATTTGCAATTGCTAACACAGTAAACTGATTGCCAGAACACATCTTATCAAACCCTTATCTGTTTCAGACAATTCAACAATGGATATAGGGTCTGTACCCGATAACCAGGACAACCAGGAGTTAGAGAGGAACCGAATATTTCAGTTGAACCAAAGTACCGCTGACCAAAAAGGCTATCAAAGCAATCCTATTCCTCCTCAGGCCCACCACAGCAATCAAATGCCTACTCTGGATGTCCAGCAAAGCTACGCACCACTTGAAGTGCCTCCTCCTAATATCCAGCAAGACTACTCACCCAATCAAGTGCCTCCTCCTTATGTCCAGCAAGGCTCCTCACCCAATCAAGTGCCTCCTCCTAATGTCCAGCAAGGCTACGCACCCAGTCAAGTGCCTCCTCCTAATGTCCAGCAAGGCTACCCTGGTAATCAAGCGCCTCCTCCTAATGTCCAGCAAGGCTACCCTGGTAATCAAGCGCCTCCTCCTAATGTCCAGCAAGGCTACCCTGGTAATCAAGCGCCTCCTCCTAATGTCCAGCAAGGCTACCCTGGTAATCAAGCGCCTCCTCCTAATCCAGGTTATCCTCCCAACACGACCGGCGGTAAGCATCATTCGCTATTCACGGCCACCAGCTAGATTAGATTTCTTAGGATTTCTAGGGAGTTTAACAACATTGATGTGCCTCTTTGTCGGTTTTCACAGCCCAACACAACCCGGTATACTATGGAAACAATCCACAGCAACCCGGTTCAACAGTCGTGGTCGTCCAGCAACACAACCCGCCCCAGACATTCGTTGGGCACATCGCGTTTGCGTGCGCCGTGTTTTGGTGCTGTGGTTGGCTCTTTGGTCTCATTGCATTCATCTTCGCAAGTAAGCTATTTCTGTATCTTTATTGTTTGTATTTATCCCGAACGGCATCGATTATATATATTACTGAGTAATCCTATAACAGGTCATCTATCTACTAGCTTATCAGAGTGAATAATATCAGCGAACGCTAAATATGCCTTGCATTGTATGACTGTGTGGTTATCATTGCTGTGTACAGTGGTAGCACACGACCGCGCCTCGTCCGGGGATGCAGAGAGCGCCAAGACCATGGGCTGTGTTTCTCTTGGACTCTCCATCGCCGGTCTCGTTATCGGCATAATATTGTACATTGCCATAATAGTTGTCTATACTGTGGTCCTCAGTAACACTTGTGACGGCTATTACTGCTGACTCCTGCTTGTGACGGCTACTACTATTGACTCCTGCTTGTGACGGCTACTACTGCTGACTCCTGCTTGTTACGGCTACTACTGCTGACTCCTGCTTGTGACGGCTACTACTATTGACTCCTGCTTGTGACGGCTACTACTGCTGACTCCTGCTTGTTACGGCTACTACTGCTGACTCCTGCTTGTGACGGCTACTACTTCTGACTCCTGCTTGTGTTTATATTGAAATCGCAGTTGTAAACATTGGGTGACGAATTCGTCAATGTAATCATATATACTGGATTATACTGTGAGTAGCTGTTAATGTATGCTTCGTGTATCTGATAAAGCCACTGCTGCAGTAATGATACACATATTACTTAATGGATCAGATCAGATAGGGATTATCTCGCAAAAATATTATTTTCAGTTCCAGCGAAGCAGGATTGTACACAGTTGCTTTATGCTGCGCGTGGCGCGCTGAGATGTGACGTAATATCCTTGATGTTGTTTTGTTTCTCCAGCTGTGGGTGATGTATTTAATAAGGCTAGGTGTGCTCCCGAATGACGGGTGGCCAGCAACTCTGGCGGTGGTCTATTAGCCATGAGGACTTGTTTTAAACGACTGAGACGCAGCCCGATATACTCTTTAGTTATGCAGTGTCGATTAAATTCAATTGTTTTAGTATTTAGACATGGCATACAGGTAATCTTTATTGCTTCAAGCATTGCTCTGTCCCAAGTCATCCACATGACTGGTTGTAATGAACTTTAAATTCGTATTTTTTGAGCGTTTGAATGTATAGATAGTCAAGCAATGCGAGTTCGTCATATCTTATAACGTTTTGTTGTTAAGACTGAATGAATAAAGGAGCTATGTTGATTTGAAACGCCTGAGACAAAGAATATGATTGAAAGGAAAAACGATAAGAGTAGTGACATATGCCATGTATATTGCCTTCATTCGCATAGCATATTTCCGTTAAATAGCTGTAGCGTTTTACGGTGCTCGTCGAAGGCAATTTGATGCTTCAGCTGACAGGGTTGAAAGAGTCAATTATAATTAAATTTATATACGCACACAATTCAATGATTAAGTGCTTCTTGCATACTAGGCTGATTCATATGGGCGAGGCAGCCAATCAATTAGTTGGATATTAAACATTCGGAAACCAACGTATATCTAAGGAATCATTGGAGTGGGTTATCCTTTGCTTATAAATGACAAAGCTCTTAGAAGCAGCATGGACAGATCACCCCGTCTAATCACTGCCCTAGCCAAAGGTATGGAATCGAACATAACCTTACCAACAAACGAGCCTACTCGACTTAATCCACAAGAAACATCGATCAAGTATCGCATTCGTTACATCAGATCAAATAATGCACGAGTATCATTATGCTAGTCACAGACCAAGAGTAGCTTGAAGATCCTTATGATCTCGACCACGCTGCTATCATTGCCCATTATAGCGGATCAACCAGAGATCAGGTTACGAACGCAAGTCACAGAAGTCCTTCAAGCAAAGAAGATGTGTTAAACCAGCTCATTTGTGGCCGGTCGCTGTTCCCTGTGATTGCCTATGTTTTTGACCAACATATCGCACGACCGCATTCATAATGAAAGTATCATAACGTTAATCAGACCTTCGCTGACTGTGTCCCTGGTTTTCTGCCGGGTGCGTAGCCAGCGATACGCACTTACGCACGTGCGTAACATCAATTTGAAAAGAGAAAAAATAAATATGGCAAAATATGGTATCAAAGTCAAAAGCTGTGTGGGGTTAGACTTAACTGTCTGCAACTGTAGATTTCTCCCCCGTCCGTGCGTAACATTCCTTCCAGCCAGGCTACAACCGACGGTAATTGATGCAGAGAGTGTCTCGTCTACCACGCTGGAAAGTTTATTTAATTCTATCGAGAGAACCATGATCCAGTAACGAAGAATCCAGTGTTAACCAGAGGTCAATGGCAAATGGAATATGCGTCTTAATGGATGCCAGTAAACAACTACATCCGCTCTACTGGGCGTGAAAGCATTGTTAAGCAGTCATGTTTATTTCATGCTAGCATTCGGCTAAAACCTAACGAAACCTATTTCTATGCCAACATTATTCTGGGTAGGGCCTGCCTATACGGCCAACGGGAAGTGCATGGGTATTTAGCCATACATGGCCTCTGTTGCCACAAACGGCTCAAAGCTGGAGATAACGAACGAACGAACATGGGTATTCATTGTGATTGTATAATACGTCTGTGGGGACAAGCCTTTGCCCATCAAATCATTGGCATTCATTCTGAGTTGTTGTTGTTGTTGTTTTCTAGTTTAAAGTCGCTTTCGACTGCCATGGCCATGTGCGACTGTATTCATTCTGAGAAATATTACCACGGGTATGTATGCCCGCTTTTATTCGTGTATATATTGAGACCATCTTAAGCCGCGTATCAGATGAATACCGGAGTTGATTCTTAAAGGCTTTACATACGTCGGATATTACGAACCACAGGCCTAGCGGTCACACCATGACTTACTTAAACCCACGATCCAGGTAGATTCAGGTGCGGGACCCGTGCCACAATTTGCATAACGGTCGTTCAGCCTGAATTCGGCTCGTCATACTCAGGCCGCATACGAGAACATCTTCATTGAAAAAGCAGACATGTGAGTTTGTATCATTTATCCGTGTGAAACTATCACCGCTAGATGACGTGGTAATCAGCGATAGCATCTTCACTTCATCAGCATGCGCAGCGTGTATAGCGATTGAAAGCGATTTTATCGGCAGACATTAGCTGGCGATATTGCCAAAGTTGCCGACCACAACAGTAGCTTGGTTGACTCACCAAAACGCTAGATTTGTTGATCTTGGGACACCCCACCATCATCGGATGTCTGATGGTTGCTTCACCAGTTGGCACGAGATTACATTCAAGGGTGGAGTGGCAGGGAGTAGTATAGATGTTAGCGGTACTGGCACACCTGTCTCATATGATTATGACACACCTATCTCATATGGTGCAACCCAGAAAACACACATATACAGGGTGACTCACATGAGCCAGCGAACCGCTCGCACCTCCCCCTCCACCATATGCTACCACATGAGCCAGCCCTTCCAGCCCCTATGGTATAGGCCCACTAAAGAGGGCGACAGCAATGTCAACCATCTACAACAGGACTCTGAGGAATAAGCTCTTCTAAACGACTCACGCGCTCCAAAAGGTCCTCATACTTCGACTTTGATTCTCTTCTAAAATCCCTCACATACTTTGATTCTCCCTCAGGTCCACCTTCTCCTCCCATATATGTTCCACGTCTGCTTGCAGCTCGGCCACCCCAATATGTTCATCGGTGCTCATTCTATACCTCAGCCCTCATATGTTCAACATATCGACGCGTGCCCATAGGCCAGAGTGTCTACACCACCTGGAGCTATCCACCGCTTTGAGTCAAAGGGGGAGAGAGACACCTAGTTAACGTGGAGCCCATATATTTTATGGCAGTCACTCCTGAGCATGTTCATTCCGTGGCGAAACTGCTTCTGGTCGAACAGTGACTCCACGTACTGAGCGTGTCGTAGATGCTCCTTCACCACCACCTTCTTCACACCCTTAGCTCTTTTTATCTCGCCCTCATCAGACATCAGGATAGAGTACATCTTAGGGCGCAAACCAACGTACTCCTTGATGGGCACGCCAGCGCACTCATCCTTCATCTTACCCAGAACCTTTTTGTTTTTGTCACTGTGTAGGGCATGAGAAGGGTCAAAGTTACTAGTGTCAAAGAGATGCCCATCCTCCCTCATATCAGCATAGACGTCAGTGGTACGGATCTCAAGCAGCAGCGAGTCTGTGTCTGTGTAAAGCAGGTTAATATTACTGTCATATCTAGCCTTCATGGTATTGTAGTAAAAGTCATACATCAAGTGCTTGGAGAGGTCCAGAATGCACATGCCAACGTAGACCGGGCGGTTCAGCACTAAGCGAGTCTTGTGCATATGCAGGGCAGCTAGATCATCGTCAAACACTTTTTGTCGAGCATAGGCGGGGCTGGCCACAAGCCCACGTATTTTTTCTTTTTCCGATGAGCGCACAATCTTAACGTCGACTCGCCTCCGGAGATTCTCCATCGTTTTACCAAAGACGGAGTTATTCATAAGTTTATAGAGATCCTTCTCAAAGTCGCTGTTGGCGGCCTTGCGAAGATCTGTATTCATCCTTATGTAAGGCTCCATCCATGGACTCTGATCAAAGACAAGCGCACGATGAATCTTGGTGAGTCTCAACCCCAAAGACAGATATAGCTTGAGGTTCCTGTAGTGTACCACATACTTCTCCTTGTTCCGCAGGTTGGGCACCAGCTTTTCAACTCCATTTCCGGTGCTCCCCAATGCACCTAGGAGATCTTTCTGGTAGTCTGACAACCACTCATTTTGCACAAGAAGCCGCTCCGGCGCTAGGGGGTAATCGTTGTGTTCGTCATGAAGCGCAGCAGGATACTCCAAGTCAACCTCAAGTATATACCCCGTTTCAGCATCATCAGGATGGTCCTGGATCTCTAGGTTCTCAGGCCGTTCCACCCACTCAATACCCAAAGTAAGTAGGGCTTGGCTCATCGCCCACCCATACAGGTTGTTGGCATCGAGGTACTGGATATAGCTCGCTGGCTTATCCTGCTCAAAGCCCTCCACGTATGGGTTGTTCGCTTTAGCGTGGCGATGTGATACCATGCTTATCCCACCGCGCAGCCCCTTCTCAATAAACAGGTGCTTGTCATAATCGGTGAGAAGCTCGAGTTTCACCCCTGTGCTCTTAAGAAGCGCATCCCACGACAAACCGGGGCTGGTATAGTAGTGGGCCGGATCCAACCCGTATTGCTTAAGACAGGTTTTGCGGAATGTTTCAAACACATCGGCCAGGAGCAGTACATCCGTGCGTAAGCAAAGGTCATGGTAGTCCCCCATGTTTTTACAACCGAACGCGTTCCAGACTTTCTGGGCGTGTTCATAGTCTGCAGCAGATATACCCTGTTCAGAGAGCTTGCTGTAGAAATCATGGATCGGCGGCAGTAGAGCATCAAACTTATCCCAGCCATCCATGAACTCATAGGGATACACTCCCTTACGCAGCAGCAAGCGCCGCTTTGTTTCAACTGGCTCGTATTCCTCCGTCACAGAAAAGGCATCTGGGTTGTTAGCAGACACAAGCTTGTCGAGCGAGGCCAGGAGGAACTGTGCACTGTCAATGAAGCGCAACTGTCCGACCGACAGGGAGATATACTTCTCCATGTTATTTGGGATGCAGTTGATATTGCCCTCCACTTTGCTTATACCCTGCATCAAGAGATGGGAGTCGTAGCCCCGCAGGTTATGGAACACCACAGGGATGGGTGTTGTCTTGGGACTCAGCCGAAGTTTCAGGTTACACACGTTATGGGCTGGCCCTCTGTACAAGCCTGTTATATGGCAGTGATCGCGAACAGAGTCACAGCCCAGTTTTTTCTTGCACACATGACAGTGAGTTGCAGCCTTATGTGCCCTTCTATCCTCCCGAGTCATCCGCATAGGGACAGGCTTGGACAGAACTGCTTTGATCTTTTGCTCCTCCTGCTGCAGAGCCTGTAAGAACTTCTCCACAACATCGCTTCCTCTATAAACCACAGGGGGTTCTGTCTGCCCATCACATCGGACTACCACATAGCCGTAACCACATGGCTCATGCTCCTGTGTTCTCTGCGTGTTGCTCTTACCAGGATTAGGCGCAGGTCCCGGAAGCTTCACTGTGAGCGCCTCAAAGTCGGCATAGATAAGATAGGGGGCAGCAAGCTGTTTCTGCCAGTTCTGGAAGGATAATATGTTCTTCCCTTCCTCAGGCATGTCAACTCGCACAGCAGTCTGCCCGATACCCATGCACTCAGGTTTGTGCGCCAGGAGCAGTTTCTCAGTGGTGTATCCATGCAAGCATCGCTCGCAGAAGAACTTGCGGTGCTCGTACTTACTCTGGTCATACAGCAGGCGGTTCAGGTCTTCGATCTGCGTGTAATGAAACCTACCCTCCTCCTCAATCAGCATGAGAGATTATACATGGACCAGGCTGTCTGCTGATACGGTGAACGATGGTGGCCTTTCCATCCCAGCCAAAGACATTCAAGCCGCCTACTTTAGCATGTTTTTCTATCTTCTCAATCTGCGAGATAGGTGTTGGATAGTCCACGCCTTTTCCTTCTAAGAGTCTTAAGAGCGGCTTAATGTTATATTTCGATGGTCGCTGCGGGTTCTTGGCAACCGGGTGCAGAGCCGCTTCAATGGAATATAGAACGCAGTGTGGGTCGTTTGTGTTTTTTACGTTTCTAATTGCCTTCTTTACCGCCAGCTTTCTCGGCAGTTTCAGGTAGGAGCCACCTTTCAATGGCTGGTAGTTGGCAATATCAATCCACAGAGTTGTGACCGCCTGAAACTCCCAGCCAGAACCTTGGTTGGTCCACTTCTCCAACCACTTTTGGATATTAGCATTGCACTGGTCCAGCTCATCGTTAATATCTTCTGAGGAGAGAACCACCTGCTGCTTATTACGCAACACAGGCTCAAAATAATCAGTGCTGTCATCATCGGCGTGCTTGGAGAGTCTTACCTTAAGGGCAAACTGACACTTGATTCCACCTAGCTCTTCCAGCTCACCAGTCAAAACTTTATGCATCTTCCGACGCATGCCCTTAAAGAACATCAAAAGGTCCGAGCTAAGGGGGTGAGACTCAGGAACGTTCATCACCCATCCACGCAAATAGTTTTTAACAGCCCACTTAGTCTTCTTGAAGGCAAGACGCGCTGTGGGGACTGGGGACTGGGTTGTGGGGATGCATGGGGCAGGGACTGGTCTGCGTGGGGCAGCAGTGGGGATGCGTGGGGCAGGGACACTTCTGCATGGGGCAGGGACTGGCAACAGCCATAGCCAGGTCCCGTGGGATGAAATCAAGACGTGGCACCCCACCACCCAGAGCCATCTTAGCAAGCTTGGCATAGCCTATTGAAATACCGGAAACAACTACACCGTGGTACAGAGCGTTGACGAGCATTTTTCCATCAGTAATTGGTGTTGTCATCTTATTCCATATAAAACGGATCCCTTAAATGAGCGTCTGGAGGCTTTTGTACCACAACCTGTTTAGGGTGTGAGGCTACCATCTGGTGCCTGTAACAATACAATGCCAACACGCCAACACCGCCGACAACCAAAGGCATAGCCCATGTTGGCCACGTCCACCTTTCCATAGGTTTGCTCGTTGATATTGGCTCGACAGCTTCATCTCTACCATCTGTAAGCGCTGCCTTAGCCTCTCGGAGCTCTCTCAGAAGCTTATTTTGATTGGCTTTTCGAGCTGCAGCACCCTTTTGTCCTGCCGCAACCCTTTTAGCGTTTTTTGTCACTGACGTTATCTCCACCGGTGTTGTCTCCCCTTGATTCGTGTTCGTTTCTTCCATGTTTACTTACTAAATTTATTTGTCCAATTGACAGCTCTTAGTAAGCACCTGTTATAGCGGAGTTAAGCACATGCTATAGCAGAGTTAAGCACATGCTGTATCAGAGTTAAACACATACTATAGCAAGGAAGTGGTGTCTTCCTCTCCACCGGCCCCTGTTGTTTCGGTGCTTGTTTTTCCAAATTGACAGTGCTTAACTGTTGTTAAAGCCGCAGTTAAGGGAGCTAAAAACATACCATAGCGATGATATAGCTCACAAGTGGTAGTGCTTAGCGCGTGTCCAACAAACGGGTCCGTCTCGAGGTCTGTAATTAGCCTTGGCTGGTGTTCTGGTGGGATTGGTAGAAACATACAAACAATACCTGAGTACAGCTGTAGCAGTGTCTGACCTAGAGTACGTGTCATGCTGGCACCTAGCCGAGCCTCGTATCTCACATACAGCTTTATGATCTCTTCATCAGACATTGATTCAACCTGGTCAATTGTAAGGCCCTTCAAACCAAGGTACTGACGGCCCTGACCTCTGGCTATGACGGCAGCAAGCCTATCTCTCTTAGAAGACATATTTACACCAGAGGTGCAACTAGGTTCCGCTCCCCCAGACTTTGTCTCCACTAAGCTAGTCGAGTCCTGTTCAAGGAGTTTATCAATAATGGTATCAGGATCCATGAATATACGTATACGCCTTCGAGCTTCAAAATACTGCACCGCTACCCAGATGAAGAAACCTAAATTGATTACTGAGGCAGCGGCTGCTATCAAGGCCAATATCACTTCAATCGACGGCATATGCAGTAGGCTGATCAGTCTTCAGCAGCAGTTTTGCGTGCTTGGTCTTTGCTAGTAGTTGGCGTACTGTGGCACGTTCCTCCTTTGTTGGAATTACATCATTTTCACGTAAGGCGTCTTCAAACAAGTCACGGTCCTTGGTGTGAAAGAGCACCATCCAGCGAGTCTGCTCACGTAAGTCCGTCAGCACAGAGTTATACTTTTGGGTGAGGACCCAGACACTTTGTTGCGCATGGCGGCCGCTAAAGGCCAGTTCGGATAACATGTCTTTCTTCTTGGTTAGGGACTTTGTTGCCGAACAGTCATCAATAATGTACAGGGTTGGCTCGCCCTTAAAACAATGGTAGAAAGCCCTCAGGTGGTCATGGAGCCGCTCCCCTGGATCAACCACGTACACCTCTGAATCATCCCACACCCATGACCGCGTCCGATAGGCCTCGTTGAAACGTATGGTAGGGCAGAGGATTACAATATGCTCGAAGGCACCAAAGAAGGGCCCTTCAAGTAGGTCGAGGATGAATGCGGTTTTCCCACATCCTGTCTGCCCACAAACAATTGCCGAACAGGGACAATCTGGAAATGTAAACTTAGTAGACTGCGCTGACGAACCTGCCATCTTTAATGTTAAGCTGTGCATCCATTACAATATACATATAAACGTTCAATGCACCGGCCGCCTCTGCCTTTTTCGTGATCTGTATGGTGATGCCCTCAGACGCATTCTCCACAGCCCTGCCACTACCGTGCAGCTGGTCGTCATCACTCGTCCTTAAGTCGAGCCACAGAGCATACTTTGTGGTTAGGTACTCTCCTAGGGACACGTCTGACAATGCCAAGTCTTTTGCAGCTATTGCTACACTGGGGTCTCGTTTACTCGTTGCTGCAAAGGCCTTCTTCACCTCGTCCCACTGCTGGTAGCCACGCATACCCTGGGCATAGAGCTGATTGGGGATGCCCCCAATGGTCACCTCGACCTTCGTAATCTTTGGGTTGTAGAACGACTCTGTCTTTCTGGCGTATGAGACATTGGCTGAGTCTTCAAAGAGCAGTAGGATGCCCTTCATGCTGCGAGCCGGCACGTTCAGGTTGATGTTCCACAGTGTATCTCTTTTATTGTATACAAGCTTCCTGTGACGAAGCACACGGTCATACAGAATTGAGAGTCGACCTGTGTACTGGGTGCGTATCATACGGGCTAACTCTGTTTGGGTAACCATGTCATACTCCAGCGAGATGCCATCAATTTTGTAGCTTGCAGCGGTGTCGCCTGTTGCGTGAATCGCGCGGTTGTAGTCGTTGAACGTGAGCTCGTATTCCAGTCTGTCATTAAGCGCGCTCTGGTAGAATGGCATGTGGCTTTCGAGGAGTTCAAAATCAAGCGGAACGTAGAACCTGTTACCATACACATCGGCTACGGCCTTGTCCTCTTCCTCGGTATCAACCTTGTCTCCTGCCCCCAGTCGTATCTTAGTTGCGTTTCTATCATCTGATGTGTCAATGCCCTGATACTGAAGGCCCTGTCTCTCCTGTGCTGTCCGCCACAAGTCGTGGTAACAGTGGTACATATCGCTGTCATCAATAGACATGACCTCATTGCCAGAAATCTTGATTGTCAGTTTCTTAACCACGGCGCGACCCAAGTTTTGCACAACGCTGCGGTTAACATCAGTCGAGGTCAGCGTGATTGTAAAGGCCAGCCGTGCTGTCCCTGGCACAATGATGTCGTCTGCGCCTAGATTGGGGAAGCGAACCAGCAGTTGTTGGTTCTGATCAATAGTGCTTGGATTGTTTGTAACGACTACAGATTGTCGCACGCCCTTTACCCCAAGGGGTTCGCGTATCCGGCGGTGTGGGTTTAGTTTGCGTCCGTAAGTACTCGTCATGTTGAATGCTTATTCACACTTATATCTTTAACACACAGACATGGAGTTTCATAACCCAGCATTTGACGACCCTGAGGAGGAAGGGGCTATGGGAGGGGATAGGAATGAGACTAGCTTTGATGATGAGGAGACTAACCTGATTGACGAAACTTTAGATACGTCGTTCTCGACTATGCCACCATGGGCTATTATTGAAATGCCTGCTGGGTTAACAGATCAGGTGGCTTCCAAAGAAGAAACTGAAGTCTTAGTTATAAGGTGGGAGAAGGCAGTGTCTAAGCATGGGCTGCAGGCCACTCTGGTGTTTAGATCGTCTAAACAAGGTGACCTTTGGGTTAAGTGGGACCGAGAATGGAAACTTCTGACATGGAAGAACAATCCAAACAAATTCCTCTCTCCTAGGAGTATCCTAGATTACGGTGGTACACCGCTTGCTCGGGCTCTTGGAGTGACCGCTGAACTATTCACAGAAGCAGTAAAAGCCCTACAAGGCGTTGACGAAGCTGCTGCTTTAGCAGAAGCTGCACTTCCAGATATGTTAGAAATGAGCAGCCTTGAAGCTGTGACAGAGCAAGGTGGTGTGGAAGAAACAGGATTCATAGAGGACGTTCATAACACCATCCAAGACCTAGGTACACAAACAGACAACGAACTACCACTCAGAGAGCTTATAGGGCTTGACAAGGCTATGCAGACCCAGAGGGGTGAGCTGGTCAACAACCTAGTTAAGATAACTGAGTTAGAAAGGGATATAAAACAGCGGGAAGCTAAAATGGCAAGCCTGGAGGAGGAAGGGAGGGGTGATAGTCGAGCATGGAGATTCCAAGCAAATGAGCTTGCAGAGCTGCACGACCTGCGGAGTGCCCGTATTGAGGCTGCCTCTGAAAACCGTAACCGTCTAAGGACCCAAATTATCCGCATCAGGGAAACGATCAACAGACTTCTCAACGAGGACACAACACTAGCTGAGCGTGTACGCGACCTGTTCCGGGAGCAGGGTATAACAATCGCCTCCATACTCACTGCGACTGGATTGGCAATCTCGACCCTTGTAGTTGCTTTGACGGGCGGAGGGAGCACTAGTCCAACCCCGGCACCAACGCCGACACCAGCTGATAAGCCTGGGGTAAAGGAATGGATTAAAAAACAGCTGAACTCCTTGGCAAACGTCCTGAAGGGCCTAGCCGGTAAGGCAGCAGCTGCCCTTCCAGGAATCATTGGCTCCATCGTATCATGGCTGCTTACGTCAGCTGCAAAGGTGGCTGGTTGGATGGCAGAACATGTATGGGCCGCAGTTGTGGCGGTGGGGGTAGTTATCCTCCTGATACTCCGTGACTTACTACGTAGCAAACCAAAGCACAGCTAAGCCTATAGCGATTCCGCCTATAATAAGAGCGGTTTTCTCATCCTCGTGCGCCCCACGCAGACCGGTCTCGGCCATAGGGGCGGGCCCTGGAGAGGAGAGTTCCATATCTGTATCTGGCGGAGGGTCAAAGCTTCCTCTATCTGGAACCACCGGAACCGCGTTGACATCAGTATTGCTGCCGATCTGCTGCTCCTCAGTTGCGATAGTAATCAGATTGTTGTACCCAGCAAAGTTTCCAATGGCGAGGCTCATATCAGACGGAGCCATGTACAGGCCCGTTCCAAACACATAATCAACCGTTGAGCAGGCATTCTGGAGGACGTTCTGATACCGTCGGATGGATGATGGAATATCCACTGGGGAGTTGATGGCATCCTCAACGTTAGCCTGAAATTGTTTTTGGGCATCAAAGGACGTTCCAACACCTAGTATCTCTGAGCGGGTCTGCGCCTGAGCACTAAGAATGGCCCAGACATAGGTCCGAATGCTGTCGTTAATTCGCTCAACGCCGGTCTGTGTAAAGCCCTCAGACGTGTCCAGTATGAAGGTACTCCAGGCCTCGTCTGCTTCAGGTCCCTGTGCTAGATGTAGAACAGCACCCATTTTCTCCTGAAAGGATTGTAGGTTACTCGCGTGGGCAAAACCTGGCTTTGTATCCTTTTCCGCCTCAAAGGCCATCCGTGTTGGGTCATAACGAACGTTTCGTCCAGCAACCTTGACGACACTCCCGTAACCATACGCATCATGTGCATATAAGATACCAAGGCCACTATTAGCTACGGTTGCCTTCTGACGCCAGTCTGTGTTTGGTTGAACACCAAAGTTAGTGCAGAGTCTGTCATATGCTCTCTTGTCATATGTATTGTTATAGGGGTCATAGGCATGATCCTGAGGTAGAGGCGCTTGCAGTTCTGCTAATAGGCGACGCACTGTGTAATAAAGGTGAAAGGTGTAGAGAGCTTTCACGAGTGGAATCCCAGCCTCGAGGTGGTCCTGGGAGGACACGCCGCAGCCGGCTGATGCACACCACACTGCAAAGTTTAACTGGTTCTGCCAAAACTGCATTGGATTTGTCAACCAGTCTTTTACTACTTTGTCCGCTGTTACCGGCGGCACCTTATAGTTACTGAATAGATCAGGAAACTTTGCTGTGAATGTACCACCATTGTGAACAACTTGAATTGTTTGTCGGGTTAGTTTATCTCCCACACCATATGTGGCTGGATACACCCCGCCCGCACCATATGGGGTAGCTTTTCTATTGAAACTAAAGGCTTGTTTATTCATAGTGCTATGTATCACACTCTGTCAAATGTTCAAAGCGGCGGCGCTGTGTCCCTGCAAAAACCTATTGACAACACTGAGGGTGATCTATGTGTTGGCCTAAGGTCAATCACGTATACTGTGGGCTGGTACAATCTCGAAACAAACGAGAGCATTGCATGGCAGTCAAGAACTTCAGGAGAGGGAGGATCTGTCCAATTAAAACCTGGTCTCTGGAGTTTCAGCCTTCTTCAGCAGCAGATTACATCAATAGGTCTTGGTTTAGAGGTTAATGCTGCAAATGGGGTTATAACCCTCACAATTCCTGAAAATGGGGCTGCACGCATATCAGACGGTGTGTTAAAAATGTTGGGTCTTGATGACGGTCAGGGTAGGCAATTAATTCCTTCAGGTACTTACATAGGTGACCGGCCCATCAACTTTAGCATCTTTAACACAATTTATGTTCATCTCGATAAAGTCAGTACCACACACAACATGCTAGATGGTGCGCCCACTACGCTTCTTGAAGTTGTTGGCTTAGAGGGTGGCTCTTTCGGTGATATTATAACCACGAACATCGCTAATCCTGTATGTAAGCGTGTCACTAGTGGAACAGTGCATGAGTTAAAGGTTCAGTTACGCGATAATAAAGGAAGGCTATTAGATAACCACGACTTACCTGTTAGCGTTGTTCTTGAATTTACAAGATGTCAATAAAAACGAGTATTTATGGACCTAGGCAAAAACCGACAGACACTGTTCAGGGCGCCGACCTCTCGGAATATGCTACAAAGACCTATGTATCTATTGGCGACTCACAAAAAATGGATAAAAGTGGCGGTACTATGACTGGAGACCTTGAAATGGGAGATAATAAAATTGTTCAGTTGGGTGACCCAATATCGCCAACGGATGCTGCTAATAGAAAGTATGTTGATGACAGACATAGACAGCATCGCAGGGACCTGAGAGAACACATAAGCTCCCAAACGAAACATCTCATTACTATTTGGGCAGAAGCAAGTGGCCCCCTTCGCAGAGGATATGAGTGGTCGTTTGGCCATGGGGCTAGGGGTCGAGACTCACAAGACTCAAGCTGTGGATATACCATGACATGTGGTGGTAAGATCATTCGTATGGGGTTGTCTTCTGGTGTTGGTGCTGATACTGCTGCTATAACAGTCGTTCCTGTTATTAATGGAACGAATCAAGCGGTAGGAATAAGTAAGCCTGCTGACCAACGGGCTGTTGTAGTATATTTAGAACCGCCTTTATAGACTTATGTATACAAAGACAGTATGAAACAACAACCAACGACTGCACCGTTAAATCCGGAGCCTCCTCCATGTGATCTGGGGCACTCCTATCGGCTGAATGATATCAGTCTTAAAAGCCTTGAGAAAGAAATTGAAAAATATGGTGCTATGTATAAAAAATATAGGTGTGCAGTAAACTCAGTGGACGCTGTAGACACTGCTTTAGTTGCTGTGGGTATGTGTCTTGGCGCAAGTGGTGCAGGTGTAATGTCTACAATAGTTGCCATTCCTATTGCCACAGTGTTGGGTGCTACTGGAGCTGCTTGTGGGCTACTTGTAATTGCTGGAAAATTCATCAGTAGGCGGCTGACCATTAAGTTAAAAAAGCATGACAAGATCCGCATTCTCGCTCAGAGCAAATTGAATACCATTGCTGACATTGTATCGGCGGCGCTTGAAGATGGGTATATCTCAGATGACGAGTTTAAGCTCGTTTCGATCGAGATCATGAAATATAGTCAAATGAAAAATGACATTAAACAAAATGTTTGAAAGCGGCAGAATCGCCCCCTAGACCTGCTAAGGTATGACCCGGACAGTCCATTTGAAGAGTGGGGGTTGCTAGATATAATGGAGGCGGCGATAAAATCTTTCTGCAACGATCATACTGGAGTCAAACAAAATACGGACCAGTGGGAGACCACGAGGAAGGGCTGCGTTGGAGGAAGTGACTACTCCTCTATCATAGGGCAAAACTACTTCAGCAGCTATAGCAAGAAGCTGACAGAAAAAACTAGCAACGGGGGTGCTCGCTTTAGCGCACCCTGCCTCTGGGGTACGACTTTTGAGGAGGTTGCAATTGCGGTATTGGAGAAGGTGTACGACACCAAGGTCTACGGAAATAATATCTATATTGATGGTGGCGCGACGGCCTACTCTCCGGATGGCTTTTGTGTGCTCCCAATCCGGCAGGCTGGAGTGGATGCTGTCTGTCTGGGGCATCCTGAGGAGGTTGTACTGCTCGAGATAAGGTGCCCCTACACTCGGAGTCCTGGGAGGGTGATTCCGAATATGTATAAGCCTCAGGTTCTGTTGGGGTTGCACCACAGTCCGGTGGCGACCATCGGGGTGTTTGTCGACTGCGTTTTCAGGTTGTGCTCCTTTGAGGACCTGGGGAGAGCTGAGACGTATAACCAGGTGTATCACAAGGATCAGAAGAAGTATAAGGAGACGGTGGCTTGGGGGTGGGCGGGGGTGGAGGGGCTTGAAGACGGCGACTATAGTGCGAACGGGAGGTTTAATAGTTGCCTGGGCATGGAACAGGAGCATCACGGTCCTTGGTTGGGAAGACCGAGTGGGACCACAGAGAGGCCGACGGGGGCTTTCTACTGTTGGAAGCTCTTTACGATGAGATTGATAACCGCTCGTCCTGATCCCGACTTTATCGAGAAGAACGACGCTAAGGTTGCCCAGTTTATACAGGACCTCAACCGCGTGAAAAATGGAACTAACAGCGACGGTCGCAGATATTTATCACTCAATTACCTCTATGGTGACTAACTACTGGTGTGGGCCTATACCATAGGGGCTGGAAGGGCTGGGCTCATATGGTAGCATATGGTGGGGGGGGGAGGTGCGAGCGGTTCGCTGGCTCATGTGAGTCACCCTGTATATGTGTGTTTTCTGGGTTGCACCATATGAGATAGGTGTGTCATAATCATATGAGACAGGTGTGCCAGTACCGCTAACATCTATACTACTCAGGGGTTTAATTACACGGACAGACTTGGCTGAAGACGACATGGCGGACGGTAGCCGGCGACAGAAGGTCCCTGACCACCCCGAGCTTGTGCTCATCCAGGCGTGCCATCAGGGTGTCATCGCCAGGCGGCTTGATATTGTCCTGTTCACATAATACCGATATTATGTTCCAGTTAAGCAGACGACCGGAATGACAGAGTAACCCGCGGCCTAGCTTGAGTCAGGTACGCGGCCCTGTCACGTGACCGAGTAACCCGCGGCCTAGTAAGAGTCGGGTACGCGGCCCTGTCACAATTCGCATTTAGATTGTTCATTGCTCGACAGAGTTCGGCACGTCATACGAACGTATCTTCGGTGAAAACAATTGCCAGGTGAGTTTGGCTCATTCATTAGTGTTAATTCATCACCGCTGGATGGCGTGACAGTCGGTGATAGCATCTTAACTTCTTCAGCACGCTTCGTGTCATGCGCATGGGAGCTTACGCATGGTCACTAATGGAGTCTGTTCGGTGGCTGTGAGACCGATTGAATCGTCAGACACCACCAGCATAGCTACCGACCCTGTCTTCATCGCGATTGATTCCCTCACGATATGTAGATGCTGTAACAACTGTTGACAAGGTGTTTACTCCTCCCTTTAAATCATGACACTATGATACATTAAACAGTTAAAAGGTGACGAGTGATGACATTAATTGGCTCCTCAATCAGTTAGTATGAGATTACATTAAATGGCTCCTCCATCAGTTAGCATGAGATTACATTAAAAGGTCTGGCGGGGTTTAACAACACGGGCGCGTGACAACCCCGAGCTAGTAATCGCCTGTTTACATAATACCGATAATATGTCCAGAGGGACAACTTTTTCCAGTTACAATGATGGCCGGAAAGACGATCAATATTGTGTGTAATATAATGGATCTAGCGATGGGAGGTACAATGAGTGCTAGTGGTCTGGAAGCGAAGCGTCTCAAAGGAGATGGATCCCCTTAACCCATACACGCTATATAGTCGTTTATCTGGGTTTCACTTTGAGTTCGCTCTTAACTCAACGGGTGTAAATATGATTTCAAATTATTAAATAACATATCATGATATTATTAAGCCGTGCACGACGTCATATTTAAATTACCGTCGTGCGCGGCTAGATATTATTTTGGGTTCATGTATCTGAGGTTCGCTCTGCTTTGTAATGCAGTTGCATGTATGCATGAATGCATGGTTGATATGTCTGTGAATTTGTGTATGAATGTTTGTTTAACCTTTTTGTGCCAGGTAGCGAATCAATAGATATATTTCGTAATATGTTTTCGTAAGATATTGATCAGGCGCAGAACTCAGAGGTTTTATTTTGACCTTGAATTGGCATTGCAGTCACGGACATTGGAAATGTGAAATTTTAAATCCTTAATATCCACGTCAATAATACACCGATGATAATACCATTAACATTTTCAGGTAGCTAAGTTTAATATTTACTAATCATATGTAAATTTGGATAATGCATCGTTTTTTCAGGGTTCAAAGTTGAAACATTGTGGTGACAGGCTAACAATTAGTTCTTAAATGTCGATAGTTAGAGCCTCAAACTGATTTTAAGATAAAATAGATGTCAAAGGCGTTATTTTGGGTTACAAAAGGTGATTAAGTGCATTGCAAATATTTTTTGCATATTTGTTTGAGCGAAAATGTATAGTTTTTCTCGACGCTCTCCAGGTTGACGAATTGTGGGGACGTTTAAAGTGTTAATGAAAAGTTAGATCGCTAATAAAAACATTTATACTCGCCTGATTATCGTCGAAATGTATTTGCACGGTTATATTAATGAACGTTATTGAATATCCAGTTATGAAGCCTGTTGGTTGCGTCATTACAGGTAACCATCGCACCTGAATTTAAAGCGAATGTTAAAGCGTTATAATTCTGTAGATAATAATCGCATCGTATATGTTATTTTACCTAAGATCAGCTCAATTGAGTGCAAATAGTTAACTTGATGCACTTAGTAAATGGTTCTAAAACCTCACTTATGATTTGGCTATGGTTTTTTTATCATTCCCTTAGAAGCTCTTAGTTACCTAACCTTTGTGTTATGGGTTGAAAAGCTGTTGTACGAAGTTTCCGATCGATACAATGTCATTGAATATGTAGTCATGTGACATTATTTCTACGTTGTGCGAGATTTGTCCGCGATGGTAAAGTAGTTTCGTCGTTATAATCATCAATTTCATCATTACAAGAATTAGTCAGGCGACGTACATGACTTTCCCTACCATCATCCATCATCATCATCATCACCACCATCATCATCACCATCATCATTATCATCATCATCATCTATCATCATTATCATCAATATCATTACCATCACCATTCTAATCATCATAATCATCAACATCGTACTCATGGTCACCAATACCATCACCATCATTATCAGGTTGTCTAGTAGCAAGGTCAATAACACCATCGCCATTCGTTTTGTAATGTACGCGCTTCCCGGAAAACTACGACATGGTGACTGAGGAATGCAGTTCAGATGAAAGTGGTGATATTGGTGATGATTGAATACGACACTTGATTGTATGATTTTGAGGGTTTTATATTATCAACATGTGGATTTACTGCACATGACACAAGGCTTAATACTGCTGTAACTGTTGCTGTGAATAATGATGCAGCATCTCTAATCTCATCCAAAACTGTTTCAGACTATTCAAAAATGGAGAAAGAAGCGCCTCCTGGTTACAATGACGTCCAAGGATTTACGACGAGCCAAACATTTGATGGGAACCCAAGCTATCCTAACCAACAAGGCTACCCATCCAATCAAATGCCTCCTCCTAATGTCCAGCAAGGCTACCCACCTAACCAAATGCCTCCTCCTAATGTCCAGCAAGGCTACCCACCTAACCAGATGCCTCCTCCTAATGTCCAGCAAGGCTACCCATCCAATCAAATGCCTCCTCCTAATGCTGGCTACCCTCCTAACCCAAGCTACCCTCCCAACATGACTGGCCGTAAGCATCATTCAAGTAAAGGGGTTTGCATTGACCGGCTGGTTGCTGTCTCTTCTAGTTCAAACACTATTTTAGCGGATTAGCAAGTTTCCTGTACCCGGAACTTCATTGATCATCAGCCCTTTGTCCGGGGCGAAGAAATCGTGAGCTCTGATTGGAGCTCTTATTTAGAATGTCCAATCAGAGCTCGCGATTTTTTGCCCCGGACGAAGGGCAGACGATCAATAAACTTCCGGGTACAGTAAACTTGCTAAACGGCTAGAAAAGCGTTTGAACTGGATACCCTTTTGGGGGGCAAATGTCGGGGCGGATGGTGTTGTTAGGTAGGGAAAAAAACATGTTGTCAATGGCTATGGGGCGCGCCAAGCTCGTCAACGGGACTAAAGATGGTGAGGCGAGATTTTTGGTGAGCTGGTGGCGAAATCGTTGTCCCCCTTGGGTTTATGTAAACACAGAAGATAACGACCAGCAGGCCAATACAAATCCCTGTGGGTTCAAGAATACACTTAAGATCACACAATCCGGGCTCAGCTAGGCACGAGTTTAAACTGATAAAATTTTATAGCCTCGTTGTTGGTTTTTACAGCTGCACAGAATCAGATGTACTATGGAAACAATCCACAACAACCCGGTTCCACAGTCGTGGTCGTCCAGCAACACACCCCCACCCAGACATTTGTTGGGCACATCGTGTTTGCGTGCGTCGTTTTCTGGTGCTGTGGTTGGATGTTCGGGCTGGTCGCATTCATCTTTGCAAGTAAGAATGTCTTGTGCATGCATCCATTTCTTATCGCATTACCATGTTAAACACCATAAGTTACAGCACCCTGATATATAATCAACTGACATAATGGTTAGGTTTTCTTGGTTCACGTGAACTCTTACTTATGCCTTCTATGTACAGTGGTCGCACATGACCGCGCCTCGTCCGGGGATGCAGCCAGCGCCAAGACGATGGGCTGTGTTTCTCTTGGGTTCTCCATCGCCGGTCTCGTTATCGGCGTGGCGGGCATCATTACCATCATAGTGATTATAACTGTGGCCGCCAACAATACTTGTGACGACTACTACTACGGCTGTTGATTTTACTGTTGACTGGGTTAACATCGCATTAATTTGGCATCCAGCTGTTTATTCATTCCCAGAATATTTTTACTGTTGACTGGGTTAACATCGCATTTATTTGGCATCCGGCTGTTTATTTATTACCAGAATAATTTGCACAAATTGTAGTTGAAGTTGTCAAGGTTGGTAATAAAATATTCCACTTATACAGTTGATTATTGTTACTCGTTAGCAGATATCAAGAGATCTATATTTGGAAGACATTTTATGAACGTTTATAGATCTTTTGAAAAAAAAATAATTAAATTACAATTTGGTAACATATGCGCCATCCCCAATAGGTATGATCTTGATCTCCAACTGATGCCTTTATCCAGAATGCAGAACTAAGAACGAACATCAGTTTAATGCCGTACACAACGCTACGCACTCTCGTAGATGTATGTTACGTATTTAGATAGTGGCTGTTGTAGCTGGGGCAAGGTGTTATCCTGATTGATTGTAGCTGCTGTAGCTGGGACCAGGTGTTATCCTGATCGATTGTGGCTGCTGAAGCTAGGCCAGATGTTATCCTGATTGTTTGTGGCTGCTGTAACTGGGGCCAGGTGTGATCCTGATTGATTGTAGCTGCTGTAGCTGGGGCCAGGTGTGATCCTGATTGATTGTGGCTGCTGTAACTGGGGCCAGGTGTGATCCTGATTGATTGTGGCTGCTGTAACTGGGGCCAGGTGTGATCCTGATTGATTGTGGCTGCTGTAACTGGGGCCAGGTGTGACCCTGATTGATTGTAGCTGCTGTAGCTGGGACCAGGTGTGATCCTGATTGATTCTGGCTGCTGTAACTGGATTGAGGCTAGTTGTGACCCTGATTGATTCTGGCTAATGTAGCTTTTGCCAGGTGTATCCCTTATTGATTAGGGGTATTTTAGCTCGAGCCAGGTGTGTCTCTAATTGATTAATAATACTGACTTATCAGATGATGCGCATTAAGAGACGACTATCACAATAGGCCTCGTAATGCAGTGTCCATGCTTTATTACGTTGCTCAATATATAGAAATGCACATGAATGAGAGGACGAGACCAGGCCTGGCAAGTAATACAAATTCAAGAAGTTTCCGCATTGATTATCGATCCAGCATTTACAAAAAGATGTCAGTGTTGAATGTTGGATTATGATATTAGCCCTGTTGACACACCTCGTCCGATATTGTTTGCCAATAAACACAGCCCTGTGTTAACCCGCTATATACACCTCAATGATCGTGTAACAGTGAGCCGAGTGAGTTCTAAAACCCCGTGTCTGTCAATTAACCGGCTAAATGGACTACAGCGACTCTTTGCCGTGGTGAGCCGCAGTCAGGGGAGTTGAATTCATGTGGTATGCTTAGCCTGGTGTGTCCATGCTGCGGATGTTGGTGACTCTGGTGTCACAAGGTGCGTCATGAGGGGCGTCATATGAGGCTCACCGAGTGCGTCATGAGGGCGTCATATGAGGCGGACCTTCACGCCGAGTGTGCACACGGCCCTTCACTAGTGGATTATGATAAGTGACTGTCGATGGTTGACGTCATTCGTCAACATCGAATGTACCATACGACATTCATCATGCACATGACAGATGAGCCATTGACTGGTTGTCTGGGTGTAGCTACAGAGCAAAGGATAGATCAGGCTGATAGAACAGTAAACTCGCAATGTGAACGAACAGAAATGTGAAGTCGATTGACATATTGCGGTTGTAAAGGCGATTCTATGATAGCGAGTGATTGGGTTGATTGTAATGCGGCTAATTAAACTGCCGGAGAAAAATGGCATGTGCTCACAACGAGAGCAGAGGCCGGGGGTGGGGGCGCATTAAACGAACTCTAACCTCGCTTTCATTCTTCCACTCGTCTCCCACTTGCCACTCTCTCTCAGGTTGGCTATGTTTGAGTTGTCTTTTGGTCTAACTATCTGATAATCGCCATATTGCTATGTATGGAGGTCACAGCTACGAAAGGAGGCATAAGATTGCAGGGTTCATTTTCATGTTATAATTATGTTATAGATGTGCGAATGAGGATGTATAAGATTTGCCATTAACCAGAATGCTAGAGTAACATGGTCACTACATAACTCTGATGTAGTCCACAAATTGCTTTAGAAATGGACAAAGGTGCGCTTACCAATTACCTGGACAGCAAGGTGTTTGTTATGAGCCACACATTTCAGTGGAACCGACGCAACATTAACCCACAAGGCTCCTTCGTATTGCGGGCTGTCCTCCTGATCCAAGTAACCTCCCAGTATGACCATCCGTAAGCAGCATACAATCAGGATCGAAATACAATATAACACGAGTTTGAACTTGGAAACATTAACCGACCTCTTTGTCTTTTTTCAGAGCTCCACAGAACCAGGAATGATATGAGAACAATGCACGTTATCCCGCACCCCCGTTTGTGGTCGTCAAACAACAAAGCCCCATGGAAACATTCGTTGAGCACATCTTGCTTGCGTGCGTCGTGACCTGGTGCTGCTGTCGCGTCATTGGGGTGACCGCATTCGCCGGTGCAAGTCAGAATATCTCATGGATACAGCAGTTTCTTGTCGCATTATCATTTGTCGTTAGAGTTGAAGTATGATCTATATTTAATCTGTCATTATGAAAATAAACATAAACACACAAGTCAAGCAGTTGGGTAAATGTGCCCATTGATCTCTCGTGTGTAGACAGCAGGCGCAAAGTCCTTGGGGTGTTTTTTCTCTTGGGTGCTCCACCACTGGTGTCGTCATCGGCCTGGTAGCGATCTGTAACGCCGTCGTAATCTTTTTTTCGTCTGCAAACAAAGCTTCGGACGACTTCTGTAACAGCAGTTGATTATTGGGCCTTGCGTTGAAGGTGAACTTCCTGACCGTGTTAAGCTGATTCACCAGACAAATAATATATTCCCACTTATTACGGTAATCGAGTAATGTTTTGTGATACTGTTGTTCGACTGTGATGGTTATAATGTACGTTATAAACCTAGTATATCAATAATAATTTTTGACGATATCAAACACATTGATAGCAAGTTTAATAAAAAAAAGTATCGTTTTATATACTATTCGGGAATCAGCTCCTTTTCTCATCGATTTATTTCAACAAAGTCGCAGTCATTTTATCAATATATGGACAACCATGACCATCCCTCACAGGTAGATCGTTAGAAATTGTTTGTGGGTATTCTTAAGCACATAGGGACAAGTCTGACTCAGGTAGCTGTTCTTTGTCATGCGAAGCATTGCTAAAACGATTCTTCTGGTTTTGCCTCAGTTAGTAGCGCTTAAATGGAGAATTTCACCAAGACGGAACAATTGCAAAGTCAGCTATATCATAAATTCAGCAATAGCCTTAAAAATGAGCACAGTTGTCAGCACCAGAAGAGTCATCAAGACCAGCCTAAAAGTCAACAAATCATAGTCGTCATAACACGGACCGTCGTCAAAACAAAGACTGTCGTAATCAAAACAAGGACGTCGTCATAACAAAGACCGTCGTCATAACAAAGACCGTCGTCAAAACAAAGACCGTCGTCATAACACGGACCGTCGTCATTACACGTACTGTCGTCATAACAAAGACTGTCGTCGTCATAACAAAGACCGTCGTCAAATCAAGCTTAGTCACGGACCGCCCATCAGTAAAAACTAGCATACCGTTATTACAAACAAGGTTGTCATTACAAGCACAGTCGCCATTACAGCGTAGTCGTCCAAACCACAGATAATCGTTAAATCAAGCTTAGTCGCTATAACATGCCCATCAGTCAAAACTAGCATAGTCGTTATTACATGCACAGTTGTCATTACAAGCACAGTCGTCATTACAAGCACAGTCGCCATTACAAGCACAGTCGTCATTACAAGCACAGTCGCCATTACAAACATAGTCGTCATTACAAGCACAGTCGCCATTACAAGCACAGTCATCATTACAAGCACAGTCATCATTACAAGCACAGTCGCCATTACAAGCGCAGTCGTCATTACAAGCACGCCATTACAAGCACATACAAGTCATTCACAAGCACAGTCGCCATAAAGCAAACGCCATACAAGCACATACAAGCACATTACAAGCACATACAAGCACAGTCGTCATTACAAGCACAGTCGCCATTACAAGCACATACAAGCACAGTCGTCATTACAAGCACAGTCGCCATTACAAGCACAGTCGTCATTACAAGCACGATCATCATAACAGTGGTAATTGCCAAAACTGCTGTAATTCATCAAAACTAGTGTAATCGTCAAAGCGAATGTAATCGTCAAAGCGAATGTAATCGTCAAAGCGAATGTAATCGTCAAAGCGAATGTAATCGTCAAAGCAAACATGGTTATCGAAACAAGCAAATTTGTCCAAAACACGCCTAATCGTCAAATCAAGCGTGGTTGAACTCGTCAAATGATGGTGGCAGCATCATATTATTGAAACAGAACATGTATACTTGGCTCACCGTCGACGCCGAGTCACGTGATCTAGGGGGTTCAGTATGCCAGGGGTATATATTGTCAATTACGCGGTAGTTGCCTCTTTTATGAGAGTTTAATCGTCCAAGCAAGCATGACGGACACAAGCGGAAGAGTGATCACAACAGGCCAACTCTGTAAGCCTAGCATGATGATCAAAATAAACGCACCCGCAATAACAAGCATGATTGCTTGGTAAGTTTAATGTCCTTAACAAACAAATGTAGGAATAGAGATGGAAATCGGATGCAAGGTTAAGTAGGGCTGGCATGGTATCATGAGGCAATTGTTTTATACTTCTATGAGTTTATTTATGGCTTTCTTTAACTTCACATTTTTGCAATCTTTTGTTGGATATCGAATATTCACAATGAATATTGAACTATTATACGGACATATCTCGGACCGTCTGCATATGAAATAGACAAGCATTCTCATTAAGTGTCTCCGTCAATTATCCAAGCACATAAATTATATACAGCTGTAGATTTGCATTCATTGTATAGAATTTCGTTTTACATCAGCTGGGTTCTTTAAACGTATTCCATATATATTCGTAAAACTCATCTCATGTGACCCAAACATAAAGCAAAATAACCCAACATAAAACAAAGATGCTCATCGTTATTGAACGTGAAAATGAGTATAACCGGAAATCTTGAGCGGAACAGCTAGTTGGATGTGTGCCTCTGGAGAAGGGATGTTGAGATTTGACTTAATATCCACATTCGTGTGACTCATTTGAGTGAACACTACAAAGTGACTCAGAATAATTGGCGGGTGTTGGCCCGAATAACAAGACGGATTATAAGTAGTCATAATAACATTGAAATGCTCCCAGTGAGTCCCATAGGTCTCTCTCGGGTCACGATAGTGAACTCCCTGTGCATACACAAGTATATTTATACATATCCTTCACAGCGCTCGATGTAAATTTAAAAGTTTCCACTAAACAAGAGAGCTAGAGTCCTGGCCTGTCACGTGATAACAATGCAACACGTGTTCGAGTTGAATATCGATTGTCACAGTTTCGAATGGATGACTGTGTTTTGTGTTTGATTTTGATAATAACCCTAGTGACATCAGATGTCTCGTCAAATATTGCTCGCACATAAAACAAGCCCTCGCGTTAACGTCAATGCGGGTCGGCGTTGACTGCCATGCTCGGCCTGTCCCGCCAGGCACGTCATCGTTCGTGTGAAAGTTAGCTGATATCCGGTCGGTCTTAAACCCAGTGTCTGATGTATAACAGGCTTACTGAATTATGATCAATGCAACGTAAAGCAGCTTTCAGATGAGTTGAATTCATACGGATGGTTTGCTAAGCATGGGGTATGCCGGTAGCGCATGTTGGTATTTCTGCTGTCACAGGACATATCATAAGGGCGTCGCATGAGGTGGTTGATGCATCATGAGGGCGTCGCATGAGGTGGTTGATGCATCACGAAGGCGTCGCATGAGGTGGTTGATGCATCATGAGGGCGTCACATGAGGTGGTTGATGCATCATGAGGGCGTCACATGAGGTGGTTGATGCATCATGAGGGCGTCACATGAGGTGGTTGATGCATTATGAGGGCGACGCATGAGGCCTTTCATGCATCACAGCTGCTTCTGTATGTCTCCATACAGCAGTAAACCAAAGTGAGGTAGCGTGTTCGCGGGCTTTTTTTAAATTTCACACTTGGTCGATCGCGATTACCGACACAAAATAGGTCCCTTTTCACGATGATCTATCCCACATCAGTAACATTTTACATTTGGAAAAATGGCTTCAAAATACGGATACGACTTAACAGCCCTGAACAATGACGTCCTGGACTTGGCTCTTAGAGAGATATACGCGGAAATGATTTAGTTTAATCATCTTAGAATTGTCCATTGATCAAACATTCCATAACCAGCGGATACATACTACGTATAACCGCCAATGCGTTATGACGTTGTTATTTCAAACGCCTCGAGCGCAGCATCATGACGTAGTCGTTCCAATTCTTCCGAATGCCCACTGCAGATAAAAACGGCTTTTCATTCTTTAAATGTCAAGTGAAACTTTATAGGTAATGAAATCTGAAAAGTCTCTTTTAAAGAACACGCATACATTCCGAAGGTCATCAGTGTGTCATCATGACGTATTCATTAACAAAGCCACTGGCGAATCGTTATGACGCTGCCACTTTAACGCCTCGATAATCTCATCATAATGGCCTACACCATTACGTCACAAGTTGGTATTGACTGGTCCCAATAGGAAAGACAGACCCGCGTACATGCCTACTTTCGGTGTACAAGTTGACAATTGTGATAGTATATGCTTTGTAAGATGAGTATCCCAGCCCCCAACACCCCCCCCCCCCCTCCATGATAATCCTACTGCGCTATCTGTACCTGTAACACACACACCCGTAAACATAGACGCTTAATTAACTCATCCAGGGGAGGGGTGTGTTTGAGAGGGGAGGGGGGAGTGTCGGGGCAATAACGATAGGCAAAGATCCGATGTGTACAACCTCTGACACCGAGTCAAGCTTATTTTCTATTCCATTTAATGCTTAAAAGACGAGTCCTACCCAATAAGGTGGACAGAGGACAAATTGTATTGGAATTAAAACCTGCTGTTGTCAACGTAGTGAGGTGATGAGGCAGAGCGACGTACACCTATGGTTGACCTATGTCTACTGTCTGTGACTGATGATTGCCGGCCACCGAGGCAGCTAAACAGGGGTCAGCCAAAACAGGCGTCGGCCAAAACAGGGGTCAGCCAAAACAGGGGTCAGCCAAAACAGGCGTCATCCAAAACAGGGGTCAGCCAAAACAAAACAGGGTCAGCCAAAACAGGCGTCAGCCAAAACAGGTGTCAGCCAAAACAGGCGTCAGCCAAAACAGGCGTCAGCCAAAACAGGGGTCAGCCAAAACAGGCGTCATTCAAAACAGGCGTCAGCCAAAACAGGGGTCAGCCAAAACAGGCGCAAGAAGAAAATCTGACGTAGGCAAACTGGTCCTGCTGTTCCTTATTTACCATGCTCGTGTAATGGCAAGAGATTACGACTGGTATTGAACGATAGTTTGTACTAAGGATATGTTATAGTGGTCTTAAAGCTAGCCAATGTATATTATGTGTCCGGTAGTACACCATAGAACGTCTTGCAGGGCTACGTTGCGGTGATAAAAAGTAACACAAACATCTCATCAACCTAGAGTCATAGTCTAGTTAAGTCAATTTCGACCAATGAATCCACAAGCTTACTTAGGCTGCACCACCAAGGCAGTGTAGGTCCGCGTCGCCAAAGATATAAGATTTACATCTTCATGTAGTAGGGAGACTTTAAAAGGGTACACTTACATCCCCATGTCTTAGGGAGACTTTAAGAGGAGAGACACTTACAGTAAGTGTTTCCCCTGTTAAAGTCTGCTTAAGGTATGGAAATGTAAGTGTTTCCCCTGTTAAAGTCTGCTTAAGGTATGGTGATGTAAGTGTTTCCCCTCTTAAAGTCAACTTTTGGATATGAAAGTGTATTCCCTCTTAGACATAGGAGTGTTTGTGTTTCCCCTCTTAAAATCAACTTTTGGATATGAAAGTGTATTCCCTTTTAAACATAGGAGTGTTTGTGTTTCCCCTCTTAAAATCAACTTTTGGATATGAAAGTGTATTCCCTCTTAAACATAGGAGTGTTTGTGTTTCCCCTCTTAAAATCAAATTTTGGATATGAAAGTGTATTCCCTCTTAAACATAGGAGTGTTTGTGTTTCCCCTCTTAAAATCAACTTTTGGATATGAAAGTGTATTCCCTCTTAAACATAGGAGTGTTTGTGTTTCCCCTCTTAAAATCAACTTTTGGATATGAAAGTGTATTCCCTCTTAAACATAGGAGTGTTTGTGTTTCTCCTTTTAAAATCAACTTTTGGATGTTTCCCCTCTTTTCCCCTCTTAAATCAACTTTTGGATATGAAAAACATGTATTCCCTCTTAAACATAGGAGTGTTTGTGTTTCCCCTCTTAAAATCAACTTTTGGATATGAAAGTGTATTCCCTCTTAAACATAGGAGTGTTTGTGTTTCTCCTTTTAAAGTCAACTTTTGGATATGAAAGTGTATTCCCTCTTAAACATAGGAGTGTTTGTGTTTCCCCTCTTAAAATCAACTTTTGGATATGAAAATGTATTCCCTCTTAAACATAGGAGTGTTTGTGTTTCCCCTCTTAAAATCAACTTTTGGATATGAAAGTGTATTCCCTCTTAAACATTGGAGTGTTTGTGTTTTCCCTCTTAAAGTCTCCCGAAGACATCCCAGTGGGCACAACACGTGGAATCCACGTGGAAATCATGTGTATTTTTGGAAGGGGAAGTAAAATCCACCTGAATACAGAAATTTTGTATTGTTGAATTTAGGTGGAAGGGCACACGTCTTTTCCACGTGTCTATATCCACGTGGTTTCGACTTGCCTTTTACGCCAAGTTTCTACGTGTGTTTCACCAGTTTTTCCACGTATTTTCCAAGTGGATTCCACGTATGTGCCCACTGGGAAGGTGATTCAAGGGTTTCCCTTCTGAAAGTCTTCCTATGACATTGTGATGCAAGTGTTTCCTCTCTTAAAGTCTCCCTGAGACATGGAGATGTTAGTCTTTCCAATCATAGAGAGTATTGTCGTCCACGGGTAAATGCATGACAGGTCAGACAGAGATTACTGTTTGCATCAGCAGCTCATGAAATGATAATTTAGGGTATTCACACAGACCCGCTGCCCGCCACAATCGTCTAGACATCAGATCTCGTTCCAAGATGCACCGGTCATTAAACTTATTCAATCGGAATAGCCATCAATGTTCACCCTACAAATCGGCGCTCGTGGTCTGTGATACATCGCCGATTGTACATAGCTCATGAAAATGGAATTTCCAAACTGTTGACGAAGTCACCATGTTTATTGAGAGTTTTCATACGGCCGTGATTTCTGTCCTGTAGCGACGATGACCCAGCCCTTCAATGGGATTACAAAGCAATTTCAATATGCAACGGAGACATTGATAAGGAAAATGGAATTTCTCTTTTCAACCTTTGACAAGGAATAACCACTGTTTATCTGTGTTCTCTTCATACGGCCATATGAACTCTATTCTCGTCCTCACAACAAAAGGCAACAGTACCTTTCACCCAGCCCTTCAATTGGGATTACCTATTTCCAATTCAATTTCAATATCTACAACGGAGACATTGAAATGAGAGTCTCACATCCACCCTATCTGCTACAGCGCACATCTTCTATAGTGTAACATCAAACCTATCTGCTACAGCACCACATCTTCTATAGTCTAACATCAAACCTATCTGCTACAGCGACACATCTTCTATAGTCTAACATCAAACCTATCTGCTACAGCGCACATCTTCTATAGTGTAACATCAAACCTATCTGCTACAGCACCACATCTTCTATAGTGTAACATCAAACCTATCTGCTACAGCACACATCTTCTATAGTGTAACATCAAACCTATCTGCTACAGCGCCACATATCTTCTCTAGTCTCACATCCACCCTATCTGCTACAGCACCACATCTTCTATAGTGTAACATCAAACCTATCTGCTACAGCACCACATCTTCTATAGTGTAACATCAAACCTATCTGCTACATCGACACATCTTCTATAGACAAACATCAAACCTATCTGCTACAGCGCACATCTTCTATAGTGTAACATCAAACCTATCTGCTACATCGCCACATCTTCTATAGTCTCACATCCACCCTATCTGCTACAGCGCAACATCTTCTAGTCTCACATCCACCCTATCTGCTATAGTGCTAAACCTATACAGTGACACATCTTCTATAGTGTTACATCAAACCTATCTGCTACATCGACACATCTTCTATAGTGTAACATCAAACCTATATGCTACATCAACACATCTTCTAGTCTCACATCCACCCTATCTGCTACAGCGCCACATATCAAACCTCTCTGCTACATCGACACATCTTCTTTCGTGTAACATCAAACCTATCTGCTACATCGACACATCTTCTATAGTGTAACATCAAACCTATCTGCTACAGTGACACATCTTCTATAGTGTAACATCAAACCTATCTGCTATAGCGCCACATACTCTAGTCTCACAAATAAAATGTTGGCATTAAACGTATTGGTAACAACACCATATCCTCTTGTCTTCAATCCGCTTATTCATTGTTGCGCGCCATTCTTTAGCCTAACGGCCTTATACAAATAATCAACCGTTTAATTCGACTGTTACTGGATTATTCATCATTGTTCAAAAGTTGGTCAAACGGTGCCATGACAGGACACCGACCACCGGCCAGGGGGCGCGCGCAGTATCGGTTGTATGTAAGGATCCGGGAATAATGATCAGACCGAGACGTGTATGAGACTGGATTACACAAACGACGATGATTGTGGTGGTAAGAACAAAATGAGGTAATCAGTGATTGATCTCTGCACATAGACATATCGAAGGCAGTTAATGATTTCTTCACCTCCATCGGAGCCATTTAGCTGGCTCGTTAGGAAGCGTATATGCGGCATTGGTACAGGCAACGCATCACATGTGCATCATCTGAATAGCTTAGCTGTTCGCATACGATCACACCAAGCCGAATATGTGTCAATGACGATCATGCGGGATTCAATGTCGCAATCAAGGATGTACCTTTGGCTGATCCAAAGTATGCAATAACTTATAATCTGATAAGACTCTTACAGCGAATCATATCAATGGCTGGATTGCCAGTTTTATTGTAATCTTCATATACTTTTACTCTGGCTTTTGGTTTTTTATGTACTCTAGGCCATCCAGTTGTTATAGCTGAGCTCACAATATGCTGCATCATATAGGCAAGCATCACCCGCCTCGTGAATTGTGTAAGCCACGTGCAGTATTTATCACGTGAATTGTGTAAGCCACGTGCAGTATTTATCACGTGAATTGTGTAAGCCACGTGCAGTATTTATAACGTGTAGTATTTATCACGTGCAGTATTTATCACGTGCAGTATTTATTGCAGTATTTATCACGTGCTTTCGGTCGTGAAAACATAAAGATTACCGTTACTAGGAGCAGATCTCTCCCTCTTTCTGTCGAAATGTTCACATTGTTATGTTTCTTACTCTCTGTCGCTCACTCTCAATCTATCTCTGTATAAATACACCGCTCTCTTCCTCTCGTGCTCTCATTCTCTCGCTTTCTCTCTCCTTCGCCTTTTTTCACCTTCTGTCTACGTCTCCCTCTCTCTCATTTTCTCTCTTAATATCCCTCTCTCGCTCATTATCTCTTTATTTATGCACACACTGACACTTTCAACCACACACAGACACACAGGCACAGACACACACACACACACACACACACACACATACATATATATATATATATATATATATATATATATATATATATATATATATATATATATATATATATATATATATATATATGCATATATGTATATATGCATATATGTATATGCGCATATATATATATATATATATATATATATATATATATATATATATATATATATATATATATATATGCATATATATATATGCATATATATGCGCATACATATCTAGCATATATATATATATATATGTATATATATATATATAAATATATATATATACAAATATGTATACATATATTTATATATATGCATATATGTATATTTTTATACGTATATATACATATATATCTGTAAATACTTATATATATTTATCCCTTTCTCTTTCTACACTCACCTACTTATATCGCTTTCTCTCCTCCTCTCTCCCCACTATCTCTCTCTATATCTATATCTCTCCCCCATCTTTCTCCGCATCTACCTCACATTACGCACCATTCCTGCCAACCGCCTTATCCTGTGAAATACTAGATAGAACTCCAATATAGATAGGTGGCTATATTTCCCAACGGACAAGTATTTAGTTAATCCCCATCGCTTGTTCATTAATCCCCAAATATAATAATTGCACATATGAAACTTAAGTCATGGTGCATTTGATTTCATAGATAGATATATCGAAACATAACCTAAATAATAACATTTTTTATCAAATATTGTTACTTTTCAGTAGATGTTCTCGCGCTGCAGCTCAATACGGCATGACACTCACTGGTGGCCAAGTAGACGCGACCGGAAGTAGCCGACGCTGACGACACGCGAGCCAGCTCGTGTCAGGGTGGAAATGAACACAAACGACGCCGTCGACGCGCGCAAGCTCAACTCTTCATCTCCTGAAACCAGAGCATCGTATTGATCGGTTTTCATGTTTCATCTTCTGCCGAGTGGTAATCGACATGATAACTGCTGCAAACCCATAGAGAATTAACATTACACGAACCTCTCAAATCATACTGAGGTCTTTATTGGTGCGAATGGTAATCGTGTAGGTTGGTATACCCTCTCATAATCGTGTCGAGTTCCTATATCTTTGAAACGTGGCACCCATAAAACCGACCCTATTGCATCAATGCTAACACAACCTGAAAACTGGTGCAATGAATCCATCGAGGGATATTTACGAATTTCATGATCGGGACAATGCTTTGTCGCACTTGGTTTGTGGTAGCTATTTTGAGGTTTTAATTTACAAGTGAGATGGAATGGCATCCATTACGCATTCGGTCAACCCCTGCCCTACCACCCACACAGTCCCGCCCACCCTCTGTCACACGCATGCGCACAGCCTATAAAACGACGAGACAGCGGTGAGGTCCCCACAAGCAACGCGCCGCACGCAGCCTCAATATCGCGCCCCGAGAACTGCTTCTAGGAAGCGTCACAGGAAAGCGTCGCCACCACTACCACATGACCTGCTAAACAGCGCCATCTTCATTCTCGGCAATCTTTCACAGAAGACACTTGTCCTCACCATGTCTCGGTCACTGAGTTGTTCGTCTGTTCTTTTGAGTTTGGTTTTGGTCAGTCTGGTGAGTGTAGCCATGCTCGACACGGGCGAGGCGTACTACCTGCCTCTCGCCGGCGACAGTGACACGGTGAGTTCTCTTACTCTCATTTTCTATATCATGAATACGACCCTTATGTGAGGTCTTTACATCAAGTTGTCTGAATGTCGCGCGTCACGGATTTGGTATCATCTTACTGCTGTGCGAATGGAAATGTCTGATGCAGTCACCGCAGTCGGGGGTATATTGCACCGCCTGTGGGGCCACATCGACGGTATTCCTTCCGATAGGTAACTCCGCGTTAGGGACAAGATCTACTCAAGCAGTTTATTCATTGCATTGCTTCTTAAAATAATGAAGTGCTATTTACCCTCGAGTTCCTTCACAGCATTACTTCCCCCATCGACTAGATATCCTAATGTATCAGGTGATTTTCTTTTTACTTTTACTGGCTTTTAGCACGCCACGTAACCACCTTATAAGCGTCGATAGATACGGGGCATGGACAGGAAATGTTATTGAGAATGTGGCTGAAATGTCACTTTTGGTCTACGAGTTTTGCATGGGCAGTAACGGGTGGTACGGGGCCATGCTGTTGGTGTCATTAGTTGGGCCCGGCTCAGCCAAGACGGCTCAGCCAAGACGCTCAGTGTATAAGAATTAGAGTTTTAAATCTCTCGGGGTTTATGATGAATGGGCCGCGTTCTACATCTGTGGACAGAATGCGAGGTTTGTCGGAATTCCAGATTTCATTATGTGGGAACAGACTTCTTTCCTGTATTGCCTTTAGTTAGAAAAGTGAGTGATTCGATACGCGTTTGTGGGGCAAAGTAGAATACAACACCTCTGGGAAATCTCACATTTGTATCTTCATCTTTAGATCTAATGCGGTTATTTGACAATCGGACCAACTTAGCGCCGGTCTGGTGGCGGCTGCGAGAGTATGCCGGCTGCCAGCTCCCAGCCTAGTGTCTGCGCGCCTGGTGCCAGGTAGAAGGAGAGGCATGCTTTGTAGGGGTGTTGATAATAATGGGCGACTTAATGGTGACGTAGCGTGGTGATAGCTGCATGACTTACGATCACGGCATGGGTCTTCCTAATGGTTTACTTAGTGGGGAGGGAGTCTGGAGAGGATGATCGACCAGTCATGGCGCATCAAGTCAGGAGGTATTTAATGCCATGGATAAAACATGATTTGACGTCACATAGTAATGCGTTGAATAACAACTGATTTGACGCATAAGAAATAATGCGATCGGACAGATATGTCAAGGCGACTAAATTTCAACGCAACGCGTCGGTTGGCACGTGACGCGTCACTGAGATCGAGGCGTTGTATTGGCTTGGGGCAATTATTGCGGGCGTGGAAAAGACGTGCTGGTCAGGCGGCGAGGGCGATGAAGATGTCCGACATGCCATGGTGGGGTGGGGGTGGGGGTTGGGGGCGTCTACAACATCACTGCCACAAGCTATGGACCGACATTCAGTTGGCCCAGTATCACCATCGTAGGAAGAAGCTAAACGTTGATCATGGGTGATGACACAAATTGCGACCGATTTGTTTTTGTCATCCACATATCGTCTCTGATATGCTCATCCGTGTGTCGTCATAGTTGGGGGGAGAAGGACCTACTTTTCTGTCAGAACATGATTTATGGACGTGTTGTAGCGCGTCACAGCCTCGATAAACTTTTCCGGCATTTAAAGAAACAATGCTAATGGAAAGCGGTGGAGGATAGCTACTCCCTTAGGCATCTCTCCTGACTTTAATGCCTAGTAAACAGGAGAGCGAAGGTTCCTACTTAGACATGCTTCTGCTCTGAAGTACCAGCGCGAGAGCCTGGAGGGGGAAGGCTGGGTACAATTTCCCACGAAGAACACGCGCGCACGCAGGTTGAAGGCTGCTTCTTGGCAAATCTACATGGTTGAACCATTAACACGCACTCAGTATATCACTCAATTAGCGGTCTAAATGTCATCACAGAGTCTTGGCATAATGTCCGCTGACAGCTCTAGATTTTGACTGGCTGTCGGACAATATCACTAAATGGTACACTATGGGGATTAAGGTTCCATTTAACAGCAAACGTGACCTCACGAAGGCAAAGGAGAAGGATGATGGCAATAATGCGTCCCGTGACTTGTACAACCTCCATTTGTCACCGTCGTTTCGAACGGGAGAGTCTTAGACTTTGACATTGAACTCCAAACTCGCACAGGCTCCCCGAGATATTGGCCCCCTATGTCTAGGCCACAGGACAATCACCGATAATTCATATATATATATATATATATATATATATATATATATATAGATATATATAGATATATATATATATAGATATATAGATATAGAGATAGATATATATATATATAGATAGAGAGAGACATATATATATATAGATAGGGATATTTAGAGATATAGATATATTATATATATATATATATATAATGTATGTATCTATATTTATGTATATATATACACAAACATATATATACAAATATATATATATATATATATATATATATATATATATATATATATATATATATATATATATATATATATATATATATATATATTTCATATAAATATTTAACTAACAGCATATATTCTTACAATGAAGGACAGCTTGTAACTAGACTGTCTGTTGCACCATGTAATATGGACATTGAGCGATGGCATGTCATCAAATAGAACATCCTATTACTGCGGTCATATGTTGCCATGAGGTCAGGGAGCCAGATTCATTCAATGGAAAGGGTCACTTAGCTCATGTATGGTCACACACGGCCCTGCTTTGATCTCATCGTTAATGATTTACGATATTCGGGGGACGAGTTTACTCCTCTCGAGCGATATTGGAATTCATTGAGACAGTAATACTATTCTTCCTCAGCATATGTATTTCAGTGGCAGCAGCGCCGTCCCTTATTCTTACGTGAACACCTAGAGGTCTACACATATCTCAGAATGAAGGTGCTACTGAGGTCTGGCGAACGCGTCCGCACCGAATGGGTCTCCAGGTAGTTAATCGCCTCAATGGTCGCTGATGTCGTGAGCTTTTCGTGAGCTGTTTTCGCTTGTTGCATATGTTGGTAAGTCTCTTATTGATGCTATGCTGGACTGGTGCCTAAGTATATTAAGTGCAGTCGTGCTTGAAGATAAAAGAAGCCAGAGCTGTTGAATGGTCTTCAGAAGTTTCGTTTTGTCTCTCTCCTCGCCGTACGTGATAGTGACGATGTGTCTTATAAAGCCTGCTCCACAAATGTCCCTGTTTGCGCAGACGTTTAGAACGCATTTGAGCTGAATTTCAGTTTTGATGGTACAATTAGTGCTTACGATACGAACCATACTTTCAAGGCCCCAAAGCACATATGTAGTTTTCATCGCATATCGCAGTTGACATTTAGCTTAAATGTCACAGTTTGGCGTGCGTGCCGTAAAACACGGGATTGGGTAAAGTGTATATATATATATATATATATATATATATATATATATATATATATATATATATATATATATATATATATATATATATATATATATATATATATATATATATATATATATATGTATATATATATAGCTTGCCCCTTGTGGATTCATTAGGATATTCATCATCACAGCTTGATATACTCACCTTAACCGGGATGTTATAGCACGGAGGATAGGGAATTACAATTTGGAAAATATTTTGAGAACACTCCGGAGCCATATTGCACGAGTGTCAGCGTCTAGGTGCGAGAGACAAATGTATTTGATGCCAAGCGAGCGCAGAGAGAAATGAAAAAAGGAGTAGATGATTTGATTTGGGGTTGGGGTCGGGTTGATGGAGTCGGGGCATTGATGCTGAATACGGCCCCATCGGTTACTATCCCAGTTACAGATATAGCATAGGATCAAAGTGGTTAACTTTACTGAAAACTCTCACTAATGCAGGCACTAAAATGTACCCCATAGTTTAGAAATAGTCAAGCTGTCAGCGCCTTTATTGCTGCTGCGTACGCATACAATGCGCGTGCAACTATTTGATTGATGCGACGTTGATTGGAAAGCATAATGGCCGAGTACCGACCGCGCATGCTCGTGTATTTTGTCTTCAATTATTGTCACCGAACCGTCTTGAAAGGATATATACATGTTTGTAAACATTTATATATGTTTACATCAGTATGCGCATATCTATATATAAATATGTTTGTACATACTTAAATATATGCATATATATATATACTTAAATATATGCATATATATATATATATATATATATATATATATATATATATATATATATATATATATATATATATATATATATATATATATATATATATATATATATATATATATATATATATATATATATATATATATCCCCTCCCTCACTTTCTCGCTGTCGCTCTGACTCTCATTTTACTCTCGCACTCGCCTTCTCCTTTTCTCTGATTGTCTCTCTCAGCATCACTCACTCGCTCGTTCTGTCTCTCTCTGTCGCTGTATCCCTCCATCTGTCCCTGTATCTTTCAATATCTCTCTTATCCATGTTTGTACTCCTGTCTTCAATTCCTATCAATCTCTGCACCATACTGAATTAGCCTCATTAGCGCGTTCCATATTTCCGCTCAAGAACGGGAACATGTATGACACCATTCAGGATCTACGATTGCACTGCGTGGGTTCTCTCCGCGCGCCCAGCTTCGTGTCCACGTAACGACCTTCTCCTGCTATGTATGACACCATATTTCGCTTACGGCCTATTGAAGTGGCGAGCCACGCAGCTCATAGGTGAAATTTTGCCCCTATTGAGCCCTATTCCTTTAATAAAAGCACGCTGACTCCCACTACTGCCAGAACCAATACGCTCCTGTTTATTACATTTGATTAGAGCCGGCACATGATGTTCACAGGGTGAGTCACGGTCTGTCCGCTGGCATCCCATAAAGGATATAGGTATGGGATGACATAAAACGCAGCATTTGTTTGGACCCTCGTCATCATCGTGACGTCACAATACCATGGGTCACACACGTCAATTGTTGGAAAAGGTTGTTTTCTGAACTCATTGAATTCAGCAATTAAGAACATCCCTTGTATAAAAAGCAGCCCATATATAAACTTAACTCATCAAATCTGCAGTCGCCTTTGAACAATAAAAGTCGTTTATACTATGATGTGCCTCCACCTTTTCTGCTCCGCATTCGCTAAGCCGAAAACTCGTCCCGTTCTCATGTAAATCACCGTCCTCGACGGCTCGGGTCACTGACCTTTTCCCCCACTGCGCATTAGGAGAAGAGAACGGTCCATTTCCTTTCATTCCGTATTTTATCTCCCGCATACGGGTGGACAGTATCTCATTACACGCGACTGCACGTGGCATGAATATCTAATAAATAATCCATGCGAAATAGAATGTTGTTTTGTAAAGAAATTACTTTCCCTCAAGGAAAATCTGCTATAATGCAACCTTGTTTTTAATTATCATCTTAAGGCGAGTTACTCGTGCGGTAAGCGATGTCATTAATGGGATCCGTGTTGAGCCTTTGGAATTACTGACAGGCACTGATCTGGTGTTTTGTTCGGACTTGAGAATAACTGTTTTATAAACCTGACAAGAACTATGAGCTAGGATTTTATTTGTAGCACGTTACTTCACTGGTGCACCATTGACCATCATTGTGTTGGTACATAATATGTCGGTTCAAGTCGCCAATGAACTCGCGCAATATGGAGATTGTTTAGTCCAGTGTGTGTATAACACCTGCATGTGACTCAGCAACTCTAACCTAACACCTCATCATAAGGACAGAAATATAGACGTAGATCCACACAGCGGTGGCTATTTATAAGATATCACTTCATGTGGTAGCGATATCATATGGCAAGCTGGGAGGACGCTTGAAGGTATGGTTAGTGACATTCTGCACAATCGCACGCGTGAGCCCCAATTATAAAGATACACTTACGTCAAAGAATATCTGTCTAATGTCAGCTTACTTTGCATACATGTATACATACAGTGGGTGTTTTGTACATGCAGTATTTGTTTTATGTCAAAGTAAAACATGCGTGGGCGATAATGTGGGATACAGTGAACTATTTCTAGCAACATTCAGCTCAATGTTTTGCCACGTGATGTGTGTGTCGTCACGTGGTGTGTCGTCACGTGATGTGTTGTCGTTCTAATGCGTGGACATATTGAGTTCGTCTACAGAAACTAGTCACTGAGCAAGCCCTGCATAACTCCAGGCTAATCTCAATGTAGCTCGCGTGCATCATATCCAATCATTTCCACAATGCCTTGGGTCATATATGATGCATATCACGGGCCCACATTGACAAAGGGAATGATTCATGTTTGTCGCATTAAGACCATTCGATTATTCTAACTTCACAGTCTTCTGATTAGTGCATTTTTATATTGGAACATTTGTATCGAACGAATACTCATCTGTATATCAATGCGATTACCAATGTTTACATTGTCTCATTTTCAGGTTAAAATTCATGCGTAAACACTTCCTCCTAAACTTCCTAGTTAATAGATGCTAATTGACGTCTCAGTTTCTCGATACGTTCCCATCAAGTTCACCTAAGTTATGTGCTCTTGTGACAGCTAACGGAGATGTTTGTTTGACAGCACGCTATGTTGTCTGTTGCACGTCACATCACAAGTTCTCTCATTTCTAACATATGTCTATAACTACTTAAACAGTGCGACATGCCTCCCATAGATCAGTGTACTTACAGTCCCAAACACAAAGCTATCTGCCGTATGAATGCCTCATAGTGGCGCAATGCATCATGTCATTGTCATAGCTTGCATCTCTTCGTGAACCTAATGGAACCGTACACATAGGCTGTGAGGATGCACATAATGCCTTATTACCTGCGTGACATGTGAGGTCACAGGCCAATGACGTGTATGTCATCGCGCCAATCACAGCAATATACAAATGGACTGAACAACAAGGTGTGACGATCGGCCGGCAATGGTGCGTTGGCATTGTTCCGACGGCAACACTGCGTTAGTATTCTTCTTCCGGCAAGTATTGACTCCAATTGGTCTCACGAAACAAAGCATGCCATCAAGAGTTAAACGTACATAACATATGAGACTGCCCAGTCTGCCATAATGGGTTGTAGCGTCTTCAATTGTCTAATATGCTGTCGAGCGAATCCCCCTTGTAGAAAGCATCAACGCCGTGTAACGAATGTTTCGCACCTTGATCCATTTTGTAATAACTCCTTTAAAGATATGCATCACCATGGTAACCTTTCAGACAGAGAGGATGTGGGCCGAAAGGAACGTAGCCCGATATTATACACGAAATGCTTGTTATTAAGAAGAATGGATCGCGCTGCAAAATATTTTTTCGACAAAGCAAAAATAAGATCTGCTTAAGGGATATAATTTTGCTTTGTCGATTTGTAATCCGCTAATTATTTATGTGTTGTTTTGCCAGTGAAGCGCCTAGATTAATAATATTTATAGATGCACGGTTACAATCGTTTTTCTAAGTTAGTAATTTTATATCGCGTCTTCCATTCGCCAACATACGCCTTCCATTAGCAGCGCGGCTACTGCTCTGTCACCATCCACAATAACAGCAACCATCCTCAGAACGAGTAATGCATGACCTCATATATGTGTTCGATAAATCACCGCATGGTCACGGCTGTGATACGGCTCATAGTTGTTTTCAAATCATTACGCCGACCCTTAGCTCAACCCTATCTAGTCTATCCCCGAACATCACTGCAGTTAACCTTGTCTCATCCTTTGCACTAGAGTGATTCCAGTTGTCCCTTCCAGGGCTATATAATACCGTGGTCGTTACCGCCCTTTTCTGTTCCGCACGATTACGACTTGCTGATTAGTTGTCATTAGGGCTAACCTCACCTAGGGTGTAGGGTGATGATAACAGCTCTGAGGGAGGAGTGCCCTGTGTGATAAGCCTTACAGCTGCCTCCCTCATCACGCCAGGTCTGACTGTAATACTAACCTTGCCTAACCAAATCAGTAAAAAAATTCATTTTAAATTTGCAAATGCACATCAGCCCTTAGCTCCCTTCTCTGTTCCGCCTAATCAAGACCTGCTGATAAGTTGCAACTAGAGCTCACCTCGCCTAGTGTGTTGGCTGGTGATAACAGCGCCTGTTCGACGCTCTGAGGGAGGAGTGCCCGATGTGACAGGTCTTCAGCTGCATCCCCCATCACGCCAGGTCTGACTGTAATTCACACCTTTACAAACATAATCAATAATATTCTCTGTTTTGAAGTTCGCAAATCCTACGTCGAATTCGCTAGATTGCTATACGCAAATAAAGGACACGCTATCTCTTATGTTTTGATCCCAACACGATATGAATATGAGATTTCATCCTGCCTCGATAAAGCGCTAATATTGCAAAATCCACAATGCATGCAGAAGTCCTCAATCTGTCATAGAACCATAGTGAATGCCTTTTTATGTGGCATTTTCGACCTCATTACGCAGCCAGGATATTGGTCAGTTAGTCAATATAACATTACAACGCCAATATGATGTCTTCATTGACAGGATAAACATTAGAGCAAGCATTTCATGGCGTCAGCCAAATGTCAATGTTCACACAATTGATTTCGATATTAGCCTTCTAAAGCAGCTGGTACATTGCCCGTGGGAGCACACATACAGTAGGTGTTATCATCTGCTATATGCTAACAATATCAGGCCGGATGTTGTGTCTCGCTACGTCTGAACCAGCTATGGTGAGCACATTGGGTCTCGACCATCGTATTGTTGAATATCCAATGTTCATGATGCTTATCGTGGCGCCTGCCCAGCAATCGTTAATGGCTGATGACGACATTTTACTTACCTATTGATTAAAGATATGTTCAGGTCTGGTTATTTGCAATATAATGTTCATAGAACATTGATGGTTATAATGAATATTAATGTATATCTACCTTGTATTCACGTTTTCTTTGAACCACAAGTTCTTAGGAGACTCAGCAGCGATTTATTCTACATTGAGTTGAGCATGTACTGGAATAGCAGCGGCAGTCGCCATGTTAACTGGCTGGATCCTAAGGTGCGCGCGCAATCTTAACATTCATGACCCAGAAAATTTACTTAATATTAAATTTGGATGATATCGGAGACAAAGAAAGCGCTGTTTAACATACCATGGCGACTGGTTCATTTGATATCTCTGCCTTATTATAGACCGCATTCTGTTAGATGGCTTTTCTTATTTACTTATTTGCTAGCTGTTTTACGAGGCCACACAGTCTGCCTTGTTACTCATTAAGTGTCTTCTTTGACCGGGTCATTTCATACCGATACCAACACATGATTCCACTAATGTTTATACAGAATTCATGATTGCAGAGTTCACTTGATGGTATCAATCAAGCGCCTATAGACGGGATGGGACGTCTTGCGCGTGATGTGGTTAGAAATACCATTCCAATGGCAGGGTGTTTATTGTATACTGACGGTACACGGCGGAATGTGATAAGGGTGATGGTGACGTTCATGAATCATAAAGCGCCCATTAGGTTCCTGTCTGGTTATATACAATGATTTATGGGGACTATGTCTTTCGTAACTTGTTCATCTTTTGTCTCTGACAGACATTGGTGTACACTGTTGTCGTGGTAATGGGGTCGGCTTGTGATGGGTGGGCGGTGATGTTGCCGGGTGGGCGGTGATGTTACCGGGTGGGCGGTGATGTTGCCGGGTGGGCGGTGATGTTGCCGGCACCACGTCTCTACCCTTCATCCTGGCTCACAAGGAGTCTGTGTCGGTTGTGTTACCGCTAGCTTCGTACGAACTCAATTGGAATTGAAAAGATTTTACGCTAATATTTTTTTCAGAATGGACACACGTCATCGCTAAATATAATCACATTAAAAGGATCTTTCATCACCTTGGCTCGGGGAATCTACGGCGGAATCCGCCTTATCGGTCCGAATAAAGCCAGCTGGACGCGGCCCATGATATCGTGTGTCATTATAATGGATTAGACGCTCACTGCAGATATGTTGTGTGGTTATTCCAGCTATTTCATGCTACTTTTACGCAATGTATGACACGGACGTAGTATGCACTGTAAGAAGCGGCAACTGAAATGCCTTTGTACATGGTACCTAGTATAGGCTTAGTGGCTCACCATCACCAGCTTGCGATGTGGTGCCTCGGCTTGCTGTACCTAGTCCCCCTGGATTATTTGGTGAGCGCCATGTTCACACAAATGACCGGAGAGATAATTCAACAGGAGCTGTAAGGCACCTAGATTAGAGCTATAAGATAATTTAGAAGAGCTATGAGATGATGAAGAAGAGCTATGAGATGATGAAGAAGAGCTATGAGATGATGAAGAAGAGATATGAGATGATGAAGAAGAGATATGAGATGATGAAGAAGAGCTATGAGATGATGAAGAGGAGCTATGAGATGATGAAGAAGAGCTATGAGATGATGAAGAAGAGCTATGAGATGATGATGAAGAGATATGAGATGATGAAGATGAGCTATGAGATGATGATGAAGAGATATGAGATGATGAAGATGAGCTATGAGATGATGAAGAAGAGCTATGAGATGATGAAGAAGAGCTATGAGATGATGAAGAAGAGCTATGAGATGATGAGATGATGAAGAAGAGCTATGAGGTGATGATGAAGAGGAGCTATGAGATGATGATGAAGAGCTATGAGATGATGAAGAAGAGCTGTGAGATATCTAAGAAAGGCATGCACGGTGGTCAGCAATGGCCAGATGCCCCCATTTTTAGCGAACTGTGCTTATCTTGATGTTGTATTTGTACGATAAGGTAATCAGTCCATGAACGTCCATTAAAAAATAAAAGAATTAAAAGTGTTGGTTAAATTTATCGCTTTGATCTTTAGATAATCTGATGTAGGTGAACCACAATCTCTCGGCCTCATAAACAGGCCGTGCGTCGGCGAGTTGACTTAAGTGGTGTCAGGGTGGGGATAACGTGGGAACCTATCCCATCTCCTGTTCTTATCAACCGCCAACAGCACGGAGCTCTAGCAATCCAAATGTCGCCATAAGGGGGTCCTTGTGAGCCTTTAGCGGCCGGGTAGTGAAGACCAGATAGGGTTAGTAGCTTTGGTAGAGGTGTTTCTAAGGGTCTGATGCTTTCGTCTGATTAACAAGTATGGTTTATTGTAATGCTTATTGACTAGATATCTAGCTGAGATAATATCAGAGGTAGGGTTCTTGCGAAGGACACGATCATCAGAGAAATCAGCGTTTTCACGCGATGGTGCCGTGATGGTGAACGACTGGAAGGCGTTACTGAGTCAATATTGAATCGTGAAATCACACGTGATGTGGTTTGGCCGTATATCTTAACAACTGGGCAGAGATGGCTGCTTTGGCTACTGTGGCGTTTTCTAAAGACATTCTCTGCTTCGACAATAATAGCCAGTGCGACTACAGCCATTCACAGCATGTGATCTCTGGCGATATCTTCAGCTGCACAAATTGAACTAGGTAGAATCAGTCAGTGTGCGCGTCTTCCATCATCGCTAACCACCTGCATGACATGCCGTGACCGGGCGCGCAATAGCCCTATACATCATTGCTATGGCAGTCTTCTGTGAACACAAGCAGTTCACCGATTAATCAGGTGCACGTTATGTAGTCTATAACCATCTGCTGGTGCGTTGACTTGGTACACAGCAGCAATCTGTAGGTATTCAGCCGAGTGGAGAATCGTACCATTCCACGCCACCACGCATGCCATGGCACTCAATGCAGCTGCGTCGCGCGTCAATACAATCCGTCTCCCGCGTGATGTATTGCTAATGCCAATGGTAGACAGCCTTCTCCACAGCTCACCACTGTTAAACATTATTCGAGACACACCGACCGTTAAGTTTATTTGTTAGGCGTTAATCTACCAAACTTAGTCTCTTGTCCTCGTCCGTCTCAAAATCAAGGCCAGCCCATATTTTCGGAAATTACTTCTTGGCAATACCGAAATTAAGTTAACAAGCTATACAAAGCCTGTGAGATTCATTATTAACGAAGCCTATATCTCTAATTTATCGATACAGGAGACACCCATCTCCGCTGAATCCATGTCAGTTACACGAACCTCGATGTTATATTCGTTATTATTTACCTCACCTTTGTGCGACACAGCATACCAACATAATCTACACCGGAAACACGTATTTCCTGTGATGAGCTATCCGATACAGTCATTACTACCTGGCTAAGTTCTGTGACGCTGTTAGAGAGCATTATCTGGTTGTGACGCTGTTAGAGAGCATTATCTGGTTGTCACGCTGTTAGAGAGCATTATCTGGTTGTGACGCTGTTAGAGAGCATTATCTGGTTGTGACGCTGTTAGAGAGCATTATCTGGTTGTGACGCTGTTAGAGAGCATTATCTGGTTGTGACGCTGTTAGAGAGCATTATCTGGTTGTGACGCTGTTAGAGAGCATTATCTGGTTGTGACGCTGTTAGAGAGCATTATCTGGTTGTGACGCTGTTAGAGAGCATTATCTGGTTGTGACGCTGTAAGAGCAAGGTAAGGTTCTCAACGCGACTTATTACTGGGCAGATTTCCTCAACGAAGAGAGGAAGATACTTAACTACTATGAGATAGCAACATCCAATGATTGGCACCTTACTCTCATGGGTTGTACAGTGCAACTGAGACTTAAGAGATGCACCATGGAAGTCTCCACATAATAGATGCTAATCGTGGACCTGCATGCGGAGTCCTTCAAATAGAAGACGGAGATGTTTCACGTTAGCGGCATGTCGTCCAAGCAGTTAACATACACCATAAAATGACGTCTGTGTCGGATGGTAGTGGGTTTTGGGGAAATATGCTGAGACCTGACGACTTGAAAATATCTATGCTTAATGCACATAGTACTACAGTCCTTAATCAATATCTGATGGCTGGATGGGATGGAAGCGAATGGCATAAAAGCATTGTTTGATGGCATAGTTCGACGGTTGGAAGCCGATGGGAAAGTCTACTAAGGGCTGGTGATTGATTACCTGAGAACTCATTATCTGCTGACAGCAGGCGCCTCTCTTTGTACGGAGACGCTATTATACCCCCAACCCGCGCACAGTTCCCCTCAAAACCAGCAAATGTATCCCATCCTACGACCCACAAACCCATACACAAAGATACCAACGACATCGCTACAATAGGTAGGCAAAGGTAGTGGTCGTACCCGTACATACAATACATACTAAGTAGTTGCTGGGGTGAAATAATCGTTTCTCATGCACAATTTTATTTAACAACAATTTCTTCGATCCACCATAATAAAGGGGTTCAAATATTTCTCAGCGTGTGGATTATGTTTCATGTGGTCGCTTCTTTGGTGAACTGATAAGGTCTTGCCAAGGTAGGTTGGTCATGAATCTAAATTAGACAGCTCACGGTGGGATGATCTCTTGGGTTATCATTGTCTACCTGTGTACAATAATAGGTGTCTAGATAAGTCATTGGGGTAATTCTGTAATCAGGTTTGATAAATCAACATGACCTTGGCGTGTCTTGGAGTGGGGGGGGGGTCTACCTATATTTGGTTGTAACATATATAGGGGTTGCAGGCTCGTATTATCTATAGGTGTAGGGGTTGACTTAGCTGTAATCTTCTTACCTCTATAGTACACAGATGACAGAGCCAATAAGTCCTAAATTTCTCTCAAAGTCCCCTTTGTATTTTACCTTTGTAAACTCATCTGCATGACTACGTGCTGGTATCATTTTTTATCGCTGTTTTTGAGCCAGCCGTTTGTTTGTGTATCAGCTACAGGCTATCAAACGGGACCTGACACAGGTGCGCACCAAGAGATAGTGAGTGATCTTACTCTGGCCTTAAGAGATAATTATATCCTCCTTCCCGGTTGGCACTTGTAGTACCTGGGTACACTCTTCTATTCCCCTTTGTTTTGCTTTCCAGCTCTGAATACCAAGAGAGAGCCTCTGCCTTCTGCACCGGCATGTGTATGTACGAGCAACGCCAGCCATACAGCCAATGCTATGACTACTGCAACTGGTAACTTTTTTTCTTTTGCTAAAAGTTCCTACATGTTTAGTTCCAGCATTGACATTGCAATAATTTGTGATATCCCATACGAGTTACGACCTACGTCGTGTTTGTTCATGATATAAAGATGTTTATTTTAGTATTTACATTAACTTAAAATGACTAAGCTCGTAACATGCTGTTTGGAGTGTTTGACCGGGCCTGTTGTACAGGCTGCTTTATTGTGTATTGTAGATGCGTGTGCATTGCAGGCCTCAGAATTACCCAAAGCTACCAACTCGCCCCCGCAACCGCCGCCCTAAAACCACCCCTCCTCCTACCACCACCACCACCACGTCCACTACCACCACACCAGCCCCTGTCCCACTCCGCGAGCAAAGCTTGATCAACGACCAGGCTAGGCTATTGCGCATGGGTATTCCACCGCCAAAATCCTTCTTATCAAATCCAGTTGAAACTCCGCAGAATGACGCCGTTGCTGCCACACAATCTAGCGGCAAGGGTGGGCGTCGCAGAAAGCCGAAGAAACAAAGGAAGGGCAAGAACAAAGGAGGTAAGGCTAAGTCCTCAACGGAGAGTTCTGGTGACGATAGCGCCAAGGAATGTACATGTCGAGATTAAGAACAAATGATACAGCTCAAATTACACAGTTGCTAACCAGAGATTTTATTTTTGTCAATACATAAGTTCGATTTTGTGTCAAGAGTTGTCTCCAAATCAGGGACTGGTGACGTCATCTAAAACCTTGCCGTAGCTTTTGTCCGTTATTTGTTTATCAATAAACAGCGTCACATTAAAAGAAGGAGTGGAAATAGGTTGGAGGAGGTCTGATTGCTTTAGGGTAGACGAAGATTTTCTTCTTCTTGTTCTTCTCCTGTCAGTTATGAATACTTTTTCTTAATGCTCTTTGCATAGACAGTATTGTGCAGCAATAGATATCAACTGAGGCTGTTTAAAATCGGCATTTAAGTAGTTTATCATGGTACCGATGAAGAAAGATGGCCTAAATGCTGCTGTACCATTAT
>CM067348.1:9427079-9429579 GCA_034190875.2 Urechis unicinctus | reverse complement strand
CGATAAAAGCTTATCACCTGTTGTACAGACCAACACGATTTCACCGTTGACTGTAGTCGTTTTTTATCAATTATAAGCTATTACCATAATGGTAGCGTATTACGACGTCTCGTTTTTGCATAATATATTGCTGTCATTTCCGGTTGCCAGAAACAATCGATCACATACTTTGCCGTCAACAAGTGAGGCGATGTTTATATGCTGCCTTCAAACGTTTTATTACCCACAAGGATACAAACAGAAATAATAAAAAAATACACAAAGGGCACATGTCAAACTGCATGGCAAGACATATGGCAAAGTACACGGCAAGACACATGGCAAATTGCACGACTAGACATATGGCAAAGTGCACGACAAGACACATGGCAAAGTGCACGACAAGACACATGGCAAAGTGCACGGCAAGACACATGACAAAGTGCACGGCAAGAGACATGGCAAAGTGCACGGCAAGACACATGGCAAAGTGCACGACAAGAGACATGGCAAAGTCAACGGCAAGACACATGGCAAAGTGCACGGCAAGAGACATGGCAAAGTGCACGGCAAGAGACATGGCAAAGTGCACGGCAAGACACATGGCAAAGTGCACGGCAAGAGTAAAACAATCGCTGTAATTGAAAATTATATGAGTCGAAAGTAGAGCTGGTCAAGAGTACAGATACAGGTAGGCTAATGAACCATACATCAGCCCAAGGTATGTACTACACCTGGGTTGAAAATTAGGGTGGCTGGGATCTGATCAAAACAGAATTGTGACAGTAGCATAACTCAAACGCTGTACGGTGTGTAATACCTTCAGACCCCCGCATTACATCAATGAACTACCATCTGATATGGTAGCATGTAATGGAACCCGATTCAGCTGCAGATAATTCCGAAAATTTACCAGTCACTTTGAATTCAACCATAAAACTTCAAGCCCTATGTACATCTAGAGCAACTGAAACAATGACAAGGTAGAGCTCAAAGAAACTAAATATGACCCATACTTGGCATTATTACATTACAGAGCATCCCCACAGTCAGAAAATCACCAGCAGAAATTCGAATGTAATCGTAAACGTAATTCATGCCTCTTACATTCAGCAGAAATTCGAATGTAATCGTTAACTTTATTCATGCCTCTTACATTCAGCAGAAATTCGAATGTAATCGTTAACTTTATTCATGCCTCTTACATTCAGCAGAAATTCGAATGTAATCGTAAACGTAATTCATGCCTCTTACATTCAGCAGAAATTCGAATGCAGAAATTCGAATGTAATCGTTAACTTTATTCATGCCTCTTACATTCAGCAGAAATTCGAATGTAATCGTTAACTTTATTCATGCCTCTTACATTCAGCAGAAATTCGAATGTAATCGTAAACGTAATTCATGCCTCTTACATTGCTTTTAATTTCATTGGCACGAAACAACCTTGTGTATTTGGGGAATTGCTAGAAGAGTCAATAAGCGCGATTGATGATGGATGCCATCGAGCGATGTCTCCAGCAATGGAGAATCCAAGCGAAGCACAGCCCATGGTCCTGGCACTTGCTGCTTCTCCTTCACATAACCCAAAAACGATTATCTAACGAAAACATAAATTTCTTTTACGATTTTCAAACAGCAGCCAGTACATATGCTTTTAATTGTAATTGATACAAAGCGTGTAGCAAATATATTGGTTGATTGTGACGAACCTGCACTTCTGAATGAATCTCCCTCTCTATAGCAGTAGCGCTGATAAGTGACAGGTACAGATCAATAGGGCGCTGGCAGGTGAGAACGTCAACATGCCTTCGTTTACGTGCCACAGAGTTCAACTATGAATATTTTTAAAGCACATAAGATAATCCTATTGTGAACCTATGGGGGATAATTGTGCTTGCTCATGCGCCACGACTATGGAACATGCAAGACTAACCAGTGTAGCTTTTGGAAGACCTCGCAGGAGCAGCAAAGCAAACCATGCTCCACCAATATCCGTTGGCATATTCCTATCATTTTCTGACGTCATAGATCGAGCAGACCACCTCTTCACACGACCTCACTGAACACCTCTTCACACGACCTCACTGAACACAGGAACCCTTCTATGGACCAGTCCGTGGAAAACAACCACGCACTGATTGCATGATCAGGGACTACTCTCGTTAACAAACTAATACAAGCCAAAACCGGCGAGTTCGTGCAGGGGAATCCTGAGCTTTGATTTTAGTGCACCTCTCGTTTTGCGCCAGTCATAACTGCGCATGCGCTGTTAGAAAGTTGTTTATCTTTACTTGTATACGGCAGATATGTCACATGAATAGTGGCATTCGGTATGACATTGCAGGGCTTGCAGTAGGGGTGGCGTGCAGGGGGAATGTTGTGTAGAGGTTGTGTGCCCCAGAAAACTTGTGAGCAGTCTTCATACATGGGGGCTTTTACCATCGCAGTTGTAACTTGTGTTATTGTGTTCAGCTTGACCATGCCAATGCTGACCGACACAAAGGTGCCATGGATAGCG
>CM067348.1:9402079-9422079 GCA_034190875.2 Urechis unicinctus | reverse complement strand
GATGTGCCCAACGAATGTCTGGGGCGGGTTGTGTTGTTGGACCACCACGACTGTGGGACCCGCTTGCTGTGGATTGTTTCCATAGTATACCGGGTTCGATTGCTGGTACCCTTGGTTTGGCGGATAAGCTTGGTATGGTGGGTAAGCCTGGTTTGGCGGGTAAGCTTGGTTTGGTGGGTAGGCCTGGGTTGGTGGGTAGGCCTGGTTTGGCGGTTTAGCTTGGTTTGGTGGGTAAGCCTGGTTTGGTAGGTTAACAGACTCCTCAGGACCCTGGTCGCCTGGATTGGTCGGAGCTTCTCCTTTTTCCATCGTAAATTCCTGAAACGATAAAGCATAATGTAACTAAACTCATAAATTTGCCGCAGCAATGATTGGACTGTAATACAATCGATTCAAGCAAATGTGCATCACAGAACATGTAAGAAAACCTTTAGTAATGTGTAACACTTACCCAGCGTAAGTGAGCGAATATGAGTTATGGTTGTATATTCACATGCATTCAATGAATTAACCACCTAAACTGCTAATAATCAGAGAGGCGGGTGAATTTGGTGATTTCAATTGGAAAAATATATTGACTACTGTGCTTTGACCTTCACGAATAGCTGTGTCAATAATGATTGGCACACATGAATTAATGTGACCATGAGGATAATATCTGCACCTAATCCAATGTCTGTGTCAATAATGATTGGACACACATGAATTAATGTGACTATCGTGACCGTACCTAATCGAATGTCCGTGTCAATAATGATTGGACACACATGAATTAATGTGACTATCGTGCCGCACCTAATCGAATGTCCGTGTCAATAATGATTGGACACACATGAATTAATGTGACTATCGTGACCGCACCTAATCGAATGTCCGTGTCAATAATGATTGGACACACATGAATTAATGTGACTATCGTGCCGCACCTAATCGAATGACTGTGACAATGTTGCTTCACAGCGACAATACCTACTATGGTCTCTGCTCGCAGCGCCAACACTATAGACTTCTGATGCGGCTTTTTCGCAATATCCAATATCTATACTCTTAATTATAAGCCAATTCAATTTAAAAGGGTAGAGCCAAGTTGATCGGTTGATTGTACTGTTGAATGAATCGTCGCTACTAAGTTCCTCTCTTTAGTACCGTATTGCGCACTAACTTACCAGACGAGTGTCTGTTATCGATAGATACAGGACAACAGTGATGTTTGCAGGTAGACAACAACGTCAATATGCCTCGGTTACGTCATGAGACACAACTCTCAAAACTGGGTAAACATGCCCTGACATAGATCTAAGGTTAGTCATAGTGTTGACGGTTGAGTGTCAACATGAGACATTCTCTGCGAGAAGATTGCACTCAATCCCCCCGAGTGTTATTGCTTATGTCCCTTTGTCAGATTCCCTGAAGCTAACTCTGATAAGTACTAAGAGGTGAGATCAATTCAGTATTAGCAAGCATCAAATAATGATCACATGTGTTTGATAATACTAAACGGTGCGTGATCTCGAAACCAAACCCACTGCCGTGCAAGCACTTATCCTATCCAATGGCTGGAGAAAGTGTAGATTTTATGCTTATGAAATATTGCCGGAGGAAAAACCAATTACGGAAAGTTAGTGCCGGAGGAAAAACACCTTGAGCAAATGAAACCAGAAAGTAGGTCTGTTTAAGTTAACTGTTTTCGAAAGAGAGTATGTATGTATGTATGTATGTATGTATGTTCTGTATGTATGTATTATGTATGTATGTTATGTATGTATGTTATGTATGTATGTAGGTAAAAATGTATGTATTGTATGTATGAAACCATGAAAGCAGGTCTGGACAAAGTAAGTTGTATGTATGTTTCGGTTGTCTTAGAGTATGTATGTTTCGGTTGGCTTAGTATGTATGTATGTATGTATGTATGTATGTATGTATGTATGTATGTATGTATGTATGTATGTGTATGTATGTATGTATGTATGTATGTATGTATGTATGTATGTATGTATGTATGTATGTATGTATGTATGTATGTATGTATATGTATGTATGTATGTATGTATGTATGTATGTATGTATGTATATGTATGTATGTATGTATGTATATGTATGTATGTATGTATGTATGTATGTGTATGTATGTATGTATGTATGTATGTATGTATGTATGTATGTATGTATGTATGTATGTATGTATGTATGTATGTATGTATGTATGTATGTATGTATGTATGTATGTATGTATGTATGTATGTATCTGTATGTGTATGTATGTATGTATGTATGTATGTATGTATGTATGTATGTATGTATGTATGTATGTATGTATGTATGTATGTATGTATGTATGTATGTATGTATGTATGTATGTCTGTATGTATGTATGTATGTATGTATGTATGTATGTATGTATGTATGTATGTATGTATGTGTATGTATGTATGTATGTATGTATGTATGTATGTATGTATGTATGTATGCATGTATGTATGTATGTATGTATGTATGTATGTATGTATGTATGTATGTATGTATGTATGTATGTATGTATGTATGTATGTATGTATGTATGTATGTATGTATGTATGTATGTATGTATGTATGTATGTATGTATGTATGTATGTATGTATGTATGTATGTATGTATGTATGTATGTATGTATGTATGTATGTATGTATGTATGTATGTATGTATGTATGTATGTATGTATGTATGTATGTATGTATGTATGTATGTATGTATGTATGTATGTATGTATGTATGTATGTATGTATGTATGTGTTGTATGTATGTATGTATGTATGTATGTATGTATGTATGTCTGTATGTATGTATCTGTATGTATGTATGTATGTATGTATGTATGTATGTATGTATGTATGTATGTATGTATGTATGTATGTATGTATGTATATGTATGTATGTATGTATGTATGTATGTGTGTGTATGTATGTGTGTATTGTCTTTATCGTGGTCTGTGGCGTGGGGATGTACACGATGCGCACTTGTGATAATGAGGACTCGAACTACAAATGTAGGGTTTATAAGAACTTGAACTTTATTAGCTGACTGCAACTCTCGAATACTCAAAGGACGTTCAGTAGCATGGTCAGTGACGGTTGGGGCCATCGGGCGTTGCCAAGGCAAGATGGCCATGTGGCTCTAGAATATGGGGTATGTACGAGGAGATTGGGGGGGCGGAGGGGGGGTGTGGCAGGTGACACGTAGGTCACTTGTGAATCTGGGAAGCTGGGGTTTTTAACTAATATTAGCTGTAGGGGTTTACACAATCAAACTGATGAATGTGAGGGTGCGTTATGATGATGGGTATGTTTGTTGTCAATTTGGCACACAACATTTTGCGAGTTTGGCGTTATTTACAATGTAGGTTCTCAATTAAGATGATGCTAAGCTTACATATTGCGCATTTACTGCGCTTACATTCAATGCTAATGTTGGATTTGTTGCTTCGAAGAAGCTGAAATAAGATGGATTTAAATGGCTTTCAACATTGAGATACCATGGCGACGGAACGAGAAGAGGCTGATTGTTCTGAAGTGCAATCACCAAGACAAACACATTGCTCCCTTCTTGTTCCAAACCTGCTAAAATATTCGCAACTGACCAATCGGGTCAGTTCATATTGTTGACCTAAATGCACCGAATGTAATGACAAGGACTGTGATATGCACTTGATCGTGAACAGCGTGATCATTCGTTAACTAAAGAGACGGACACAGTGTTTGAATCTATGGTCATTCATACCAGGTTACATACGTTTGTTGCTTCATCAAAGCTTAAATGCATCACCTGACATTTAGGTACTGACTACCTCCTCCGCCCACGTCAGTTATACAGGTATGATGACTACGTTGAATCGCAGCCCCTAATAACCGCCTCACTGTCATAGAAAGACATATTAAGCAAAGGCTTGGCATCATCAAAATCAATTCATGAAGCCATCATACCACACTCCAAGCTAACACTTGGATACAACACGGGCATTGAGTCGACATGAGGTGGAGGAGTTCACGTGGATTCGATCTCAGACCGTTACTGGGCCTGTCCGTGGAGTTAACAGAGCCATTATCACTATCAGAAAGGCCGCTGTCAGTAAATACTGGTATGGAGTATGCGAGTACGACTATTTATTTAAGACAAACCTTTACGCAGTGTTGTATCCCACACCAGAGCCATACTCCCGTGGTTACTGATCCCTTTACACGTTAAGGTTATACTCAATACCCAGACGAGGCGACCAAGGGACACAGTAATAACTGTGTTTGAAAGGGCTTTTGATTTCTGCCGATAACTGTCGATAGGACCCCGTGGTTGATGCTCGTTGACGGTGAATTGTATTGTAGGTTCGAGATTTTGCCCATTTGGGTTTTGAGGGTTGGTGCTGATCAAGTAACCCTTCCTTCCTTTCGTGGTGATTTGTCAATGCGCGACTCTCTGATTACAGAACAATTTAAGCATTGTTGAGTCGGAGCACACAACCTCCAAGATATATAATTATTTCAACCATAACAAACAATATTCAAGCTGAAGAGATTCACATATCACAAGATTATGAAGGCGCAGGCGATACTACCAAATAGAACATAAATTGACGTTTATGCAACTTTTGCTCTACCCGAATGTCTACGTTGCTTTTCCATATTCCTTAAATGCTCTTGGCATCTTGAATATATAGCCTTGAACGAAATTGATATCAGGGTATATATAACGTTACCAAACAATGACCTATGCTTCCCTGCAACACTACATCAATTGTCAAACAAAATATTAATGGATCATAATGCGTGTTTTTACTTACACCTCGATGGCATTCAAATCTAGATTTATAAGGTGTTTGTTGTAAGATGAAGATGAACGAGATACAGTCATATCCTATTTCACCACCTCAATATTTCATTGATGTGATTTCTGCTCTGGAATAGGATATGACTGTATCTCGTTCATTTGTCTGCAATATGGGACTAAAAAGGGTAAATGTATTACTCCCCGTGTTTCTTAGTGTTAACAGTAATAGTATTCTAATGATGCAATAAAAACCATCGGCGATACCAGGACCACACTGCCAGTGCCTCATCAATATCCCGAGTTTTATCCCAGTTTAACCTCCATTTTTCATTTGGCTCAATATCATGTCAGACTATACACACACAAACTAAATCATTTCACAAGAACGATGTTATCTATCATTTACGGACGTCCACATGTTATCTATCATTTACGGACGTCCAGATGTTATATATCATTTACGGATGTCCATATGTTATCTATCATTTACGGACGTCCAGATGTTATCTATCAGATGTTATCATTTACGGATGTCATTTCACGGATGTCCATATGTTATCTATCATTTACGGACGTCCATATGTTATCTATCATTTACGGACGTCCATATGTTATCTATCATTTACGGACGTCCATATTTTATCTATCATTTACGGACGTCCAGATGTTATCTATCTATCATTACGGACGTCCAGATGTATATCATGGACTCCATATCTATCATTTACGGACGTCCATATTTTATCTATCATTTACGGACGTCCAGATGTTATCTATCATTTACGGATGTCTATATGTTATCTATCATTTACGGACGTCCATATGTTATCTATCACTTACGGACGTCCAGATGTTATCTATCATTTACGGACGTCCAGATGTTATCTATCATTTACGGACGTCCAGATGTTATCTATCATTTACGGACGTCCAGATGTTATCTATCACTTACGGACGTCCAGATGTTATCTATCATTTACGGACGTCCAGATGTTATCTATCATTTACGGACATCCAGATGTTATCTATCATTTACGGACGTCCAGATGTTATCTATCATTTACGGATGTCCATATGTTATCTATCATTTACGGACGTCCAGATGTTATCTATCACTTACGGAGGTCCAGATGTTATCTATCATTTACGGACGTCCATATGTTATCTATCATTTACGGACGTCCAGATGTTATCTATCATTTACGGACGTCCAGATGTTATCTATCACTTACGGAGGTCCAGATGTTATCTATCATTTACGGACGTCCAGATACTATCTATCACTTACGGACGTCCCTATGTCGTTTGCCTTAATACGCATCATCATAAAAACCTTCCATGCACATAGGATGTGTGATGTATTGAATGCAGCTGTGTCATATAAACGAGCTGTTTGTAATAAAGGATCTGAATTGCTCACGCAGTATTATATTCTGTCGACAAAGCAAAAATTAGATCTTAGGAATATTAGTCATGTTGACGGGATGGTATATTGCTGCCGATTCCATAACGCTGATTATTTATGTGTTGTTTAGCAATTAAAGCTCCTAAATGAACTATATTCGTGGATGCACGGGTAATCTGATTGTTGAGTTAGTAACTATGCTTCTTCCCTCTAGCAGCACACGCCTGTCATTTGCTGCGCGGCTGCTGTTCTGTCGTCATCCGAAATGAACGCAGGACGCAGGAGTATTGCGAGACCTCATTTGGTTGCGTGATGTGTAACCGCTTGGTCATGCCTTGTAATATGGATGATAATTTATTCCAATAATAACAAAGACCCTAACCACAACCCCCTCCTCGACTAGCCACAACCCCCTCCTCAACTAACCACAACCCCCTCATCGACTAACCACATGCAGTAAACACTGCTTTCTTTATCCTGCGTCTTATTCCAGGCTACACTACATGCTTCCCGTTTAGATCTCTATCACACACTGGCCGTTAGCTTCATTGTACATTCGATTATGACTTGTTGATTAGCTGTCATTGGAGCTCACATAACCTAGCGTGTTGGGTGATGACAACTGTGCCCGTAAGAAGCTTCGACAAGCCGACCGCTGCCTCTCTTATCACACAAGGGCTGAGTAAGTAATGCACACCTTCCTTAACCAAATCAGCAGTATTCGCCATTTTGAATTTTCAAACCTTCCTTCGCATTCGCCTTATTGCTTCACGCAAACAAAGGATATGTAAACCACGCTATCTTTAATGATTTAACCCCAAATGGTGCGATTGGTGCAGTCATCGAATATTCGATTTCATTCTGCAGCGATCGGGCGATAATATTACGAAATCCGCAGTTGATGTCCTGGATCTACAATATAACTATAATGTACCCCTCTTAACGTGCCCATAACGACGTCATTACGCAGTCAGCATTGACACTAGCGCCTTCCAAGGATCAACAGTTATAGTTCTGAAGTAAAAGAAAACAAACCATCATTGCAAGTGCTTTCATCCAGTGATTCCAGAACACATAATACAACATAGAAACTCATGTACAAAAACTAATCCACAAACTAGCTTTTATAATCATTATTTAGTTTCTTCAATGAATCAAGTGGGTGATATATATTTTTGCTTAGCGCTATAGATTATCGGATGTATGTTAGTAGTATAGAGTCCGTAAGCAGCGAGTCCGTGTCTGTGTATAGCAGGCCTAGGTCGCTACCATATCTGGACTTCATTGTGTTATGATCTATATCAGGTGCTCGGAGAGGGCGAATATGCACATGCCTACATACACCGGGACGATTTAACACTAAGCGGGTCTTGTGTATATGCAGGGCGGCCAGGAACTGTGCACTGTCAATAAAGTGTAACTGTCCGACCGACAGGGTGATATACTTCTCCGTGTTATTTGGGACATAGTTGATCTTCCCTTCCACCTTGTTTACAGCCTGCATCAAGAGGTGGGAGTCATAGCCCAGTAGGTTATGGAATGCTACAAGTTGTTTTAGGATTCAACCGCAACTTAAGGTTGCATGCATTGTGGGCTGCACCTCTGTACTTGCATGTTATATGGCAGTGGTCGCGGACCGAGTCCCCACCCAGTTCTTTTTTACACACATGACAATGGGTTGCTGCCTTGTGCACTCTTTTATCCTGTCGTGTCATGCGCATGGGAACAGAGTTTGAGAGAACTGCTTTGATCTTGAGCTGTTCCTGTTGAAGGGCTTGCAAGAATTTCTCCACAGTGTTGCCACCTCTTTACACCACAGGGGGTTCGGTCCGACCATCACTACGGACAACTACATAGCCGTAACCACATGGCTCATGTTCCTCTGTTTTCTGTACGTTGCTGTTGGTAGGATCAGGTGCAGGGCCTGGAAGTTTCACCTTGAGCGCCTCAAAGTCGGCGTAGATAACATAACGGACAGCCAGCTGCTTCTGCCAGTTCTAGAAGGTTAATATGTTCTTCCCGTCCTCAGGCATATCCACTCGCACATCAGTTTGCCCTATCCCCATACACCCAGGTTTGTGCTCAGAGAGCAGTTTGTCAGTTGCATAACCATGTAAACATCGCTCACGGAGGAATTTGCGGTGTTCGTGTTTACTTTGATCTTACAGCAAGCGGTTCAGATTTTTGATTCGCGTGTAATGAAACTTACCATCCTCCTCAATCAGCATGAGGTTTATACGGGGACCAGGCTGTTTACTGATGTGGTGTATGATAGTGGCCCTCCCATCCCAGCCAAAGACGTTCAAGGCTACGATAGCATGTTTTTCTACCTTCTCATTATGCGACACTGGTGTTGGATATTCTACGCCTTTACCTTCCAACAGGGCTAACAGCCGCTGAATGTTATAGTTAGATGGTCGCTCTGGGTGTTTAGTAACCGGGTGCAGAGCCGATTCAATGGAATATAGAATGCAGTAGTCTTTTATGTTTTTACGCTAATGATTGCTTTCTTACCTGCCAGCACACTAGGTAGCGACAAATAGGAACCCCCTTATAATGGTTGGTAGTTGGCAATATCAATCCACAGAGTTGTGACTGCCTCAAACTCCCAACCGGACCCTTTATTGGTCCACTTCTCCAACCGCTCTTGGATATTAGCATTACTCTGGTCCAGCGCATCATTAATTTCTTCTCAGGAGAAAACCACCTGCTGCTTATTACGCAATACAGGCTCAACAAACTCAGTGTTGCCATGATCTGTGTACTTCATAAGTCTTACTTTAAAGGCAAACTGACAGTTAATTCCGTTTAGCTCTTTCAGCTCATCAGTCAAATCTTTAAGCATCTGCTGACGCACACCTTCAAAGAACATCATAAGGTCCGAGCCTAGGGGGTGAGACTCAGGAACGTTCATCACCCATCCACGCAAATAGTTTTTAACAGCCCACTTAGTCTTAGAACTGAAGACCTTTTGTGGGGACCGGGACTTCTTTGCACAGCGCAGGGACTGGGACTGCTTTGCGTGGCGCGGGAGGTGCCACCCCAGCCTTTAATCTAGCCAATATCTCATTGTATACGCGATCGAATTCATAACGCTTTTCAAGTGCTTGAAGTACAACCTTAGAGCGTGGGTAAGGTGGTTTAAACTGTGAATTGTAACATAATCGTTTTGGGCTTTACGTGCTTGCTTATTGTGAATCATGTTTAATATATATATCCATATCTCTAAATGGAAGTTTTTGGATACAAAATGACAACCACAATGACTAGACAGTTAGCAGACTTTGACCTTGTTGACAGCGCCATGTTCTACAGGATTTCCATTTTTATACAGTGGGAAATCCCCGTTCTATTTTATGCTCAACATACTCAGTGTCGCCGGCTGGTGAGTCAGTGGCACCAACTACAGGCTTTTGTGAAGCAATCTTTTCCTTTTGGTAAACAAGCCTGTGGTTGGGTTTATCAAACCCACAATCCATACACAATCCTAGGTAATTTTTTATACCCTTCTGTCAAACTGTATGATTAACGACACCATGTTTTATCTTATATCTGTGTAAGTTACAAAACTCTTGCATACAGGGCCTGTGGCACGACGACGATGGTGTTGCTCTAACTCACCTGGCTGGTAGAGATAGCGAACGCCAACACCAGAGGGAAGCTTTTGCTCTTTGACTCCTAACAGGCGCCCTGGTACAATTAAAGAGGGCTTTTGTGCAACTCGTTTTGCCTTTATGGCATCTTTAGTTTTTTTTCAGTCAAGCGGGTCACCTCATTATTTATCCCAGAGACAACATCCTGCAGTTGAAAAACACACTCAGTCGTTTCCCAGTAACCCTTAACTCCACGGCATACTGGTGTCCTAAGAGTCGTTCAGCATTCCAAACACATAATCAACCTTTGAGGACGCATTCTGGAGAAGGTTTTGATACCTGCTGATGGTGAGTTGATAGCATCCTCAATATTAGCCTGAAACTGCTTTCGGGTGTCAAAAAATGTGCCTGTACCTAGTATCCCTGAGCGGGTCTGCTCCTGAGCACCAAAAATAGCTTGCCACCCTGGAAAACAAAGTCTGTTGATTTGTCAAAGGTTTGCCTGACGGATTCGAACAAGTGGGTGTTTCTATAATGAGTGATTGGCCGTACCACGTGTGTTTTGGGGATGCTGAAGTAGAACCACCCGAGGCCCTGGTTTCCACCTTTTATCCTCCAATCGGTATTTTTGGCAGCACCAAACTCAGGGCAGAGCTCATAGTAGATTCTCTTGTCAAAGGTATTATCGGTGGCTGACCATGTAGCGTCATACGGTAGTGCTACCCGCATTTCGTTCAGAAGTCTCCGTATGGTGTAGTACACGTGAAACCTATAAAGATTCCTCATTGGTGGGACTCCAGAATTAAGGTGGTCCAACGCATATACACCACAGACGGAGGTTGCGCACCATACAACAAAATTTACCTGGTTCTGCCAGTATTGCATGTGGTTGGTTCTCCAGCCAACTACAAGTTTATGGTCGCTTATGTTTGGCACCAAGTAGTGCTCAAATATGTTGGAGAACTCCACCTTAAACGCCTCTGTATTGTCCTCTGCTTGCACCTGGATGAGGAGATGTATCAGCTGCTCAGCTCCTATTTGGGGTGGGTACAGCGGGCCCAGTTTGTATGTTCTATTGAATCTAAAGGCTTGTTTATCCATAGGGTTATGTATCAAACTCTGATAAATGTTCAAAGCGACGATGCTGTGTCCCTGCAAAATCCTGTTGATAACACTGCTGCGGACAATCTATGTGTTGGGCTAAGGTCAATCACGTATACTGTGGTCTGGTACAATCTCGAATTAAAGGAGAACATTCAAGGACTTCAGAAGAGGAAGGAGCTGTCCAATTAAAACCTGGCCTCTGGAATTTCAGCCTTTTTCAGCAGCAGATAGTTTAGATTTTGAACAACCACGACTTACCTGTTAGCAATGATTTTGAACTCGCGAAATGTAAATAAAAACGAGTATTTATGGACCTAGGCAAAAAACGGCGCACTCTGGTGATACTAGGACTGGAGACCTTGAAATGAGAGAGAATAAAATCGTTCAGTTGGGAGACCCAATATCGCCTAACGATGCTGCTAATAGAAAGTATGCTGATGCACAACACAGACAGCATCGCAGGGACCTGAGACAACATGTAAACGCGCAAACAAAACACCTCATTACTATATGGGCAGAAGCAAGTGGCGCCCTTCGCAGAGAATATGAGTGGTCGTTTGGTGATGGGGCCAGGGGCCGAGACTCACGCAACTCAAGCTTTGGATATACCATGTTATCCAATGGTAAAATAATTCGTACGGGGTTGTCGTCTGGTGTGGGCGCTGATACTGGTGCTATAGCAGTAGTTCCTGTTATTAATGGAACGAACCCAGAGGTACGAATAAGTAAGCTTGCTGACCAACGGGCTGTTGTAATATCTTAAGACTAGCCGTTACAGCTGGAACAAGGCAACGTTATTAACTTTGAAACAACCACTCAAAACAGAGGGGCGACTTGGTCTGTAGAATCACTCCTAACTAAACTTGACCTGTAGACTTATATATAAAACAGCAGTATGAAACAACAACCAACCATTCCGACGGCACTGTTATATCCGGAGCTGCCTGATGAGAATTCAGGGCACTCTTATCGGTTGAATGAGATCAGCCTCAAGAAGCAATACCTTGAGAAAGAGGTTGAAAAATATTGTGCAAGAAATATAGGCGTGCAGTGAACTCAGAGGATGCAGTAGACACTGCGTTAGTTACTGTTGGTATGTGTCTTGGCGCAAGTGAGTGATCATGAGTTTAAACACGTTTTAGCTGAGGTCACAAAATATATTCAAATGAAGGGCGAAATAAAGGCCAGATCTGTGAAAGCGCACCAGACTGTTTTAATCAATGAAAAAATGCGCTGATCCAACGTGGAAAAGGCGAAGCATTGGAAGGTATCAAACAAAAATTGGGTGCTTCTTTACCATCCAGCAGACTGTGAATGACCTTATTGACCCACCTCAATACACAGAATAATTTTAATTGCGCGGACATGTGTACACCGTATATACCGATCTATTGAATTAACGAGGGCATAAGGTATAGAAATGAACACCGATTTACTGAACTTGAAGGTTGTGTAAAAGAGTTGAAGTTAGATACAGATTATCTGCAATACGATATAATAGAACTAGAACTGAGTGATAACAATGACCTTGTGCAACTGAAGGACATGGTGAGAGATCTGAAGGCTCAAAACGATGATCTTATGGAGCAAGTGGTCACATTGGCCGATGGGCACACTAGTTAACCGTCAACTACTAGGTGGTGGGCCAGAACCGCCTCGGCCCCGTTTCACGCAGGTTTAGAAATTCACATGACGTCATAAAAGGGGCCACTGTGAGCCTTTCGCGTCGGGGTATTGGGGACAATATAGGGTACGTGGCTTGGAATGTATAGATTTGCGAAGGCTTTGACGTTATCTTTGGATTTATATTGAAGGTTTGTTGGATTGCTTATTAGCGTGACATATAGCTGAGATAAACGCACATGTTGTGTTCTCGCATAGGTCAAGTTAATTAGATAAATCGTCTTTCAAGAATAGTTTCATCTTCGTAGCACAAATACAGTGATGGTCATTGACTGTTACTCTGCTCAGTATCGCTTTGGCAACTACAGTCAAGACGACGTTAACCATATCAAACCTGTGATCACGGGCAATAAATGTAGCTGTACTAATTGAACACTAGAATATGTCAGTGTGTGCGATTTCCCGGATCGCTGAAAACCTGCATGGCAAGTTGCGATCTGGCACTAGGTGGCCCTTTACATCCACTTTACCTTCTGGATACACAAGCTGTTCATCGATTGATGTGATGCGCATTATGCAGTACATTGCCATCTACTGGTTGACTGCGTACTCAACAGCAATCTGTATGTGTTCAGCCGAGTAAAGATTAACGCCATTCTACGCAACAGTGCTCGCCTTAGCACTCAATGCAGGTACGACGTGCGTCAATTCAATCCCGCTGTTTTATTGCTTGTACCCAGAGGGGGCAGCCTGATATGCAGTCTACCACTGTCAAATATTGCCCAAGAGTCGCCATTCCTCTGCTCGCCGCCGTATCACCATATTCTGATGCTACTTATATGGACATCAGGAACTGCTGACGGGTTGATTGAGTTTATTACTCGTTAAGCTTACCAACATCATTTCTTGTCCAGGTACTAACAATACAACGTCTATTATATTAGTTATTTGGGGAGCATAAATCTCGAATTTGTCGATCGAGGGGTTATATATACTCAACTAATATACGGTACATGACCGTCCAACATATCGATATAACATTTGTTATTCTTAGCTGTGTGCAACACGTGAGTACCAACAGAATCAACGCCTTATTCCCATTCATAAGCTACCAGATGCAATGATTTCTCCCGGTGCAAATTAGAAATCACGCTCTGATTGTTATGATGACAGGGGTAACGTAAAGTTGAAGGTAAATTTGTCAACAACGAGAGTCCCTACGCGATTTAATACAGGGACTGTTTCCTTAACGAGATGGTAACGTCATGTGATGGGCGCGTACTTCACACGCACTGCATGCTCTATATAGCTTAATATACTATGCTTACATATTGCGCATCTACTGCGCTTACATTCATTGCTAATGTTGGATTTGTTGCTTCGATGAAGCTGAAATAAGATGGATTTAAAGGGCTATCAACATTGAGTTACTATGGCGACGGAACGAGAAGAGGCTGATTGTTCTGAATTGCAATTACCAAGACAAACACATTGCTCCAATCTTGTTCCAAACCCGCTAAAATATTCGCAACTGACCAATCGGGTCAGTTCATATTGTTGACCTAAATGCACCCAATGCAATGACAACGACGGTGATATGCTTTTGGTCGTAAACAGCGTGATCATTCGATAACTAAAGAGACGGACACAGGTTCTGGTGTTAGGAGCGGGGAGCCGGATAAGACAGCATAAGACATTTGAGTAAGACTGGACTTGGTTGGTATAGGTATCTCTGCTTGCTTTTTTAACCATCTATGGTTATTCATACCGAGTTACATACGTTTGTTGCTTCAGCAAAGCCTTAACGCATTAACTGACATTTAGGCACTGATTACCTCCTCAGCCCACGTCATTTATACAGGTATGATGACTACGTTAAATCCCTCATCGACTAACCACATTGCAGTAAACACTGCTTTATCCTGCGTCTTATTCCAGGCTACACTACATGCTTCCCGTTTAGATCTCTATCACACACTGGCCGTTAGCTTCATTCTACTTTCCGCACGATTATGACTTGCTGATTAGCTGTCATTGGAGGTCACCTTACCAAGCGTGTTGGGTGATGACAACTGCGCCTGTAAGAAGCTTCGACAAGCCTACCGCTGCCTCTCTCATCACACCAGGTCTGAGAGTAATGCACACCTTCCCTAACCGAATCAGCAGTATTCGCCATTTTGAATTTTCAAACCTTCCTTCGCATTCGCCTTATTGCTTCACGCAAACAAAGGATATGTAAACCACGCTATCTTTAATGATTTAACCCCAAATGGTGCGATTGGTGCAGTCATCGAATATTCGATCTCATTCTGCCGCGATCGGGTGATGATATTACGAAATCCGCAGTTGATGTCCTGAATCTACAATATAATGTACCCCTCTTTACGTGCCCATATCGACGTCATTACGCAGACAGGACAGTGTGCAGTTATCGAATATCACATTACTTCTCCAATGGCCCATCACCATTGACACTAGGGCCTTAGAAGGATCAACAGTTACAGTTCTGAAGCAAAAGAAAACAAACCATCATTGCAAGTACTTTCATCTAGTGATTCCAGAACACAGATACAATATAAAAGCCCATGTAAAAAAACTAATGCACAAACAAGCTTTTATAATCATCAATAAGTTTCTTTAATGAATCAAGTGGGGGATATCCTCGTTTTTGCTTGGCGCTATAGATTATCGGATGTAGGTTAGTAGTCTGGAGAGTGGTGGTTGTGGGTCACCACAACTCATCCATACTATTCTCCCTTTAACAACTTCTACAAGATTTTTCCTCACCCTAAGTTAAGAGACGCCTCGGACCCGACCCCTCAAACGGGACCGAAGGGGTTCTGGCCCACCACCTGCTAGTTTGTCGGTAAACTAGTGTGCCCATAAGCCAAGTATTCTACACCGTTCGCGGCTATCCACCGATTTGAATCAAAGGAAGAGAGTGTCACCTTGTTGACATAGAGCCCATATACCTTATGACCATCACTGCATAGCATGTTCATTTCATGACTGAACTGTTTCTTTGAGAACAGAGACTCCATGTACTGTGTGTGGCGTAGGTGTTTCTTAACCACAACCTTCTTGACTCCCTTGCCTTCGTCAGACATCAGGATCGAGTACATCTTTTGGCACAGACCAACATACTCTTTGATGGGCACACTGGCACACTAATCTTTCATCTTCCTTAGCGCTTTCTTGTTTACATTACCGAACAAGGGATGGGAAGTCTCATTGTTGCTGATATCTTCTTTTATGTGTGCATACACGTCAGATGTGCGGATCTCAATAAGCCACGAGTCTGTGTCTGTGTATAGCAGACCATGGTCGCTACCATATCTGGACTTCATTGTATTATAATAGAAGTCGTACATCAGGTGCTTGGAGAGGTCGAGTATGCACTTGCCTACACACACCAGACGATTTAACACTAAGCAGGCCTTGTGTATATGCAGGGCGGCCAGGTCGTCATCGAATACTTGATGTTGAGCATAGGTGGGACTGGCCACAAGCCTGTGTATTTTTTCCTCTTCTGCCGAGCGCAGAACCTTGACGTCGACTCGCCTTCGGAGATTCTCCATGGTTTTACCAAACACAGAGTTGTTCATCAGCTTGTACAGGTCCTTCTCAAAGACTCTGATGGTTACCTTACGCAGGTCTGTGTTCATGCGAATGAAAGGCTCTATCCAGGGGCTCTGATTGAAAACAAGCACACAGTGTATCTTGGTAAGCCTCATTCCCAGTGATAGGTAAAGCTTGAGATTCCTATAGTGGAACACATACTTCTATTTATTAGTCAGGTTCGGTATTAGCTTTTCAATTCCTTTTCCGGTGCCCCCCAATGTATCTAGGAGATTCTTCTGGTAGTCTGACAACTATTCATTCTGCACAGACATTCGCTCTGGCGCTATTGGATAATTATTGTGATCAGCATGTAACTCTGAAGGGTATCCAGTTTTGGCATTGTCGGGATGGTACCACATGAAGCTTCTCCTTTACAAAGTCACGGAGTGGTCCATCTAGTTAAATAGTATAGTAAAAATTCACCAGGTTTAGTCACAGAGCATCCAATCCAATAAACATTGAGTGACCACACAGGGTCAGTGGCACGACGACAATGGTCTTGCCCTAACTCACCTGGCTGGTAGAGATAGCGAACGCCAACGCCAGAGGGAAGCTTTTTGCTCTTTGACTCCCAGCAGGCGCCCTGGTATGATGGGAGAGGGCTTTTGTGCAACTCGTTTTGCCTTTATAGCATCTTTAAGCTTTTTTCCAGACAAGCGGGTCACCTCATTATTTATCGCAGAGACTACAGCCTGCAGTCAAGAAACCTACTCAGTAGATCATTTCCCAGTAACCCTCCACGGCATACTGGTGTCCAAAGAGTCGTTCAGCAAGTGTGCAGCTAAAGCGTTCCACTGTAGCCTGGTCTTGATGGACATTCACACAGCCATGCCTGACCGAGACTCCATGATTTGCTAGCAGCTGATTCACTACTCCCATAAACTCCCGACCGGGGTCGACCTGAGGTAGTTTAGGACAATGCAGCTTCCCTCGCTTGTTATCCGCTATGTAGAGTGAGACAACGTACACCACTGTGAGGGCATACTTGTAAGTCTCACAACGTCATGAGATCGGCTCGGTGAACCTCATTGGGCCCAGACACATCAAATTTTGGTCTCGGAATGTGTTTTGGCATTGGCAGGTACATTTTTCATATAGCTTGCTTTGTTAGCCACCCCCTGGTAACTTACTCGGAAGCCCTCCCGTCTGTTGCAAGCTCTTGATAACTGTAATGCCTTTCCAGTAGCCCTTAGGACTATAGTAGATTTTGTGCATGCGATCCATTTTTATATACTAAATTCGTCGCCTATTTAGCAAGCCTGTACACGACCAGTCCAGTTGTAGCCATACCCAAGATAATGAACATCACCTCATGTTCCTTTTGGTCATCTGAGGGCACGTAAAAGTCTGAAAGCTGAGGCTCAGAGTCCAGTGGGTCAACGGGAGCACTCACGCATAGCCTCGTCAACATCCCTGAAAGTATGATTGGCATGGCCCTGACGGCGAAGCTGCTCATTGATGAAGTCTAACTGCTTAGTTCACTTTTTAGCCCATGCTGCCTGAGCTGATTGTAGCTGTTCTATTGCCATATTATGACGTTTAGGTTCCAAGTCTACTTGACTGCTTTATAACTTAGAGAATAAGAAGTTGCTCCCAGAGAATGCAAGGGCGTTGACAAGGGCATCTCCAATAAGTAGCGCAATCGAGGCCATTACTTAAGTATATCACCTGGTATAATGCCTTGTTTAATTAACGTATCCTTTGTGGCCATGGCTAGTGATACATCAGCAGCAACCATAGCCAATATAAGCCTGAAACTGCTTTCAGGTGTGAAAGGAAGTGCCTGTACCTAGTATCCCTGAGCGGGTCTGCGCCTGAGCACCAAGAATAGCCCAAACATTGGTCCAAATACTGTCGTTAATCCGTGTGATACCTTGGGCTGTGAATCTCTCAGATTTTCTGATGTAGCTTGCCACCCTGGTAAATAAAGCCGTCTGTTGATTTATCAAAGGTGTTCCTGCATATTCGTACAAGTGGGTGTTTGCATAATGAGTGATTTTCCGTACTACATGTGTCTTAGGGTCGGTGAAGTAGATCCGCCCGAGCTCCTGGTTTTATACAACCACTCAAAACAGAGGGGTGGCTTGGTCTGTAGAATCACTCCTAATTGAACTTGACTGGTAGACTTACATGTAAAATAGCAATATGAAACAACAACCTATCATTCCTATCGGTTGTATGAGATCAGCTTCAAGAAGCAATACCTTGAGAAAGAGATTGAAAAATATTGTGCTATGTACAAGAAATATAGGCGTGCAATGAACTCAGTGGATGCAGTATACACTGCGTTAGTAACTCTTGGTGTGTGTCTTGGCGCAAGTGGTGTAGGTATAATGTCTACAATAGTTGCCATTCCTATTGCCACAGTCTTGGGTGCTACTGGAGCCGCTTGTGGGCTACTTGGAATTACTGGAAATTTCGTCAGTCGGTGACTGACCATTAAGGTGAAAAAACATGATCAGGTCCGCATTCTACCCCAGAGCAAATTGAATACCATTCCAGACATGGTATCGACAGCACTTGAAGATGGTAATATCTCGAATCATGAATTAAAACTCTTTTTGGCTGAGGTCTCAAAATATACCCAAATGAAGGGCAAAATAAAGGCCAGATCTGTAAGCGCTCCAGACTGTTTCAATTGATGAAAAAAATGCGCTGATCCAACGTGGAAAAGACGAAGCATTGGAAGGTATCAAACAAAAGTTGGCCACTTCTTTAGCATTCAGCAAACTGTGAATGACCTCATTGACCCACCTCAATACATAAAATAATTTTAATTGCACGGACATTTGTACACTGTATATACCGATCAATTGAATAAACGAGGGCATAAGGTATAGAAATGAACACCGAAGAGCGTATTACTGAACTTGAAGGTTGTGTAAAAGAGTTGAAGTTAGATACAGATCATCTGAAAGATGATATAATAGATCTGGAACTGAGTGATAACAATGACCTTGTGGAACTGAAGGACATGGTGAGAGATCTGGAGGTTAAAAACGACAATCTTATGTAGTGAGTGGAACGCCTAGAGGAGCTTGTTAGCAGGTGTCACTCTCTCCATTTGATTCAAAGCGTTGGATAGCCGCAAACGGTGTAGACACCTTGGCCTATGGGAACACTAGGTTTCCGATAAACTAGCAGGTGTTGTGCTAGAAATACCTCTGCCCCGTTTGGGGTGTCAGGTCCAAGGTCCAAGACGTCTCTTAACTTAGGGTGAGGAAAAATCTTATATAAGCTGTCTAAGGATGAATAGTATGGATGAGTTGTTGTGGCCCAGAACCATAACTCTCTAAACTACTAGGTTATCCACCGTCTATTGGTCCCGTAAACAGTAGATGACGTAAAATCCTTTCTCATAATGAAACAATCCAATTTAATTCAATACGCATTTCTTTAACGAACCATTATAAACAGCTGGACAAGGACAACGCAGATTGTTCTTTAATCTAAATTAGTCAGCTCACGGTAATTAATCGCTTTTCTGTTCCTAGTATGACTACGGTGGTTTGGTATAACATAGCATCAGGGTTTTAATAGAATGTATGATTGCAGAGTTCATTTGGGGGTATCGATCTAGCTCCTACAGACAGGATGTGACGTACTGTGCGTGATATGGTTAGAAATTCAATTTCAATGATAGGGTGTTTATTGTTGGTGAGCGTAGACGGCGGAATGTGGAAAGGTTGAAGGTGACGTTCATGATCCATGAAGCGCCTATTGACGTCCTCTCTGGTTATATACCGGATGGCGACAATAATGCTGTGGTCAAACCTAATGTGTTAACGTTATTAATCAGTGTGATAAATACGTACATACATACATACATACATACATACATACATACATACATAC
>CM067348.1:9369579-9399579 GCA_034190875.2 Urechis unicinctus | reverse complement strand
CACTAGGGCCATCCAAGGATCAACACAAGCAAGTATCCATGAAGTCAGCAAACTACCATTGTTAGCACGCTATAGTTCGATAATGTACGCGTTGCCATTTGCTAACATGCTGATTGTCGCCACTCTTGCGGAGTGCTGTGTCATCCGACTTCTGAATCGGTTATGTTAAATATCAAAAGTGCATTGCGTCTGTCGAGGCACATGCCGACCAGCGCCGGTGTCTTAAATTTCTTCACTCACCTTAATGTAATAGCTTCGATGCCATCGAAGACAATTATACCGCTATTTACTCCATCATGACGACTGATTCATTTGATATATCTGCCTTGAAATTAACCGAAATCACTCGGATTGATTTCGTATATCACTTCCGGATAACCTGATAACAAGAACGGATGTGTTTTCTGCCCGTAGCGGTTGATACATAATACTTACATTTAATCTGCGTTGTAACAGTTAATTGGTGCGCAACGAACGAAAGCAACTTGTAAATATATTCTGTAATAATGCTTGGCGGCGGGAAGGGTTCGTGGAGTTCCACGTCACTATAGCAGTCATCCTGTGTGAAGTCTAGCATGTGACTCCAATAAATGAACTCTAGCTCAGTTTATGCCATTGGGGATTTAGCGTGATAGTCTGCTATTAATCCTCGAAATGGACTCATCTCTTATAGTCGGTGGCACAATGTCGTGACCAATGTACTAACATATTGGAGATCTTTTAACACTTTGGATAGGGCATAACTAGGAACTATATTTCCGGCCTTCTCAGTCCCTGTAAAGCTGGCTTGACACGGCTTATGGTATCGGGCGAAATTATCACAGATTAGACGTTCACTGTAATTTTGTTGTTTGACTTTTTATTCTAACTTTTTCTAGCTATTTGGCTTATGAAATGTTACAAAGTTTGGTCTTGTTCATAGTACATATAAGAGTAGCACTTGAAGACTCACCATATCCGGAGAAAAGCTATGAGAGCAGCTGTGAGATACACAAGAAAACATTTGAGAAGCTTAGCGATGCTCAGATGTCCCCAAGTCATTGTTCTGAAGTAAAAAAAGCTATCATTGCGAATGCTTGCATCTGGTGATTCCAGAACACAGAATACAACGCAGAAGCCCATGTCAAACAAAAATAATGCACAAACTGGCAGCTATGATCATTATTGATTTTCTTCAACGAATCAAGTAAGCGATATATGCTTTTTGCTTGACGCTATAGATTATCGTATGTAGGTTATTCATCGTCTATTGGTCCCGTAAACAGGTCATGCGTCAGCTTGTTGACATGACACAATGTCTGAGTAGGGACAGCGCAAATCCCATTCATATCTCTTGTTCTTATCAACCACCAGCAGCACGTAAATTTAGCAATTCATATGACGTCATAAAAGGGGCCACTGTGAGCCTATCGCGGCGGGGTATTTAGGACAATATAGGGTTAATGGCTTGGAATGTATTAATCTGAGAAAGCTTTGACTTTGGATTTATATTGATGGTTGGTGGGAATGCTTGTTAGTGTGACATTAAGCTGAGATAAACGCACATGCTGTTTTCTAGCATAGGTCGAGTTAATTAGATAAATGCAACATGGAAGTCTTCACGTAGTGGTCGTTATCACGATGCGTCATCGATGATCCGAGCAACCAAGCCTTGTCAATGCTGTGTATATGTTCGTAACATACTATACGGCAAATATTGCTGGTGATGACATGACAGCAAAAGCCTTCATCTCTTGTCAATATGTTTGTTTCTGTGTACACAGGAGCTATTATACCCTCAATACTCCCCAGTGATGCAAAAACAAACACAGCCAATGTTCCCCTCCTTATCGCCACGAGCTCACACACATATATACGAACGACTCTGAGACCGCAGACTTACTGCAGTGGTTATGGTTATAAAAGTGTAAACAATATTTGACTAGTAGATGTTGTAAATTCTTTTCTCATAAAGAAACAATCTGATTCAATTCAATACGCATTTCTTTAATGAACCATTATAAACTGCATCATGTCTTGGCCGATGCATAGTTTCGAATCCCGAATTCGAAGATCATCACAGTGACACGGAGAGTGAGGATATATTTGACTTCAACTGATTTTAATGTCAATTTAACACATATGAATACCAAATTATTTAAATAAATCGAATTTGTCACACAATATAACACAGCAGGGACAAGGTTTGGTATGCAATAACCCTTAAATAAGCATACTAAACAATACTAGTGGGGGGGGGAGGGTGGGTTGCCAGATCACCGCAAGATTGATTCAACTTGAATTGATTTGCTGTATTGTTGCTCGCTTGAATTCGTTATTAAGGCACATTGTCTTTCAAGGGTTATGCGGCGATGCTATAAAGTACATGGGTATTTCTCTCCCAGGTTCCGAGAAAACATTTCGTATACTCCTCCTGGTGGCTTGTTTAATGCCATTAACTACCCTATAAAGACATGGAATAAATAGCATTGCTGATGAGGATTTATAAGTCAATACATGAGTGTTTTACAGATATACCATAATGTTTCACCAGAGTGGTTTTATCTTTGCCCTGTGATTGACTTCGATTGACCGCACAACACATAACGTATCATCAACATATAAGCGTACATCACATTCTTATGCAAGCCACCATCATACATGAACTGAATCGTTTAATTACAAATAATCTTCATTAAAGTTTTCGTCAAATCACAGGGACATCAAAGGGGTTAGCAGCACTTTGGTTTCTATCTTGAGCGGCAGGTAATTATATAGCTATTGTAGTCATATGGATATCTAGTCGCATCTGATGAGTCAGTTTGTAAATGGCGCGCATGTCATCTTAAATTTCATGACTCACTGCATCAGCTTGATGTAATAGCTTCGATGTCCTCGGGGACAGCTATACAGCTGTTTACTCAATCATGACGACTGATCCATACGATAGAACTGCCTTGCAATTAACCGCAATCAAATGGATTGTATTTCGTATTTCACTTCCGGATTTGTAATACCTGATCATATTACAACAGCGGCTCTATATTATGCTCGTAGCGAGTTATAACAATCCAATGGAGCAGCAAGCAACAAAGCAACTTGCCAATGTGTACCAGCGAATTATCATCAAATCACCGTGATTGATTCAGTGCAAGATTGAGTTATCGTCCTCATTCATTCTGTATATATATATATATATATATATATATATATATATATATATATATATATATATATATATATATATATATATATATATATATATATATATATATATATATATATATATATATATATATATATATATATATATATATATATATATATATATATATATATATATATATATATATATATATATATATATATATATCTAGAAGAGGCTAGATTTGAGACTATAATTAACACCATATCTAATCACAACACTTCAGGGAGCATACAATGGATACACATATACATGATGTCTTTTTGGGGACTCCTAGCAGTTTTCATTTCAATGTGATCTCTAGACCAAGCAACTGGTTATTCAGACAGATGGTCGTACAGCTTCTATCACAAACCATTGTACTGGGACATAACCTACTATGATACTCATTTCAATGTCCATATCCCAAGTGTCTTCTAATAAAGGGTCAAGTCATACCAATACCAACATATGATTCCATTGGGGTTTACATAGAATTCATGATTACTTGATGGTATAAATCAAGCTCCTATAGAAGGGATGTGACATCTTGTGCATAATGCGGTTAGAAATACCATTCCAACGGCAGAATGCTTATTGTATGCGGGCAATACACATCAGAATGTGATAAAGCTGAAGGTGACGTTCATGCGATCATAAAGCATTACGTCTGTCCAAAGCACAACCCAAACGACTTGCTGATAAGTTGTCATTGGAGCCCATCTTACTTAGCTTAGTTGAGTGGTGATAACAGCTGCCTCTCCAACACACACCATCCGACCGCATCAGGTCTGAGTGTAATGCACACCTTCTCTAAAGTAATCAGATGTATTCTCAATCTTGAAAATTGCAAGTCTTACTTTGCATTCGCCGTATTGCTTAACGTAAGCAGAAGATATGCAAACCAAGCTATCGCGAATGTGTCAACCCCAAAATAATGTAATTGACGCAGTCCTCGAATATCAGTATATAATTTTGCCCCGATGGGGCGCCGATATCACGAAATCCACGATATGTCCAGAAGTTGTCAATCTACCATAGAACCTTAGTCATTCTCTTTGTATGTGACATTTTCGACGTAATTACGCAGTCGTGATAGTGGTCAGTTATCACATTTTCATAAACACAAGAGCCCTCCACGGATCAACACAAGTGCAAGCATACCATGACGTCAACAAACTACCAATATTCGCACATATTTGAGTGACTTGGAGAGCGGAAGTGAGTAGATATTAGAAAACTGATTATTATGTCAATTTAATACATCTTAATACCACGTTATTTAAACAAATGAAATTAACCACTGCAGCTAAAAGGTTTGTTATGAAATATCCCTTATGTAAGCTTGCTAAACGATACTAGAGTGTTGGAAGGGGTGTTGCTTCCGCTTTGCCAGATCACCGCAGGATTAATTAAACTTGAATTGAGTTGCTGTATTGTTGCTCGCTTGAATTCGCTCCGACAAGCCTACCGCTGCCTCTCTTATCACACCAGGTCTGAGAGTAATGCACCCCTTCCCGAACCAATCAGTTTTCGCCCTTTTGAAATTTGCAAATCTTCCTTCGCATTCGTCGTATTGCTTTGCGTAAACAAAGGACATGTAAACCACACTATCTCTCATGTTTTTGCTCCCAAGTAATGCGATTGGCGCAGTCATCGAATATGCTACCTCGATGGGGCTATGATTTTGGCAAATCCGCAATTTATGTTCTCAATCTGCAATATAAATTTAGTGATTCCCTCGTTACGTGCCCATATCGACGTTATTACGCAGTAATGACGGTGTGCAATCTAATATCAAATTACTTCTCCATTGGCCCTTCAGCATTGACACTAGGGCCATCCAAGGATCAACACAAGCAAGTATCCATGAAGTCAGCAAACTACCATTGTTAGCACGCTATAGTTCGATAATGTACGTGTTGCCATTTGCTGTATGCTAACATGCTGATTGTCGCCACTCTTGCGGAGTGCTGTGTCATCCGACTTCTGAATCGGTTATGTTAAATATCAAAAGTGCATTGCGTCTTTCGAGGCACATGCCGACCAGCGCCGGTGTCTTAAATTTCTTCACTCACCTTAATGTAATAGCTTCGATGCCATCGAAGACAATTATACCGCTATTTACTCCATCATGACGACTGATTCATTTGATATATCTGCCTTGAAATTAACCGAAATCACTTGGATTGATTTCGTATATCACTTCCGGATAACCTGATAACAAGAACGGATGTGTTTTCTGCCCGTAGCGGTTGATACATAATACTTACATTTAATCTGCGTTATAACAGTTAATTGGTGCGCAACGAACGAAAGCAACTTGTAAATATATTCTGCAATAATGCTTGGCGGCGGGAAGGGTTCGTGGGGTTCCACGTCACTATAGCAGTCATCCTGTGTGAAGTCTGGCATGTGACTCCAATAAATGAACTCTAGCTCAGTTTATGCCATTGGGGATTTAGCGTGATAGTCTGCTATTAATCCTCGAAATGGACTCATCTCTTATAGTCGGTGGCACAATGTCGTGACCAATGTACTAACATATTGGAGATCTTTTAACACTTTGGATAGGGCATAACTAGGACATTCTCAGTCCCTGTAAAGCTGGCTTGACACGCTTATGGTATCGTGCGAAATTATCACAGATTAGACCTTCACTGTAATTTTGTTGTTGGACTTTTTATTCTATCTTTTTCTAGCTATATGGCTTATGAAATGTTACAAAGTTTGGTCTTGTTCATAGTACATATAAGAGTAGCACTTGAAGACTCACCATATCCGGAGAAAAGCTATGAGAGCAGCTGTGAGATACACAAGAAAACATTTGAGAAGCTTAGCGATGCTCAGATGTCCCCAAGTCATTGTTCTGAAGTAAAAAAAGCTATCATTGCGAATGCTTGCATCTGGTGATTCCAGAACACAGAATACAACGCAGAAGCCCATGTCAATCAAAAATAATGCACAAACTGGCAGCTATGATCATTATTGATTTTCTTCAACGAATCAAGTAAGCGATATATGCTTTTTGCTTGACGCTATAGATTATCGTATGTAGGTTATTCATCGTCTATTGGTCCCGTAAACAGGTCATACGTCAGCTAGTTGACATGACACAGTGTCTGAGTAGGGACAGCGCAGATCCCATTCATATCTCTTGTTCTTATCAACCACCAGCAGCACGTAAATTTAGCAATTCATATGACGTCATAAAAGGGGCCACTGTGAGCCTATCGCGGCGGGGTATTTAGGACAATATAGGGCTAATGGCTTGGAATGTATAGATCTGAGAAAGCTTTGACTTTGGATTTATATTGAAGGTTGGTGGGAATGCTTGTTAGTGTGACATTAAGCTGAGATAAACGCACATGCTGTTTTCTAGCATAGGTCGAGTTAATTAGATAAATCAAGTCTTTCAAGAATAGTTTCATCTTCGTAGTACAAATAACGCAATGGTAATTGATTGTTACTGTGCCCAGTATCGCTTAGTCAATATTTAGTCAGGAAATCATTCATGCCGCCGATGCCAGTAAATATGATATGGCCAGATACCTTGGCAGTTGCATCAGAGACAGCAGCCTCAACAACTACGCGTGTTGTAGTGCGTCCACAACTACAGCCAAGACGACTTCAACCATATAAAACCTGTGATCGCGGGCAATAAATGTAGCTGTACTTATTGAACACTAGTGTGTGCGATTTCCCGAGTCGCTGAAAACCTGCATGGCATGTTGCGACCTGGCGCTAGGTGGTTCTTTACATCAACTTTACCTTCTGGATACACAAGCTGTTCATCGATTGATGTGATGCGCATTATGCAGTAAATTACCATCTACTGGTTGACTGCGTACTCAACAGCAATCTGTATATGTTCAGCCGAGTAAAGATTAACGCCATTCCACGCCACAGTGCTCGCCTTAGCACGCAATGCAGGTACGACGTGCGTCAATTAAATCCCGCTGTTTTATTGCTTGTACACAGAGGGGACATACTGATCTGCAGTCTACCACTGTCAAATATTGCTCCAAGAGTCGCCATTCCTCTGCTTACTGCCGTATCACCATATACTGATGCTACTTATATGGACATCAGGAACTGCGGACGGGTTGATTGATTCAGTTTATTACTCGTTAAACTTAACAACATCATTACTTGTCCTTGTCTGTCTCCACATCCAGGCACTAACAATACAATGTCTATGATATTAGCTATTTACGGAGCATCAATCTGGAATTTGTCGATAGAGGGGACAAAGATACTTAACTATTATACGATACATGACCGTTCATCATATCGATATTACATTCCTTAATCGTTACCTTAGCTGTGTACCACACGTAAATACCAATAAAATCTACGCTGGAAATATAGATTCCCATTCATAAGCTATCAGAAGCAATGATTTCTCCCTATGTAAATTAGAAAGCACCCTCTGATTGTTATGATGACAGGGGTAAGATAAAAGTTGAAGGTAAATTTGTCAACAACGAGAGTCCCTACGCGATTTAATACAGGGACTGTTTCCTTGACGACATGGTAACATCATGTGATGGGCGCGTACTTCACACGCACTGCATGCTCTATCTAGCTTAATATATGCAACATGGAAGTCTTCACGTAGTGGATGTTTATCACGGAGCGTCATCGATGATCCGAACAATCAAGCCTTGTCAATGCTGTGTATATGTTCGTAACATACTATCTGGCAAATATTGCTGGTGATGACATGACAGCAAAAGCCTTCATCTCTTGTCAATATGTGTGTTTCTGTGTGCACAGGAGCTAATATACCCCCAATACTCCCCAGTGATGCAAAAACAAACACAACCAAGGTTCTCCTCCTTATCCCCACGAGCTCACACACATATATACGAACGACGCTGAGACCGCAGGCTAATTGCAGTGGTTATGGTTATAACAATCTAAACAATATTTGACTAGTAGATGTTGTAAATTCTTTTCTCATAAAGAAACAATCTGATTCAATTCAATACGCATTTCTTTAATGAACCATTATAAATTGCATCATGTCTTGGCCGATGCGTAGTTTCGAATCTCGAATTCGAAGATCATCACAGTGACATGGAGAGTGAGGATATATTAGACTTCAACTGATTATAATGTCAATTTAACACATATGAATACCACATTATTTAAATAAATCGAATTTGTCACACAATATAACACAGCAGGTACAAGGTTTGTTATGCAATAACCCATATATAAGCATGCTAAACAATACTAGCTGGGGGAGGGTGTGTTGCTAGGTCACAGCAAGATTAATTCAACTTGAATTAATTTACTGAATTGTTGCTCGCTTGAATTGGTCATTAAGACACATTGGTTTACAAGGGTTATGCGGGGATGCTATAAAGTACACGGGGTATTTCTCTCCCAGCTTCCCAGAAAACATTTCGTATACTGCTCCTGTTTGCTCTTAAATGACATTAACTACCCTATAAAGACCTGGAATAAATAGCGCTGCTGATGAGGATGTATTGGGCAAACTAATTCGACCAAATCAACTCAAAAGATGAGTGTTTTACAGATACACCAGAATGTTTCACCAGAGCTGTGTTATCAGTGCGGCCGTGTAACGGGTGTTTTGCACCATTTTGCAATAACTCCTTTTATGATAAGCATCTTCATGATAACCTTCCATGCACATTGGATGCGTGATCCTCGATGGAGCGATGGTATTGCTAAATCCACCATCTATGTCCTCAATCTGCACTCTCACTTTACTGATTCCCTCTTTACGTGCCCATATCGACGTCATTACGCAGCCAGGGCAGTGTGCAGTTATTTAATAACACATTACTTTTCCAGTGGCCCAGCTGCATTGACACCAGAGCCATCCAAGGATCAACACAAGCGCAAGCATCCATGAAGTCAGCAAACTACCAATGTTCGCACCGTATAGCTCGATAATGCAACTCTAAAGCAGTTGACTCACTCCCCGCGGGAACACACATGTTGTCCGCGTTGTCATCTGCAGCATGTTAACATCTAAGTAACAAGCTCATTGGAGCCACCGTGGTCACTCTGGTCGAGTGCTGTGTCATCCGTCATCTCAACAGGTAATGCAACCTATCAAAAGTTCATTATGTTTGTCGAGTCGCATGCCGACCAGTAACTTACTTAAAGGCCATTGTTGCCTGATGTAACCCTTAAGTTCGTTATTGTTCATGACTTACAGTTTGCATGATAATACCAATGAGATATTCCCCATTATGAATCATTATAAATGAACTAAAATATTTAACTACAAATAATCTTCTTAACGTTTTAGTCAAATCACACGGACTTCAAAAGGTGTTAGCAGCACTTTTGTTTCTATCTTAAGCGGCAGATAATTAAATAGCTTTTGCAGTCATATAGATATCTAGGCGCATTCGAGGAGTCGGTTTCTAAATGGCGCGCATGTCATTTTCATTTTCATGACTCTACGCATCAGCTTGATGTACTAGCTTCAATGTCCTCGGGAACAGCTATAAGGCTGTTTACTCCATCATAACGACTGATCCATGCGGTAGAACTGCCTTGCCTCGTATTTCACTTCTGGTATTTATTTGCACGCATGGTACAGATACAAGTGCAATCATAATGTGGAAATAAAGTTAAGTGTAACATTGATATCTTTGTGCGAAACATTAGAAATATAGTCAAATTGACGGGCCACACAAAGCTTCAATTTGCTTATATGATTAAATCATTGAATGCTAACTGCATTACTTAAAAATGGTAGCAGAATCTTGCTGCTGCAAGTGCTCGTTGTTACAGGTCGCATATTTCGTCTATATCTACTAATGTAGTGATAAGCAAATTCGTGTTGGAGTGCAAATTGCTCCTGTTAGTGTATGATTTACCAGAAAAGGCCGCAGTAAATTGTTTCGTTAGCTTTATCACCACACTCGAATAGCTGACAGTTTCTCACAGTGTTTCACAATGCTCACTAACTGTATGACACCGTTAATGTTGCCCAAAAAGAGCTGAATGCATTAACTGTAGCTGCATGGAAGGTAATAAGGGTTTGAAAAATAACATGACAGAATGGCTGGCAGGAAAAAAGATTTATAATCGATTTAGCTACTTTTGAACGATCATTATGACATTTGAACTGCAGCATCTTGTCCACAATTCACCATCTGTGTCATAATAAACTGTTCAAATGCCGACTGTAAACAGCCACGATTAAGATAAATTGTTGTACAATACTGTTATGCAAAAAGCATTTTGAAATAAGTATTCATTACTGAGAGGACAAGAACAGGATGAGGAATATATCTATCTCCAAGCAAGCAGACGTCCTCCAACCCTTTTCCACTCTTTCTCGTTCATGTAACTTGTATGGGAATTAACAATTTATTGCAACCTCAATGTTTAAACAATAAATGTGAGAACTGTTTGCAAATGCAAAACAATTACAAGATACAGTAGTCATAACGTTCGGAAAGTAGAAAGCATGTATTACATGTGCCAGCTGAGGCGGAGGATAAAATGATGTCTCAGTGCCAGAGGAAGACCACTAACTATCGTTTTTCTTGCGTTAATGTGTCAGGTCCCATTTGATAGACTGTAGCTGATACACAAACAAATAGATGGGTAAAAAAAGTGATATGAAGCAATATTTTCACTACCGGTGATTTGATAGGTTCACACAATTTGAGCACATGTATTTAGAAGGCCAAGCATAATCAGCTGCGTCAAATGTCACCTATTTAACTTAATGAAACACTTTTATGCTGGAAACCAAATATTCCTAACAACAAATGTACTTCTGTTTGCAGCCCATGCAAAGCATAACAACCCTCAGCAATTTAAAAGAAGGGGTCAAAGCTTGATTATAACCTGCCAGATGATAATAAAATCGTGATTGAGGATTTGTATCATCTCAGCAAATTGTTTTCAAAATGTCAGACTAGATTGATGACTGACTTCTCATGACAAAATATTTATCATTTACAAGATAGGAATGTCGCATCCTTAGCGTGATTTTTTATGCCGACATAACCTGTGTGGGCCATTTGGAATCACTGGTGGCTGGATTTGATATTCAACCACGCTGAGACTTTCAACATGACGACGGTATCGAAGCTGATTCCACTCCTAAACGGCATCCAGAACTACACCGATCAACCTGGGGTTTCTTTATTTAACCCCTACACCAAGGCAACCTTATCCTCAATCTTTATAAGGAAGAAGTTATTTATGATTTGACTGATAACTTATCAGCGTACGAGGAGAGCTAAAGTCATTTCATAATTGTGCTATGCAAAGTGTCAGTTTCCCTCGCCCAAGACAACTCAAGGCCATTGATATACATATTTCAACTGACGAAACAATTACCCCGATAGCTGATTTAGACACCTCATTGTTAATGTAAGCAGGTTTATAATGATAGTCTTAAGAGATCAGCCCACCATGAGCTGTCAAATTTAGCTTCAAGACCGGCCTACCTTGTCCTTGCCAAGACCTAATTGAATGAACCAGAGAAGCAACTGGCTGAAATATAATCTACTCGCTGTAAAGAGCGATCTCAAATATGTTTGTCATTGCCATTGAATATTTGTGCTGGCCACAGCTATTTATAATGGTGCATTTATCAAATCCTAATTGAATTAAATTGCTGGGTTATATTATTAGGAATGATAATTTCACCCAAGATACTGCTCAAATATTGATTACACCATTGTCATTGCCTACATGTGTGAGTCCGTGGGACGTAGGATGTGATACAGCTGCTTTGGTTTTTTTTAAACTGTGCGGTGGGGGGATCGGAGGCATATTAGCTCCTGCGTGCACAGAGACGCCTCTATTGTCCGTAGACTTGTGTTATCAGATAACTATTAGCACTTATCAGACCACCCCACCAGCCTTCCAACAGTCGAAAAAGGCTGTCAGGTTGTGGCATCATTTCAATGGCTTCCGTCCCATCAACCCCCCTGATATTGATGAATGCCTGGAGCAGTGAGTGAATAAGGCACAATTATTATCAAGTCACGCGGCCGGATTGCCTCAACTTATCCTCAAACACTCCCTTTCACCCGACGCTGAAGTCCACCGTGCTGACGACATGCTACTAAACTGAAACATCTCATCCCTATATATGTACAGATGCAACTCGACGATAAACATCCATTATGTGAGCCTTCCATGTTGCATCTCTGAAGTCAGTAGTTGTGTGTAGTGCATTAACAGAACGCGTCTATCACTTGATGTTGCTACCGCTTAGTAGTTAAACATCATTCTCGTTGAGGTAATCTTCCCTTATTAAATCGTGTGGAGAACTTCTTTTATGAATTATGGCCACTTTGAATCTTACCCTGGCCCTAACAGTGGTATAAACAGAAAGTGCTTTCTAATTCACGTCGTAAAACATGGCCAGGTAGTAATTACTGTATCTGATAGCTCATCACTGGAAATACATGTTCCCAGTTTATATTGTAAACTTCATGGCAGGTTGTGGGGCCTCGTCAAGAAACTAGCAGGCGAATTCTAAGGTCCGTCCAATTATTGTGGCTAGCGACATAAGGTGTACGACCATCGCGCCACATTGCCAGCTGTGTTGTCTGGAGATCACACTGAGATAGAATCTGTTAGGAGTCCCTATAAATACGTCATATATTAGATGAGTTTATTGTATGTTCGTGTGATTGGTGATATGGTGTTAATTATAGTCTTCAATCTGCCATCTTTTAAGATATATATCAAACAGAGTGAATGAGGACGAAAAATCTTACACTGAATCAATCACAGTGATTTACTGGTATTTCACTTGCACACTATTTGCATGTTGCTTTGGTGCTTTGTGCACCATTCAATTGTTGCAACGCAGATTTAGATGCTAGTATTATATATCAACCGCTACAAGCAGAAAACACAACCTTTCTACAATCCAATAGATTCCGGTTAATAGCACGGCAATTAACCGGAATCAATTGGATTGTATTTCGTATATCACTTCTGGATAACCTGATCGTATAACAAGAAAGGTTGTGTTTTCTGCTCTCAAAAGGAGTTATTGCAAAATGCAACTTCCGCTCTCCATGTTGCTGCGATGAACTTTAATTTCGGGAGACTATACATATGCCAGCAATAGGACGGGCTTCATCATTAGTTTACATGCAGAAGATCGAGACGAACACCAATGGATTGCCAACATATGGGTCGCGTTGATACTAAATGAAACCCACCATTAATAGCCTGGCGACGACTATGCAATTAGTGCAGCTGCTAAAGGTGACAATTTAATGTCGCTGCTGGGTTGCAATGATTCATAACTTTTATGAATGATGAGTGGCCAGAACTAAACAACCGTTTGCGCATGAGTGCCTTGCAAATTGTTTACAAAACTTTTGGAGTTAAATATTATTTAACATATTATCCTCAACATACACACCCAGCTGTTATTTTCAATTGCTTGAGTAAATGACAAAATATATCTCAGCTGTTTATCTATTCCATTGGGCAACAACTTAATGTAAAGAACTATGCCTAAGAAGCTCCGTCTTAGCCATATATCTAGCAAAGCTGCATGAATGTCTACGTAGTCTTGAGTTCTTGAAACTGTGATGTTAAAAAAACAAATCAACACTTATATCATTTAATCTTCAGCAATTTTGCAAATCTGTAGGATGTCTCCTCTGAGGTGTCAGTATATGACGATACCGGTTAGGATGCTTAGCTTACCGCATGAGTTTGCTCAGTAATTGAACCTGCGAACGAACTTATATTGAAAACAATTACAAATTAGTAATAAGTGATTTGATATAACAATAATTTCAATTACATGTATTTATGCATGCATGTATGTATGTATGAATGTATACGTGTATGCGTGTATGTATGTATGTATGTATGTATGTATGTATGTATGTATGTATGTATGTATGTATGTATGTATGTATGTATGTATGTATGTATGTATGTATGTATGTATGTATGTATGTATGTATGTATGTATGTATGTATGTATGTGTATGTATGTATGTATGTATGTATGTATGTATGTATGTATGTATGTATGTATGTATGTATGTATGTATGTATGTATGTATGTATGTATGTATGTATGTATGTATGTATGTATGTATGTAAGTGTGTATGTATGTATGTATGTATGTATGTATGTATGTATGTATGTATGTATGTATGTATGTATGTATGTATGCATGTATGTATGTATGTATGTATGTATGAATGTATGTATGTATGTATGTATGTATGTATGTATTTATGTATGTATGTATGTATGTTTGTATACATGTGAGTATATATGTTTGTATGTATATATGTTTATATGTATATATGTATATATGTATCTATATATATATGTATGTATGTGTTTATGTATGTATGTTTGTATGTATGTATGTATGTATGTATGTATGTATGTATGTATGTATGTATGTATGTATGTATGTATGTATGTATGTATGTATGTATGTTGTATGTATGTCTGTATGTATGTATGTATGTCTGTATGTATGTCTGTATGTATGTATGTATGTATATATGTAAGTGTGTATGTATGTATGCATGTATGTATGTATGTATGTATGTATGTATGTATGTATGTATGTATAAAAGTATGCATGTATGTATGTATGTATGTATGAATGTATGTATTTATGTGTGTATGTATGTATGTATGTATGTATGTATGTATCTATACATGTGAGCATATATGTTTGTATGTATATATGTTTTATGTATTTATGTATATATGTATATGTATGTATGTATGTATGTATGTATGTATGTGTTGTGTATGTATGTTTGTATATGTATGTGTGTATGTATGTATGTATGATGTATGTATGTATGTATGTATGTATGTATGTATGTATGTATGTATGTATGTATGTATGTATATGTATGTATGTATGTATGTATCTGTATGTATGTATGTATGTATGTATGTATGTATGTATATATGTATGTGTGTATGTATGTATGTATGTATGCATGTATGCATGTATGTATGTATTTGCATGTATGTATGTATGTATATGTATGTATGTATGTATGTATGTATGTATGTATGTATGTATGTATGTATGTATGTATGTATGTATGTATGTATGTATGTATGTATGTATGTATGTATGTATGTATGTATGTATGTATGTATGTATGTATGTATGTATGTATGTATGTATGTATGTATGTATGTATGTATGTATGTATGTATACATGTGAGTATATATGTGTGTAAGCATATATGTTTATATGTATATATGTATATATGTATCTATATATTTATATGTATATATGTATGTATATATATATGTATATATGTATGTATGTATGTATCCATGTATGTATGTATGTGTGAATGTATGTATGTATGTATGTATGTATGTATGTATGTATGTATATATGTGTGTGTATGTATGTATGTATGTATGTATATATTTCTGTATGTATGTATGTTGTATGTATGTATGTATGTATGTATGTATGTCTGTATGTATGTATGTATGTATGTCTGTATGTATGTATGTCTGTATGTATGTATGTATGTATGTATGTATGTATGTAAGAATGTATGTATGTATGTGTGTATGTATGTATAATGTATGATATTGACAAACGCAGTTATTTCAAGTCTTCAGGTTTGTTTCCAAATCCTATTTCTACCCGACGTTGACGTCATCCATGGTGACGACATACAGCCAACCTGAAACATATCAACCGTCTATTTGTACGATTTCACATGGAAATCAATGTCTAAGATCATATATGCTAGCCTAACATGTAGCATATATTGAGCAAGTTAAAGCGTGCAACGCAATAGAGGTGCGTGTCCATTGCTTGATGTTGCTTTAACATAGTAGTTTAGCATCATTCTCATCTCGTTGAGGAAGTCTGCCCTGGTTTAAATCGCGTGGATAAACTCTTTGTCTTCAAATCTCACCTTGGCCCTAACAGCGATACGAACAGAAATACTTTATAATTTACGTAGCAAAACATTGCCAGGTAATGCATGTTCACTGTGTAGATATTTTTGATGTCGTACACCAAATAAAACCAATACTAATCGGCAATACGAACAACGGCATTTGAGTTGCTGTTTCGTTCAGTGCATATTCGCCCTAAGCCAGAATAATTAATCCCGTTACAAAATTGTAGTGAAGGTAAAATCCATGATAACTACGCACAATATAATGGGCCGTGTCCAGCCAGCTTTACACGGACTGATTAGCCTGGAAAAGATGGATTCCTACAATGAAATCCCGAGCCAAAGTGTTCAGAGATCCCATTTCAGTGACTTTATTAAACACGTGCTTATGCTATCGGCGCTACGCGATGACATGCGTTCATTTCGAACATTAAAAACAGCCGGTCTGTAAAAACCAACTATGGCATAAACAGAGTAAGCGGTCAACGAATGATGTAACACTGCAGACACTGGCGCCTCCTCACTCCAGATAAAGAGGTAACGTGGAGCCCTAAATCCCACCGCGAGTCACGCAAGCCAACCCCATTACAAAGCAAATCGTCTACATCAATGCCTGGCTGAAAGGAAACCAATAGGCACTTTATGATTCATAAATGTCACCTATAACCTTATCACATTCCGCCGTCTGACCGCAGACGGCGGAATGTGATAAGACAATACACACCCTACCATTGAAATTGTATATATAACCATATCAGGCACAGCGCGTCACATCCTGTCTATAGGAGCTAGTTTAAATGAACTCCGCAATCATGAATCCTATCCAAACCCTAATGGAATCACAGTGTTGGTATTGGTATGACACCGCCCGGTATTGGAAGATACCGAGATTGAAATGAGTATCAAAGCATGTTGTGCGGCCTCATGAAGCAGCTAGCAATATTATTAGGTCATTCCAATTATTAAGGCTCGTGACAGATGCTGTACAACTACTGTGCATTACACACTGCTGGGTCAGGAGATCACATTGAAATGAAATCTGTTTGATGTTCCCCCTTAAGACACTATGTATTAGATTTGTTCATTGTGTGCTTCACGAAGTCCTGGATTTGATTTGGGGTTAATCGTAGTCTAATATCTACCATTATCTAAGATGAATATCAAACAAAATGAATGACGCTGACAACTAAAAATGACACTGAATCAATTGTGGTTATTTCCTCTGAATTCGCTGGTACAATATTTGTGGGTTCCTTTGGTGCTTGATGCACCATTCAATTACTATAATGCAGATGTGAGTATGATATATCAAACGCAACGGCCACAACATAGAAATGCAAACGGGCACAAAAATGAAATGTTCCTCTAAAACGATAAGGTTATCCTGCAAGGCAAATACATCAAAAGGAGTGACCAGTGACATAGAGTGAACAGCGAATTATTTTCCCCCAAGGACAGGCAAGCTATTACATGAAGCCGATTCGCTGAGTCATGAAAAATAAAATTACACTCGCGCCATTTTCAAACAGAGCTTATCAGATCCGACCAGATATCCACGTGACTACAACAATTATTTTGTTACCTGCTACTCATATTAGATACGAAAGTGCTGCGTAATGTCGCAGTCCTTATGATTCGACAAAAACATTAAAGATTTTTATAACCGTGACCACTGCAATTGGCTTACGGTATCGAAGGGTAGGGAACAATGACTTGTTTGGGTTTTTGTTGCAGCACTGGGGGAGCATTTGGGGCATGTTAGCTTCTGTGTACACAGAAACGCACATATCAACAGTAGATGAAGACTTATGTTGCCATTTAATCACCAGCAATATTTGTCAAAAAGTAAGTTACGAACATTTACAGAGCACTGACAAAATCCTGGATACTAGGATCGTAGATGAAGCTCCGTGATAAACATCCATTAAGTGAAGACTTCCATTTTGCAAATATTGAGCTAAAAAGGGTGTGCAGTGCGTGGGAGGCACGCGCCCATCACATGATGTTACTTTCTCGTTAAGTTCATAGTCCCTGTATTAATTTGCGTAGGGACCATCTCGGCTGACAAATATTCCTGCAGCATTCACCTTAGCCCTTATATCATAACAATTAGAGCGTGCTTTCTAGTTTACACCGGGAGAAATCGTTGCATCTAAAAGCTCATGAATGGAAATACATGGTTCAAGCGTAGATTTTATTGGTATTGCCGTGTGGTGGTATTGCACAGCTAAGGTAACGATTAACGAATGTAATATCGATGTGATGGAAGATCATGTATTGTATGTAGATTATGAGGATATTTATGTCCCCTCTGTCGACAAATTTGAGATTTATGCTCCGTAAATAGCTAATATCAAAGACGTTGTATTGTTAGTACCTGGATGTTGTGACAGACAAGGACAAGAAATGATGTTGGTAAGCTTGACGAGTAATAAACTCTGTCAATCAACCCGTCAGCCGTTCTAGATGTCCATATGAGGCTGTTCCCTCTGGGTACAAGTAATCAGACAGCGTTATTGAATTGACGCACGTCGTACCTCCAATGAGTGCTAAGGCGATCACAGTGGCGTGGAAAGACATAAATCTTTACTCGGATGAATGCATTGCTACGCAGTCAACAAGTAGATGGGATTGTACTGCAATGTGTGCATCCCATCAATCGAGGAACAGCTTGTGTATCCAGAAGGTAAAGTTAATGTTCAGTCCTATCGAGCACCAGGTCCCCACATGCCATGACTTGATGTTCATTTTGGTGCATGTTTCTCTTTGCCAAATTGGCCACACAACAAAATTATAGTGATCGTCTCATCTATGATAATTTTGCACGAAACCATAAGCCGTTTCCATTTAGCTTTATAGGGACTGAGAAGGTTGGAAGATATATCTCCGTGTTATCCCAATCCAAAATGTTAAAAAATCTCAAATCTGATAGCTGATTAGCTACGACATTATACTACCGGCGATAGGAGATGACATGTGCCTATTTGGAGGAATAATTGCGGGACTATCCCTTTGAATCACCAATGGCATATACTGAGCTAGCGGACATTTATTCGGGTAACATGCCGGACGTCACACAGGATGACTGGTATAGTGACGTGGAACTCCACACCCCATCCCCGCCGCCAAGCATTATTACAGCATAACACACCTTTACCAATGCCTGACAGAGACGTAAGATGTATAGGATGCGGCAGTCATTTTCCCTTGAAATTCATCATTGTCGCCATCTTGTATATAACACGAAAAGAGAGCAATAGGCACTTGATGATTCAAGAACGTCACCTTCAACTTTATCACATTCCGCCGTGTACTGCCGCATACAATAAGCACCCTACCATTGGAATGGTATTTCTAACAACATCACGCACAAGACGTCACACCCCGTCTACAGAACTTGATTGATACCCTCAAATGAACTCTGCAATCATGAATTATATATAAACCCTAATGTAACCATGTGTTTTTCTTGGTATGACCTGGCCCATTATTAGAAGACACTTGAGGTGTGGACATTGAAATGAATATCATGGTAGGTTGCGTTAAAGTACTATGGTTTGTGATAGAAGCTGTACGAACATCTGCTTGCATTACAAGCTGCTTGGTCTGGAGATGACATCTGTTAGGGGTCCCTTTAAAGACATCATATAAAAGTGTGCTAATTGTATGCGTCCAGAAGTCTTGCAATTAGATATGGTGTTAATCATAGTCTAAAACTACCCTCTTCTAGGATATATATCAAACAGTACGAATGACGACGAAAACTCAATCTTACTCTGAATCAATCACGGTGATTTACTGTTAATTCGCTTGCACACTATTTGCAAGTTGCTTTCGTTCGTTGCGCACCAATTAACTGTTATAACACAGATTAAATGTAAGTATTATGTATCAACCGCTACGGGCAGAAAACACAACCGTTCTTGTTATCAGGTTATCCGGAAGTGACATACGAAATACAATCCAAGTGATTTCGGTTAATTTCAAGGCAGATATATCAAATGAATCAGTCGTCATGATGGAGTAAACAGCGATTTTTTTTATGTCCTCGAGGGCATCAAAGCTATTACATTAAGCTGATGCGCTGAGTCATGCAATTTTAGATATGGGCGCCATTAACAAACAGACTCTTCGGATCCGACTAGATATATATATGACTACCACAGCTATTCAATAACCTGCTACTCAAGTAATGTCTCCAGGGCTATATAACATAATGGCCGTTAACTCCTTTCTCTATTCAGCACGATTAAGACTTGTCGATAAGTTGTCATTAGAGCTCATCTCATCTGCCGAGTTGTTGGTTGGGTGGGGGGTTGGGAGTAGAGTGGTTGATGATAACTGTGCTTTTAGTAATTTCCGAAGGAGGAGTGCCCCGCGTGACAAGATTACTGCTGCCTCCCTCAGCACACCACATGTGACAGTAATGCATGCCTTCACTACTCAGCAAATATATTAACTATTTTTGCACTTGCAAGTCTTACTTTGCATGCTCCATATTGCTTTACGTAAACTGAGGACATGTAAACCACGCTCATGTTTCGAGCCTAAAATGGTACGGATATTATTTCATTTTACCTCGATGATGCGCTGATATTGCAAAATACAAATTGTATGCAGAAGTTTTCAATCCGCCGTAGAATCCTTTTTCATGTGTCATTTTTGACCTCATTAATCAATTAGGACTGTTGTCAGTTATCTAACATAACATCACCACGCCAATATGATATTTCCGATTACACTAGCGCCTTATTAGGATTAACAAAAGAGCAAGCTTTTAATGGCGTCAACCAAATGATAATGTTCATGCAATACTGTTAGATAATGACATTTTATAGCAGTTAGAACGCTTTTTGCGGGAACATATATATAACACGTGTTTTTGTCGGCCATATGCTTTCCATGCAATCAATAGCTGATTGCAACCACAGCGGCCATTTAGGCAGAATGCCAGGTCTTCCTACATCGGCACCAGCCTTGCTAAGCACATGAGGTCTCGAGCATTGCACTGTAAATGGAGCAACCACGGAACATGTTATTTACCAAAGGTCATTAACGGCTGATAACGGCCCTGAAGTTAGCGCATCTCTATTGATAAACGACATGTTTATTTCTAGCAGTTTGCGTTTATAATGGCAATGGACCATTGACTGTAATGAAAAAACCAATTATTGCCATTAGATTTCTAGTTTTTTTATGAATACGATAAATCTTCTTTAAATGTTTTTTCTAATCTTCTCCATTGCGATGAGCAGATAATGAAATAGCTATTGTAGCCACAAATATATCTGGTCGGATCCGAAGCTCCTCGGGTAAAGTGCGAGCGTGCTATAACTCATAAATTTCAGATTTTGCTTAAGATTATAGATTTCATGTCTTTGGAGACAAAGAAACTTGTCCATTTAATATCTCGGCCCTATTATTTGCCACATTAAATTGGATGGTATTTCTAAATTCTCTTCGGGATTACCTGATCGTATTACAGGAATAGTTCTGTTTCCTGCCAGTAGCTTTTGTAAATAATTGCAACATCGAAATCTGTGCTGTGGCAATAGAATGGTGGACAAAGAACCAAATCAACTTGCATTTATTGTGCGAAAGGATTGATTCAATGTTAGTTTGGATTTCATCGTCATTCATTTTGTTTGCTATTCATTATTGGACTACGATTAACACCATGATTGATATCAAATCAAAAGACTTTAGGCACCATGCAATGAGCAAAACCAGTTTCCATCTCAATATAATCTCTTTACCAAGCAGTTTGTAATACAACATAAAGGTCGCAATGGTCGTGCAGCTTTTGTCGCTAGTGTAGTAATTAGACGGACCTGATAAATCGCCTGCTAGGTGCTTGACGAAGCCACGAAACCTGCTTTTATACCCATTACAACGTCCACACACCAAGTGTTTTATAATACCGGGCCATGTCATTATGGGTTATATGTAATTCATGGTCGCAGAGTTCATTTGAGGGTATCTTTCAAGCTCCTATGGACGAGCTATGACGTCTTATTCGTGATATGGCTCGAAATATAATTTCAATGATGGGGTGTGTATTGTATATTGATGAAATACGGTGGAATGTGATAAGGTAGAAGGCGCCGTTCATGAATCATTAAGTTCCTATTGGCTTCCTTTCTTGATATATACAGGATGGCGACAATGATAGATTCAATAACTCGCCTAAACTCTATATGTTGTGTTTCTGTCAGGCATCGGTGTAGACGGTTTTGTTTTTTTATGTGGTTCGATTGTGGCTTTGGCGGCGTGGCTGCATGTTTCTATCAGTCATCCTGAGTGATGAGGCGTCAGTGTCTGCAGTGTTACATCACACTTTGGTCGCTAGCTCTGTGTATGCTATAGTTGATTTTGAGAGATAATCCGCACAATTGTTCAGAATGGACACATGTCATCGCGTATCGTCGATAGAGTAAGTATGTGTTTAATATAATCACTGAAAAATGGGATCAATGAACACCTTTGCTCGGGATCTCCAGGTAGGAATCAGCCTTATCAGTATGAATAAACCCAGCTGGAAACAGCAAATGATATTGTGTGTAGTTATCATGTATTTGACCTTCAATTCAATTTTGATATGCGGTTTATTATTCCTGCCATTATTACTTTTTGGTGTGCGATATTTTATGCGATGCTTAACAGGGATGATATGTACGGCAATAAACAGAAATTCAAATGCCGTTGTTCATAGTGCTAATAAGTGTTGGCTTCTACGACTAATGAACGCGTGAATTTTACACATTGCCTTAGCCTATTGTAACTAGTTCTTCTGCATTATTTTGTGAGTGCCACGTTCACACTATTCCCCGGTGAGGTACTAAAAAAAGAAGCTGTGAGAAAGCAAGCAAAGAGCTATGAGATAATTCGACACAGCCCCGTGATACCTAGATAATATATATGATATAATTAAGAAGAGCGTTGAAAAACTTCGATAAGAGCCATGATTTAATTAAGAAAAACTCTGATACACCCATCGCAGATTACTGAGGTAATTAAGAAGACCTGTGAGATATCAAAAACGCGCGTTATATGGTCAGTAATGCGCCGACGCCCCAATGTCAAGCTTACCGTGTTTGTCTTTTTGTTATGTTTCTCAGGTAACTAAATCCGTCATTGCAAGTGGTCGGATGTGATGATTCCGCACCTCACTAGTCTGCCTAGCGCCGCATAAAACACAAAGCACGTGCAACAAACATCTATAAACCAAATCAATAAGTTTCAGTGATTCGGTTTTGGCTAAAGATAATCGAATATAGGTAGGCCACCATATATGGGTCCCATAGATTTGTTCTAATCAACCGCCAACAGAATGGAGGTTAAGCAAATCAAATGACGTCATTAGAGAGAGAGCCCAATGCCACCCTTTAGCAGCAAGGTAGAGAGGACGAAACATGGTTAGGTTCACTGGTTGAGGTTATTTGGCTACAATAGCTAAGAAGACGTCAATCATTCTCAGCATGCGACCCCCGGGGATATCTGCAGCTGCACATAATCAACCCTGTAGATTCAGTCAGCGTGTGTGGCTTCGATCATCGATTAGCACCTGTATTAGATGCAGTGACCTGACACTATACATACAACTCTAGGGCAATCATTATAGTACATGAGCTGTTCAACGATTGATGACGTGCGCGTTAGGGAGAATAAGACCATCTACTGGTGCATTGACTGCGTACACAGCAGCCTTCTGTAGGTGCTAAGCCGATGAGAGAGTAGCCTCATTCCACGCCATCACGCATGCATCAGCACCTAACGCTCACGCGTCGATATAATCGCCATGTCTCCCGTGGAACAGCCTTCGCCACAGCTTCCCTCTGTAAAACGTCGTCTAAGTCATACCACTAGCTCACCGCCTAATGACGACTTTCTGACGGTAATGCTGACACTTTGGTTTACGTTAATCATTGTCTCTTGTCATCGTCTGTCTCAAAATCAAGGTCCGCCTTTTATTTTAAAATTCCTTCTTGGCAAAACCGAAGGAAATTAGCAATAAAAAGTCTTCAAGATTCATTACTCACGAAACGTAATTCCTCAATTTATTGACAGAGGAGTCTCTCCAATTAATCCCTATGGGTTTCATAAAATTCCTACATATCTATATATTATATATGTAAATATTTAGCTCAACTGAGTACGACACCAACAAAATCTACACGGGGAACATGCATTTCCAGATATGAGCTATCAGATACAGTAATAACTACCTAGCAATATTTTGCGACGTGAATATAAAAGCACGTACCGTTTGTATCGCTGTCAGGGCGAAGGTAAGATTTGAAGTGGCCATGAGTCAAAGAAGAAGTTCTCCAAAAGATTAAATACAGAGCAGATTTCCTCAACGAGATGGGAATGATGCTTAACTGTTATCTGATAGCAACATCACGCGATGGACGCGTTCCTCTGATGCGTTGAATGCTCTTATAGGCTCAAGATATGCAATATGTAAGACTCCCATGATATGTGTTTATCGAGGATTTGCATGTGGAATCGTAAAAATATAGGGTTGATATGCTTGGTTGTAAGTCGTTAACTCGGACGATGTCAACATGGGACAGAATCCGGTGTTAGGGGAATAACCTGAAATATTCTTACCTGACGACCTAAAAATAACTGTGTTTAATGTGCTTACGTCATAAATTAATATCATAAATACGCACAAACATAAATACATACATACAAACATACATGGGTACATAGATACATACATACATACATAAATACATAATACATGCATATGTAAATTCATACATACATACATACATACATACATGCATGCATACATACATACATACATACATACATACATACATACATACATACATACATACATACATACATACATACATACATACATACATACATACATACATACATACATACATACATACATACATATATACATACATACATACATACATACATACATACATACATACATACACATACACATACATACATACATACATACATACATACATACATACATACATACATACATACATACATACATACATACATACATACATACATACATACATACATACATACATACATATAGCTTTTAGTATCGAGTTGTGGCTCAATGGAATAGTTAACAATCTATGATAGATTTAGCCACTTAACTCAAGCAACCTAGAAAAATACAGCTCGATGTTTACGTTGAGGATATATATGTTAGATAAAATTTAACATCTGGTCGTTTAGTCCATGCCAAAAATTGCTATGAAGTCTTTGGTAGTCATTTGTAAACAGTTATAATCGTCGCCAGGCTATCATTGCTGAGCATAATGTAGTATCAACGCGACACACCATCTGGACCTCTATTTCTATGTTGGCATTCCTTTAGTGTTGGTTGCAACCATCCGGATGACATAGCGTGTCCAGTTGTCCTATGCACCATCATGTCGTGGCTGATGCATAGTTTCGAATCCCGTATTCAAAGATCATCACAGTGACATGGACAGCGGAAGATATTAGACTTCAACTGATTATTATGTCCATTTAACTCATCCGAATACCACATTATTTAAACAAATCGAATTTCTCACACAATATAACACAGCAGCTACAATATTTGTTATGCAATAACCCTTATATAAGCGTGCTAAACAATACTTGTTTGGGGGAGGGTGTGTTGCTAGATTATCAACTTGAATTGATTTGCTGTATTGTTGCGCGCTTCAATTCGTCATTAAGACACATTGTCTTACAAAGGTTATGCAGGGATGCTATAAAGTACACGGGGTATTTCTCTCCCAGCTTTCCAGAAAACATTTCGTATACTGTTCCTGGTGGCTCGTTTAATGACATTAACTACCCTATAAAGACTTGGAATGTATTGCGCTGCTGCTGAGGATGTATTGGCCGAATTAATTTGAGCAAATAGACATGTTTTACAGAACAACAGCGCATATAGAGGCTCCGACAAGTCTACAGCTGCCTCTCTTTTCACACCAGGGAGTAATGCACACCTTCCCTAACCAAATAAGTAGTATTCGCCATTTTGAAATTTTCTAATCTTCCTTCGCATTCGCCGTATTGCTTTACGCACACAAAGGAACAAAGGACATGCAAACCACGCTATCTCTCATGTCTTTTGCTCCCCAGTGGTGCGATTGGCACAGTAATCCGATATTCGATTTCATTCTGTCTTGATAGGATGATGGTATTGCTAAATCCACAATCTATGTCCTCAATCTGCAACATAAACTAAGTGATTCCCTCTTTACGTGCCCATATCGACGTCATTACGCAGTCAGGACAGTGTGCAGTTATCTAATATCACATTACTGCTCCAGTGGCCCGTCTGCATTGACACCAGGGCCTTCCAAGGATCAGCACAAGAGCAAACTTCTAGGAAGTCAGCAAACGACAAATGTTCAAAAGCTATAGTTTGATAGTGTCATTTTAAAGCAATGGACACATTCCCCACAGGATGACACATGCTGTACGTGTTGACATCTGCTGCATGTTAACATCCGAGTCACGAGCTGACGGGTGCCACTACCAACCGGTTCAGACGTCAGATGTTAAATATCAAAAGTGCATTGCGTCTGTCGAGGCACATGCCGACTATTAACTTACCAAAAGGTCGTCAAATCACAAGCACTTGAAGGGGTTTAGCAGCATTTTTGTTTCTATTTTGAGTAGCAGGTTATTAAATAGCTATGGTAGTCATATAGATATCTAGTCGGATACGATGATTCTGTTTGTTAATGGCGCCCATGTCTAAAATTGCATGCGCGCATCAGCTTAATGTGATAGCTTTGATGCCCTCGAGGACAAAAAAAAATCGCTGTTTACTCCATCATGACGACTGATTCATTTGATATATCTGCCTTGAAATTAACCGAAATCACTTGGATTGTATTTCGTATATCACTTCCGGATAACATGATAACAAGAACGGTTGTGTTTTCGGCCCGTAGCGGTTGATACATAATACTTACATTTAATCTGCGTTATAACAGTTAATTGGTGCGCAACGAACGAAAGCAACTTGCAAATAGTGTGCAAGCGAATTAACAGTAAATCACCGTGATTGATTCAGTGTAAGATTGAGTATTTGTCGTCATTCATACTGTTTGATATATATCCTAGAAGAGGGTAGATTTTAGACTATGATTAACACCATATCTAATTGCAAGACTTCTGGGCGCATACAATTAGCACACTTTTATATGATGTCTTTACAGGGACTCCTAACAGATGTCATCTCCAGACCAAGCAGCTTGTAATGCAAGCAGATGTTCGTACAGCTTCTATCACAAACCATAGTACTTTAACGCAACCTACCATGATATTCATTTCAATGTCCACACCTCAAGTGTCTTCTAATAATGGGCCAGGTCATACCAAGAAAAACACATGGTTCCATTAGGGTTTATATATAATTCATGATTGCAGAGTTCATTTGACGGTATCAATCAAGTTCTGTAGACGGGGTGTGACGTCTTGTGCGTGATGTTGTTAGAAATACCATTCCAATGGTAGGGTGCTTATTGTATGCGGCAGTACACGGCGGAATGTGATAAGGTTGAAGGTGACGTTCTTGAATCATCAAGTGCCTTCCTTCCTTTCGTGTTATATACAAGATGGCGACAATGATGAATTTCAAGGGAAAATGACTGCCGCATCCTATACATCTTACGTCTCTGTCAGGCATTGGTAAAGGTGTGTTATGCTGTAATAATGCTTGGCGGCGGGGATGGGGTGTGGAGTTCCACGTCACTATACCAGTCATCCTGTGTGACGTCCGGCATGTTACCCAAATAAATGTCCGCTAGCTCAGTATATGCCATTGGTGATTCAAAGGAATAGTCCCGCAATTATTCCTCCAAATAGGCACATGTCATCTCTTATCGCCGGTAGTATAATGTCGTAGCTAATCAGCTATCAGATTTGAGATTTTTTAACATTTTGGATTGGGATAACACGGAGATATATCTTCCAACCTTCTCAGTCCCTATAAAGCTAAATGGACACGGCTTATGGTTTCGTGCAAAATTATCATAGATGAGACGTTCACTATAATTTTGTTGTGTGGCTAATTTGGCAAAGAGAAACATGCACCAAATGAACATCAAGTCATGGCATGTGGCGACCTGGTGCTCGGCGGGACTGAACATTAACTTTACCTTCCTACACAAGCTGTTCCTCGATTGATGTGATGCACATTATGCAGTACAATCCCCATCTACTTGTTGACTGCGTAGCAATGCGTTCATCCGAGTAAAGATTTATGTCTTTCTACGCCACTGTGATCGCCTTCAATGCAGGTACGACGTGCGTCAATTCGATCACGCTGTCTGATTACTTGTACCCAGAGGGGACAGCCTCATATGGACATCTAGAACGGCTGACGGGTTGATTGACAGAGTTTATTACTCGTCAAGCTTACCACCATCATTTCTTGTCCTTGTATGTCACAACATCCAGGTACTAACAATACAACGTCTTTGATATTAGCTATTTACGGATCATAAATCTCAAATTTGTCGATAGAGGGGACATAAATATCTTCATAATCTACATACAATACATGACCTTCCATCACATCGATATTACATTCGTTAATCGTTTCCTTAGCTGTGCACCACACGGCAATACCAATAAAATCTACGCTTGAAACATGTATTTCCATTCATGAGCTTTTAGATGCAATGATTTCTCCCGGTGTAAACTAGAAAGCACGCTCTAATTGTTATGATATAAGGGCTAAGGTGAATGCTGCAGGAACATTTGTCAGCCGAGATGGTCCCTACGCAAATCAATAGAGGGACTATGTCCTTAACGAGAAAGTAACATCATGTGATGGGCGCGTGCCTCCCACGCACTGCACGCCCTTTATAGCTTAATATTTGCAAAATGGAAGTCTTCACTTAATGGATGTTTATCACGGAGCTTCATCCACGATCCTAGTATCCAGGATTTTGTCAGTGCTCTGTAAATGTTCGTAACTTACTTTTTGACAAATATTGCTGGTGATTAAATTGCAACATAAGTCTTCATCTACTGTTGATATGTGCGTTTCTGTGTACACAGGAGCTAACATGCCCCAAATGCTCCCCCAGTGCAACAAAAACTCAAACAAGTCATTGTGCCCTACCCTCCGATACCGTAAGCCAATTTCAGTGGTCGCGGTTATAAAAATCATTAACGTTTTTTTCGAATCATAAGGACTGCGACATTAAGCAGCACTTTCGTATCTAATATGAGTAGCAAGTAACAAAATAGTTTGTTGTAGTCACATGGATATCTGGTCGGATCTGATAAGCTCTGTTTGAAAATGGCGCGCGTGGAAATTTAATTGTCATGACTCAGCGAATCGGCTTCATGTAATAGCTTGCCTGTCCTTGGGGGAAAATAATTCGCTGTTCACTCTATGTCACTGGTCACTCCTTTTGATGTCTTTGCCTTGCAGGATAACCTTATTGTTTTAGAGGAACATTTCATTTTTGTGCCCGTTTGCATTTCTATGTTGTGCCCGTAGCGTTTGATATATCATACTCACATCTGCATTATAGCAATTGAATGGTGCATCAAGCACCAAAGGAACCTACAAATATTGTACCGGCGAATTCAGAGGAAATAACCACAATTGATTCAGTGTCATTTTTAGTTGTCAGCGTCATTCATTTGTTTGATATTCATCTTAGATAATGGTAGATATTAGACTACGATTAACCCCAAATCAAATCACAGTACTTCGTGAAGCATACAATGAACAAACCTCATACATAGTGTCTTAGGGGAACATCAAACAGATTTCATTTCAATATGATCTCCTGACCCCGCAGCGTGTAATGCACAGTAGTTGTACAGCATCTGTCACGAGCCTTAATAATTGGAATGACCTAATAATACTGCTAGCTGCTTCATGAGGCCGCACAACATGCTTTGATACTCA
>CM067348.1:9354579-9364579 GCA_034190875.2 Urechis unicinctus | reverse complement strand
AATTACACGGGATATTTTTGCCACAATCACCGAAATGACATTTCGTTGGACTGCTCGCTGTGGCTCGTTCAAGGAAGTTAACTACCCTATAAAGTCCTGAAATAAATGAAGATTCTAATGAGAATAGGTTGGTCAAATGAATTCGAGCAAGTTAACGCGCAACAAGAGGGCTCTACAGATAAACCATAATGATTCATCATAGCTTTTATCTTACCCTAGTGATTGACCTCAATTGGCATCACGAAACATCAAGAGTTAAGCGTACGTCGCAGTTTTTTATACAGTGTTTTAGCGACCTAAAATGATTAATATGCTGTCGATAGAATCTACGTATCAAAATCATCAAATGCTTAGTGGAACCTACTACTGGCCAGTGCTGCCGTGTAACGGGTGTTTTGCACTTAGTTGCATTTTGCAATAACTCCTTTTGAGAGCAGAAAACACAACCTTTCTTGTGATACGATCAGGTTATCCAGAAGTGATATACGAAATACAATCCAATTGATTCTGGTTAATTGCCGTGCTATTAACCGGAATCTATTAGATTGCAGAAAGGTTGTGTTTTCTGCTTGTAGCGGTTGATATATAATTCTAGCATCTAAATCTGCGTTGCAACAGTTGAATGGTGCACAAAGCACCAAAGCAACATGCAAATAGTGTGCAAGTGAAATACTAGTAAATCACTGTGATTGATTCAGTGTAAGATTGAGTTTTCGTCCTCATTCACTCTGTTTGATATATATCTTAAAAGATTGAAGACTATGATTAACACCATATCACCAATCGCACGAACATACAATACACTCACCTAATATATGACGTATTTATAGGGACTCCTAACAGATTTTATCTCAGTCTGATCTCCAGACAAAACAGCTGGCAATGTCGCGCGATGGTCGTACTCCTTATGTCGCTAGCCACAATAATTGGACGGACCTTAAGATTCGCCTGCTAGTTTCTTGACGAGGCCCCACAACCTGCCACGAAGTTTACAATCGAAACTGGGAACATGTATTTCCAGTGATGAGCTATCAGATACAGTAATTACTACCTGGCCATGTTTTACGACGTGAATTAGAAAGCACTTTCTGTTTGTACCACTATTAGGGCCAGGGTAAGATTTAAAGTGGCCATAATTCATAAAAGAAGTTCTCCACACGATTTAATTAGTGAAGATTACCTCAACGAGAATGTTTAACTACTAAGTGGTAGCAACATCACGTGATAGACGCGTTCTGTTAATGAGCTACACACAACTGCTGACTTCAGAGATGCAACATGGAAGGCTCACATAATGGATGTTTATCGTCGAGTTGCATCTGTACATATATAGGGATGAGAGGTTGCATGCGTACATATATAGGGACGATATGTTTCAATTTAGTAGTATGTCGTCGACACGGTGGACGTCAGCGTCGGGTGGAAAGGGGTGCTTGAGGATAAGTTGAGGCAATCCTACCTCGTGACTTGATAATAACTGTGCTTTAGTCACTCACTGCTCCAGGCATTCATAAATATCAGGGGGGTTGATGGGACGGAAGCCATTGAAATGATAGCAACACCTGACAGCCTTTTTCGACTGTTGGAAGGCTGGTGGGGTGGTCTAATAAGTGCTAATAGTTATCTGATAACACAAGCATACGGACAATAGAGGCGTCTCTGTGCACGCAGGAGCTAATAGGCCTCCGATCCCCCCACCACACAGTTTAAAAAAAACCAAAGCAACTGTATCACATCCTACGTCCCACGGACATCCATATGTAGGCAATAACAGTGGTGTAATCAATATTTGAGCATTGGCTTGGGTGAAATTATCATTCCTAATTATATAACCTAGCAATTTAATTCAATTAGGATTTGATAAATGCACCATTATAAATAGCTGTGGCCAGCACAAATATTCAATGGCAAAGACAAACATATTTGAGATCGCTCTTTACAGCGACTAGATTATATTTCAGCCAGTTGCTTTTCTGGTTCATTCAATTATGTCTTGGCAAGGACAAGGTAGGCCGGTCATGAAGCTAAATTTGACAGCTCATGGTGGGATGATCTCTTAAGACTATCTTTATAAACCTGCTTTCATTCACAATGAGGTGTCTAAATCAGCTATCGGGGTAATTGTTTCGTCAGTTTAAATATATTTAAATAGCTTTGGTGTGTCTTGGGCGAGGAAAACTGACACTTTGCATAGCACAATTATGAAATGACTTTAGCTCTCCTCGTACGCTGATAAGTTATCAGTCAAATCATAAATAACTCCTTCCTTATAAAGATTGAGGATGAGGTTGCCTTGGTGTAGGGGTTAAATAAAGAAACCCGAGATTGATCGGTATTAATCTGGATGCCGTGTAGGAGTGGAATCAGCTTCGATACCGTCGTCATGTTGAAAGTCTCAGCGTGGGTGAAGATCAAATCCAGCCACCAGTGATTCCAAAATGGCCCACACAGGTTATGTCGGCATAAAAAATCACACTAAGGATGCAACATTCCTGTCTTTTAAATGATAAATATTTTGTCATGAGAAGTCAGTCATCAATGTGGTCTGACATTTTGAAAACAATTTGCTGAGATGATACAAATCCTCAATCACGATTTTATTATCATCTGGCAGGTTATAATCAAGCTTTGACTCCTTCTTTCAAAATGCTAAGGGTTGTAATGCTTTGCATAGGCTGCAAACAGAAGTACATTGGTTGTTAGGAATATTTGGTTTCCAGCATAAAAGTGTTTCATTAAGTTAAATAGGTGATATTTGACGCAGCTGATTATGCTTGGCCTTCTTAATACATGTGCTCAAATTGTGTGAACCTATCAAATCACCGGGAGTGAAAATATTGCTTCATATCCCTTTTTTTACCCACCTATTTGTTTGTGTATCAGCTACAGACTACCAAATGGGACCTGACACATTAACGCAAGAAAAACGATAGTTAGTGGTCTTCCTCTGGCACTGAGACATCATTTTATCCTCCGCCTCAGCTGGCACATGTTATACATGTTTACTTCTTTCCGAACGTTATGAATACTGTATCTTGTAATTGTTTTGCATTTGCAAATAATTCTCACATTTATTGTTTAAACATTGAGGTTGCAATAAATTGTTAATTCCCATACTAGTTACATGAACGAGAAAGAGTGGAAAAGGGTTGGAGGACGTCTGCTTGCCTGGAGATAGACATATTCCTCATCCTGTTCTTGTCTTCTCAGTAATGAATACTTATTTCAAAATGCTTTTTGCATAACAGTATTGTACAACAATTTATCTTAATCGCGGCTGTTTACAGTCGGCATTTGAACAGTTTATTATGACACAGATGGTGAATTGTGGACAAGATGCTGCAGTTCAAATGTCATAATGATCGTTCAAATGTAGCTAAATCGATTATAAATCTTTTTTCCTGCCAGCCATTCTGTCATGTTATTTTTCAAACCCTTATTACCTTCCATGCACCTACAGTTAATACATTCAGCTCTTTTTGGCAACATTAACGGTGTCATACAGTTAGTGAGCATTGTGAAACACTGTGAGAAACTCAGCTATTCGAGTGTGGTGATAAAGCTAACGAAACAATTTACTGCGTCCTTTTCTGGCAAATCATACACTAACAGGTGCAATTTGCACTCCAACACGAATTTGCATATCACTACATTAGTAGATATAGACGAAATATGCGACCTGTAACAACGAGCACTTGCAGCTGCAAGATTCTGCTACCATTTTTAAGTAATGCAGTTAGCATTCAATGATTTAATCATATAAGCAAATTGAAGCCTTCAGAATTAGGGTCAGTTGGACATTATTCATGTACCATAGAGCCATAGACACACCATGTTATATTATTGGACACTTTCAAAGCGTTTGATCGACTTAATTTCATGCGATTACTTGTTTTATTACAAGAGCGTTGTATATGTGCTATGACTGCAAAACTCCTAGTAAACATGTATACGCAGCGTTAAGTGTTAAGTGGAACAATAGCTTCGCTAACAATTTTAATTGTACTAATAGAGTCAAACAAGGGGCTGTTTTGTTTCCCATGTTATTCGATGTATATATCGACGAACTATTGTCACGGCTCTCTAAATGGGGAATCGGGTGCCATGTTGGTCACCATTATGCTGGTGCACTGAGCTATGCTGACGACGTCGCTCTCATTGCTCCTTCTTTGACTGCGGCTAGGTCAATGCTTCAATAATGCGAAGTGTTTGCTGAATAATATAATGTTACATTCAGCGCATAAAAGAGCAATTTTTTGCTTTTTAATTGTCAAACGCGCGATGTGAATCTACAATTAAAAGTGAATGTATATTTCATTTGTAGCTAGTAGGCCACTATTGTTTCAAAAGACTAAATATTATGAATGATTTTGTATAGGCTGTGCCTTTTGTATCACGAATGTCTCAAATTAACTTAATACTGCAATGACTTACGACCAAGCCAATACTTTTAATAAAATTGCAAGCATGCTTATTCTACAGAACATTGATCAAGAGAGAATTTTGTAAATTCCAAGCTTTGTGTGGTCCGTCAATTTGACTATATTTCTAATGTTTCGCACAAAGATATCAATGTTACACTTAACTTTATTTCCACATTATGATTGCACTTGTATCTGTACCATGCGTGCAAAATAAATGCAATCAATATCATTATAGTAAGCGAGCAATTGATCAGCTCACGAGAAGCGTAGATGAAGGCATTAAAGCACTATCTAATAAATGCTGACAACAGTGGAGATATGCCGAATGTCATATGACCGACTGTCAGTGCATAACGGTAAATGTTAATCTGTCATTCTGCAGTCTCATCTGGCGTGTAGATCAATCAAAATGCTATTATATCCCCCGTCACTGTTTTTTACCTGCTAAAACATGCTGCTTCTTGTTTGTTTTAACTTTTATGTACCAAACAGCCTGTTGTATCAATTGTGATATCATCAGACAAATCATTCAAAGTTTTCTTAACAAGCTCGAGCTAGTTTTGCATACATGCAGGCATACACACATACGTACACATACATACATTCAGGCATACATGCATACATACATACATACATACATACATACATACATACATACATACATACATACATACACATACATACATACATACATACATACATACATACATACATACATACATACATACATACATACATACATACATACATACATACATACATACATACATACATACATACACATACATACATACACATACATACATACATACACATACATACATACATACATACATACATACACACACACATACATACATACATACATACATACATACATACATACATACATACATACATACATACATACATACATACATACATACATACATACATACATACATACATACATACATACATACATACATACATACATACATACATACATTCATACACTTATATAAACATAACAAACTGCAAACGCCAGCGTCAATCGCTTGGGTTGTTCAAATGATCCTCAACCCTTCCGGATTTCGGAAGCAAATAACGGCTATGCCTGGGTAATGATCAAGTTGCATAAGCTATGCTTTGCTTAATCTCCCTATTATGCAGGCCGCCATTTTTTTTTGCTAAACTGCGACCTCACTGCTCATTTATCGTAAGTTGAACATCATATATAGCCCTGCAAGGTTGAATGAAGGCAGCCAATGAGTCTACTTCTTGACGTGCAGACGACACATTGCCATACCTTACCCCCGCATCTTATTTCTGTGTAACATCTAACGTCGGAAGAATCTCGATGCACCGTCCTTTCCTCCTCTTAACACACCTCAGAACGCTAACGCAATGCAAGACTTGATGTTGTTCCTCCAATCACAGTGCCAATGTTAACCTCTTGCCTGGACATCACAGCGCCACCCTGGCGTCTACGGGAAGCCATATCATTATGTCGTCGCCTGCATGCCACACGCTAATGCACATTTGATAACCAAGTCTTGTTATTTCTTGACGGCAATGACATTTTACTAGCCGGGGGTGACGTATCTTGGTCGGGTCACGAGATTGACCGGGGCACATGAAGATTGATCGATATTAAAAGCCTCTTGTGTCCATTGCAGTTATCACAGCCATACAGTAATGCGTTGTTTCATGTCTTTCACTCCAGCCATAAACAATAGTAAACACAGCGAAGACTACTTCATACTGTCTCTAACCCCGTAATCGATTTCCTGCACGGATGGAAATTCAAGCATGAACAGCTATGCTGTGACTATGCTACACATATTATAAAATATAGCTGTACATGTAGAGCCTTTACTCTGTGGTTCATATACTGATCGCGTCACAGGTGCAGATTAAGAAGGTGCGTCTGAGGCTGCCAATAGCTAACATCCCCGTCGCGGCCTTGAGCAACACAGCTGAGGTGATGAACGACGAAAAACCAGACACGTTTGGTCAATATGCTATCGCGTCTCACACGATTTTGTCCGATCGAATCCAGGGGTTCAAATAGGCGGGTTCTGAGGACCGTTGTCCCTATAAATACCTTAGTACCCCTAACTATTCTGATTTGGGGATTCCGGATTGACCCCGTGGTTTTCCTCCTTCCCTCTCAATTGGCGACTAGATTTTAAACTTAAGCATTAGCCTTTTGCGTCGTAATCACGTCAAGAAGCTGCGTTGGACACATTTTACTGGTAACTAGCCGAGGCGCAAAATTCTTACACCTGCTTAGCCGCATTTACTGCACTACACTGTTGCCGGGAAGGCGCAAAGTTCTGATTGCCAAGGTCGCCAAGACTCTGCAGGTCTCACCAAGACTTACCGTAGCTAATTCTACGATCAGGAACACTGAAATCCATCTCATAATCATAGGCGCCGAAAAATGGAAAATCTCCGACATATCCGGTAGGTGAACCCATCATCACAGACAGCTGGGGCTTAGTGAGGTATCTTGGCAATATATCTCATATTTACAGATCCCAGACAGATACATTACATTACACAGGTCAGATTTGATAATGCTGCCAATTGCAGATTCCACCCGTCATTCCCTTATTTAGATCATTTAGGTATCTCGTTCAGCCTGCAACATGCTTAAATCTAAAATCTTCCTTTAAACGTGAATAAATAATGGGAGAAAAATACCAAGACGAGGGAAAAGAGGCGATCTGTCGCCTGACATGAGGTCTCACATAGGACATATGCGATTTACTGCTGCTTAAAATTCTTCAATGTTCTATATTTGCTTGGTATATTTTAATGCACAATCTTACACTAACGATAGCTTAAGGTTCAGTTGAACTGCAAATAGAAGTGCATTTCATATCGGGCAGGGTTTAGGAAGCATATTCAGCAATGCTTTAAGGGCCGTTAAAGAAATCTGCAATTTCTGGTAAACCTATCAGCGTCGTTAGCTTGCTTGTTCCGTCACTGCAGTTCGATTGCTGGTTTTTGTTCGAAGCTTCCCTGTGTGGCGCCGAGAACATGTTCGCAATACAAATTGCATGCTCCGGATATTAAAAAGTGCAAACAGACCATAATGTTGTATTGTAACGAGTGCAAAGGTTTGAGATCACATATATCATAAATTGTGTAGAAGTGTATTACATTCGTTTACTGCCTTTCTGCATGTCTATTTTCGAGTCCAAGCGGTCCGCATAATGCAGGGCTTTTAAGGTGGTGACACCCCTCCCCCACCATCCCTACATTATCATTACATTTCCGGTTACCGCTTGAGCGTGCTGTTACCAGGGGCAAACTATGACATGTCACTCCACAGCAGCTTCTTGTTGCGTCCTGTAGGGATCGTAGTCCAATGATGAATAGCAAACAAAATGAATGACGATGAAATCCAAACTAACATTGAATCAATCCTTTCACATAATAAATGCAAATTGATTTTGTACTTTGTCCACAATTCGATTGCTACAACACAGATTTCGATGTTGCATTATTTATCAAAAGCTACTTGCACAAAACAGAACTGTTCCTGTAATACGATCAAGTAATCCCGAAGAGAATTTAGAAATACCATCCAATTTAATGTGGCAAATAATAGGGCCGAGATATTAAATGAACAAGTTTCTTTGTCTCCAAAGACATAAAATCTATAATCTTAAGCAAAATCTGAAATTTATGAGTTATAGCACGCTCGCACTTTACACGAGTAGCTTCGGATCCGACCAGATATATTTGTGGCTACAATAGCTATTTCATTATCTGCTCATCGCAATGGAGAAGATTAGAAAAAACATTTAAAGAAGATTTATCGTATTCATAAAAAACTAGAAATCTAATGGCAAAAATTGTTTTTTTTCATTACAGTCATTGGTCCATTGGCATTATAAACGCAAACTGCTAGAAATAAACATGTCGTTTATCAATGGAGATGCGCTAACTTCAGGGTAGTTATCAGCCGTTAATGACCTTTGGTAAATAACATATTCCGTGGTTGCCCCATTTACAGTGCAATGCTCGAGACCTCATGTGCTTAGCAAAGCTGGTGCCGATGTAGGAAGACTTGGCATTCTGCCGAAATGGCCGCTGTGGTAGCAATCAGCTATTGATTGCATGGAAAGCATATGACCGACAAAAACACGTGTTATATGTATGTTCCCACAAAAAGCGTTCTAACTGCTATAAAATGTCATTATCTAACAGTATTGCATGAACATTGTCATTTGGTTGACGCCATTAAAAGCTTGCGCTTTTGTTAATCCTATTAAGGCGCTAGTGTAATCGGAAATATCATATTGGCGTGGTGATGCTATGTTAGATAACTGACAACAGTCCTAATTGCTTTATCAGGTCAAAAATGACACATGAAAAGGGATTCTACGGCAGATTGAAAACTTCTGCATACAATTTGGATGTTGCAATATCAGCGCATCATCGAGGTAAATTGAAATCATATCCGTACCATTTTAGGCTCGAAACATGAGAGATAGCGTGGTTTACATGTCCTCAGTTTACGTAAAGCAATATGGTGCATGCAAAGTAAGACTTGCAAGTGCAAAAATAGTTAATATATTTGCTGAGTAGAGAAGGCATGCATTACTGTCACATGTGGTGTGCAGAGGGAGGCAGCAGTAATCTTGTCACGCAGGGCACTCCTCCTTCGGAAATTACTAAAAGCACAGTTATCATCAACCACTCTACTCCCAACCCCCACCCAACCACCAACACGGCAGATGAGATGAGCTCTAATGACAACTTATCGACAAGTCTTAATCGTGCTGAATAGAAAAAGGAGTTAACGGCTATTATGTTATATAGCCCTGGAGACATTATTGAGTAGCAGGTTATTAAATAGCTATGGTAGTCATATATATATCTAGTCGGATACGAAGAGTCGGTTTGTTAATGGCGCCCATGTCTGAAATTGCATGACTCAGCGCATCAGCTTAATGTATAGCTTCGATGCCCTCGAGGACATAAAAAAAAATCGCTGTTTATTCCATCATGACGACTGATTCATTTGATATATCTGCCTTGAAATTAACCGAAATCACTTGGATTGGATTTCGTATATCACTTCCGGATAACCTGATAACAAGAACGGTTGTGTTTTCTGGCCGTAGCGGTTGATATATAATGCCTATATTTAATCTGCGTTATAACAGTTAATTGGTGCGCAACGAAGGAAAGCAACTTGCAAATAGTGTGCAAGTGAATTAACAGCAAATCACCGTGATTGATTCAGTGTAAGATTGAGTTTTTGTCGTCATTCATACTGTTTGATATATAACCTAGAAGAGGGTAGATTTTAGACTATGATTAACACCATATTTAATTACAAGACTTCTGGGCGCATACAATTAGCACACTTTTATATGATGTCTTTACAGGGACTCCTAACAGATGTCATCTCCAGACCAAGCAGCTTGTAATGCAACCATATGTTCGTACAGCTTCTATCACAAACCATAGTACTTTAACGCAACCTACCATGATATTCATTTCAATGTCCACACCTCAAGTGTCTTCTAATAATGGGCCAGGTCATACCAAGAAAAACACTTGGTTCCATTAGG
>CM067348.1:9322621-9346774 GCA_034190875.2 Urechis unicinctus | reverse complement strand
AATGAGAGTTCAAACACCGGCCATTAAAGACCAAGTCTTAAATATATAAAGGTGTCCTTTAACGCATGGAGATTATTTCCATATCACTGTCATATCAGTAAGTTTCGGGATCTCAAACCATTAAAATGTTGCAGAACAATAATGCACTTAATGATCTGTTTGCAACAAGCAAAATGCACCAGGACGATGTTATGCATAAAATAAAATGGCCCAAACAAGGAGGCCAAGTCCCCAAACGCCACGCTTGAGCTAGCAAGACGATGAATAACGAGCATGGTTAGCGGAAATAAATTGTTATAACTGTGGTTAGGCATTTTCTATTGAGTCAACTATGAACCTATGCGATTGGTCATTGTGATATATATATATATATATATATATATATATATATATATATATATATATATATATATATATATATATATATATGTGTGTGTGTGTGTGTGTGTGTGTGTGTGTGTGTGTGTGTGTGTGTGTGTGTGTGTGTGTGTGTGTGTGTGTGTGTGTGTGTGTGTGTGTGTGTGTGTGTGTGTGTGTGTGTGTGTGTGTGTGTGTGTGTGTGTGTGTGTGTGTGTGTGTGTGTGTGTGTGTGTGTGTGTGTGATATATGAAAGAGCAACCGATTCTGATAGCGTGGGCTCAAACGTGCTCAATATGATATTGGCTACATTTTGCAATTCAGCTGCACTACAAGCTACACATAAAACTCATCTAACGTTAGGTGGCCAGGAATAAGTCAGAGGCAGACAGTAATTGATTGCCAGCATTAAGATTGTGGGTTCGTGTCGCATCTCCTTTTCCGAGTCAAAACACTTAAAAAGACAGGATCTGTTATTCGCTTCCTGCCAGCTTCAATAAGTTATTAATGTGTGTATATATATATATATAAATATATATATATATATATATATATATATTTTAATAAGATATTAATGTGTGTGTATATATATATATATCTAGATATATATATATCTATATCTATATAGATCTCTCTCCTAGGATATCGTGGACAATTTTTTTAAGTACATTTTAACTATAGTTATTTTTTAAACGTTAATTCTGCATACCTTTGATAATGTAATAATAAACTTTAATGCAAATAAAATCTTTTTGCTGATTATTAGTCCTAGTATATACTTTTGGTTTTCTAAAGGTCGTCCACGAATGGTAAAAATACTAATTTATACGTATGAATCAAACCTTTTGTGCCAATATATATTTGCGTATATTTGCGGAATACAGAAATTTTAAAATACTTTTCCGTCATTATGGATATGAATTATAATATTTGTTGTAGAGATCTGATCATAATGAGCCATTAGCCACGTTTTGCTAACTTATTCAAAGTTGTAAATAGACGAATAATGAGAAAAAATAGTTTTTCGGTGTTACAATTTAAAAAAAAATTCAAATCTTTAAAAACTTAAGATTAACATATTCTACGCTCATGTTTAAACATTATTTTGACCATTTTCCTCGAAAAGGGTTTATTTTCCTATAGTATGCAAGGTTGCAATCAAAAAGCGGCAAGATAGGAACACATATTTTAATATGCTTATTAGAGTGAAAATATATGTCTTTCATTTAGTGAATGTAGTTTTGCTGCGAATTTTTGGTAATCTTGGTTTTTGTTCGTTATATAAAAGTCTCTCGATTAACTAGTCATACTTCTGATATGCATTCTGATGAAATTCGATTGAACAAGTTGTTTGAACATGACGAATACTCGAGCGTTACCAAATAAAATCTGGCTTCATACCACCACTCAACGGCGTTGATAGATTGACAACAGGTCGGTAATATCGAGTGTGCTCTACCCATTCTTTATGTTGCTACAATGTCAGAGGTCTGACCTTAATACCAACAGCTCTTCCTTCACATGGATAGCTTAACGTCTGGGTGGATGGCAGACTCTTTCGTAATAATTTGACATATTTGCAATATGTTCTGGTCTGACTTTCACCATTTGCAATGTTAAATTCATGTGTGGTCTAATGTATTGTGTCAAATTTCACCAACGCCATAAATTGGTGCTTACTTTGTCTGATCGCTCTAACATTCCACAGATGATCTTATTCTGGAAATGCCTTATCAGAGCTCACGGCAGAGTTAACGACATACATGATTATACCCTATTTATAGCACTTGCAGACGCAGTAGAATTTATGGTGTCATATCAATGGAATTGTTCCCTAATCATGAAGCGATGCACATTGCCGACAGCGTACTAAAAAAAAACAGCTAAGTAGTACTTAATTTTCTTCATCATACTAGCCATAGTTTTATTTTGCGAATATCATCAGATTTCAGCCTGCACGAATCTTATGACCTACGCCTTTTGTTGTATCCTTCCGGTAAATTGATTGTACGATGGGTCAGAGACTTTCTGTTTCAATGAACCTCGCGTCCTTGTTGCTGTTGTTAACTTGGCGTTGTCATAACGCCAAGTTATGGCGATCGGCCCGGTATGTATGTTTGTTAACTTGGCGTAATCATAACGCCAAGTTACGTTGGTCAGTCGCGTTTGTAAGTTTGTTTGTTTGTTTGTAAACAATTTTTTGTTTCGTGATACAGGTCGCAATTTGTGATATTTTCCATCGATTTTTTCTTCAATCGCTAGGCATGAATGATGCACAGAGCCGAGATGTTTTGTTTTGACCTTGACCCAAAACTAACGTCAAGGTCATCAAATAAGTGAAAACTAGTATCTCAAATAACTCCGTTAATAATGGTCGGATTGTTACATAATTTACATCATCGTGTAGCTCATTCTAACTGCAAACTTTTTCTAATTACATATTGGACCATCTAACCAACGGTTTCCCAAGCGCCCCAGGTCGAAAAATCGTGGTATCGGTCAGAATGACAACATAAGTTTCATGAATATTTTGAGCGCCTATAAAACCGTCAATACATGTCCGATAATGATAAAAATTGGGTCACATGTGCTCCATGACAGCTTAAGTCGGATCCACAGATTTCATGAGTGTCGATGACGTCACTTCCGGTCACGAAAGCATCAAAGTTTATAAAAAATGACACAAGTTCAATGCTCAATATGTCCATGCTTTACAATTAAATATCAATACAGTCAACATATTCTGAAAGTGTAATGTAATTGTAAACTTTTTCTAAATATACTTAGTTGTAAATAATGCATCGTAAAAAAAATCGTAGCATGTCAAAAATTTCTGGTAGCCAAAATCTCTAAACTTATTAATTTCGCAATAGATTCATTAATTATGGTCCGATCGTAACAAAATTTACATTTTCTGAAAGCTGATGGAATTACCAAACTTTCATAATTGACATATGCAATCAATGTATTTGTCTATTTCAAAGCGCGTTGAGTTGAAAAAACAAATTTCACTCAGTAAATTTTCGTCAAATTTTCGATTGCTAATAAAATCGTAAATATCAGTTCAATGGCGATAAAAATTAAATCAGATGTTGACATCAACAGCGCGAATCTAATCCGCAAAATTTATTGATATCGGTTGCGTCACTTCCGGTTTCGAACGAATCAAAGCAAAAACGGTACTCAAATCTGAAGTTATAGCGTCGTTCGTCCGACGTGAATGGTCGTATCGTAAATTTGTCTGCGCTCGAGGGAAGCCCATTCAATTCTGAACATAGGTGTAAAATTTTCTGCTCAAAATATATGACAGTTCTCGCATAAAGTAAGTTTGAAGTACAGTGGGTGTCATTTCTGATGGCTCGGCGCTGGCTTGTTTACAACAGCCTGCCTCTCGCGCTGAACAAAGGAATCTGCTCTCGGTTCGGGGTGCGCGGGGCGCGTGGCGCGGCAAGTACGGCAGGCCGCGGTACTATTAAATATGAAAATATGCTTTTCCTTGTGTCAGCCTCTGAATCATAGTTTATCGATAAATCTAGAGTAACTTGGTCAATTTTGGGTCAATATTGAAATTTTCAAAAGTTTCCGACACTGTTAGCCAAGTTCACCCATGTCCTCATGGGCATCTCGGATGTTTGGATGTTTGTTTGGATGTTAGTTAACATTTTTTTGTTTCGCGATACAGGTCGCAATTTTTGATATTATCAATTGATTGTTTTCTTCAATCGCTAGGCGTGAAAATGCGCAGAACCGAGAGGTTTTGTTTTGACCTTGACCTAAAACTAAGGTCAAGGTCATCGAATAAGTGAAAAACTAGTATCTCAAATAACTCCGTTAATAATGGTCGGATTGTTACATAATTTACATCATCGTGTAGCTCATTCTAATTGCAAACTTTTTCTTATGACATACACGGCCATCCAACCAACGGTTTTCCCAAGCGCCCCAGGTCGAAAAATCGTGGTATCGGTCAGAATGACAACATAAGTTTCATGAATATTTTTAGCGCCTATAAAACCGTCAATACATGTCTGATAATGACAAAAATTGGGTCACATGTGCTCCATGACAGCTTAAGTCGGATCCATAGATTTCATGAATGTCGGTGACGTCACTTCCGGTCACGAAAGCATCAAAGTTTATAAAAAAATGACACAAGTTCAATGCTCAATATGTCCATGCTTTACAATTAAATATCAATACAGTCAACATATTCTGAAAGTGTAATGTAATTGTAAACTTTTTCTAAATATACTTAGTTGTAAATAATGCATCATAAAAAAAATCGTAGCATGTCGAAAATTTCTGGTAGCCAAAATCTCTAAACTTATTAATTTCGCAATAGATTCATTAATTATGGTCCGATCGTAACAAAATTTACATTTTCTGAAAGCTGATGGCAATTACCAAACTTTCATAATTGACATATGCAATCAATATATTTGTCGTTTTCAAAGCGCGTTGAGTTGAAAAAAGCAAATTTCACTCAGTAAATTTTCGTCAAATTTTCGATTGCTAATAAAATCGTAAATATCAGTTCAATGGTGATAAAAATAAATCAGATGTTGACATCAACAGCGCGAATCTAATCCGCAAAATTTATTGATATCGGTTTGCGTCACTTCCGGTTTCGAACGAATCAAAGCAAAAAAACAGTACTCAAATCTAAAGTTATAGCGTCGTTCGTCCGACGTGAATTGTCGTATCGTAAATTTGTCGGCGCTCGAGGGAAGCCCATTCAATTCTGAACACAGGTGTAAAATTTTCTGCTCAAAATATATGACAGTTCTCTCATAAAGTAAGTTTGAAGTACAGTGGGTGTCATTTCTGATGGCTCGGCGCTGGCTTGTTTACTACAGCCTGCCTCTCGCGCTGAACAAAGGAATTTGCTCTCGGCGCGGGGTGCGTGGCGCGGCAAGTATGGCAGGCCGCGGTACTATTAAATATGAAAATATGCTTTTCCTAGTGTCAGCCTCAGAATCATAGTTTATCGATAAATCTAAAGTAACTTGGTCAATTTTGGGTCAATATTGAAATTTTCAAAAGTTTCCGACACTGTTAGCCAAGTTCACCCATGTCCTCATGGGCATCTCGTGGCGATCACACCGGTGTATGTATGTTTGTATGTATGTATGTATGTTTGTTAACCTTTTTTTTGTTTCGCGATACAAGTCGCAGTTTTTGAAATTTTCCAATTTTTTCTTCACCCATCGCTAGGCGTCAATGATGCGCAGAACCGAGAGGTTTTATTTTGACCTTGACTTAAAACTAAGGTCAGGGTCATTGTATGAGTGAAAAAACTAGTACCTCGAATAACTCCGTTAAAAATGGTCGGATCGTTACAAACTTTACAACATCGTGTAGCTCATTCAAATTGCAAACTTTTTCTAATGACATATTTGGGCGATCCAAAAACCAACGGTTTTCCCAAGTACCCCAGGTCGAAAAAATCGTGGTATCGGTCAGAATGACAACATGAGTTTCATGGAATATTTTGAGCGCCTATAAAACCGGTCAATACATGTCCGATAATGATTAAAATTGGGTCACCATCACAGATTTCATGAGTGTCGATGACGTCACTTCCGGTCACGAAAGCATCAAAGTTTATAAAAAATGACACAAGTTCAATGCTCAATATGTCCATGCTTTACAATTAAAATATCAATACAGTCAACATATTCTGAAAGTGTAATGTAATTGTAAACTTTTTCTAAATATACTTAGTTGTAAATAATGCATCGTAAAAAAAATCGTAGCATGTCAAAAATTTCTGGTAGCCAAAATCTCTAAACTTATTAATTTCGCAATAGATTCATTAATTATGGTCCGATCGTAACAAAATTTACATTTTCTGAAAGCTGATGGAATTACCAAACTTTCATAATTGACATATGCAATCAATGTATTTGTCTATTTCAAAGCGCGTTGAGTTGAAAAAACAAATTTCACTCAGTAAATTTTCGTCAAATTTTCGATTGCTAATAAAATCGTAAATATCAGTTCAATGGCGATAAAAATTAAATCAGATGTTGACATCAACAGCGCGAATCTAATCCGCAAAATTTATTGATATCGGTTGCGTCACTTTCCGGTTTCGAACGAATCAAAGCAAAAAAACGGTACTCAAATCTGAAGTTATAGCGTCGTTCGTCCGACGTGAATGGTCGTATCGTAAATTTGTCTGCGCTCGAGGGAAGCCCATTCAATTCTGAACATAGGTGTAAAATTTTCTGCTCAAAATATATGACAGTTCTCGCATAAAGTAAGTTTGAAGTACAGTGGGTGTCATTTCTGATGGCTCGGCGCTGGCTTGTTTACAACAGCCTGCCTCTCGCGCTGAACAAAGGAATCTGCTCTCGGTTCGGGGTGCGCGGGGCGCGTGGCGCGGCAAGTACGGCAGGCCGCGGTACTATTAAATATGAAAATATGCTTTTCCTTGTGTCAGCCTCTGAATCATAGTTTATCGATAAATCTAGAGTAACTTGGTCAATTTTGGGTCAATATTGAAATTTTCAAAAGTTTCCGACACTGTTAGCCAAGTTCACCCATGTCCTCATGGGCATCTCGGATGTTTGGATGTTTGTTTGGATGTTAGTTAACATTTTTTTGTTTCGCGATACAGGTCGCAATTTTTGATATTATCAATTGATTGTTTCTTCAATCGCTAGGCGTGAAAAATGCGCAGAACCGAGAGGTTTTGTTTTGACCTTGACCTAAAACTAAGGTCAAGGTCATCGAATAAGTGAAAAACTAGTATCTCAAATAACTCCGTTAATAATGCTCGGATTGTTACATAATTTACATCATCGTGTAGCTCATTCTAATTGCAAACTTTTTCTTATGACATACACGGCCATCCAACCAACGGTTTTCCCAAGCGCCCCAGGTCGAAAAATCGTGGTATCGGTCAGAATGACAACATAAGTTTCATGAATATTTTTAGCGCCTATAAAACCGTCAATACATGTCTGATAATGACAAAAATTGGGTCACATGTGCTCCATGACAGCTTAAGTCGGATCCATAGATTTCATGAATGTCGGTGACGTCACTATCGGTCACGAAAGCATCAAAGTTTATAAAAACTGACACAAGTTCAATGCTCAATATGTCCATGCTTTACAATTAAATATCAATACAGTCAACATATTCTGAAAGTGTAATGTAATTGTAAACTTTTTCTAAATATACTTAGTTGTAAATAATGCATCATAAAAAAAATCGTAGCATGTCGAAAATTTCTGGTAGCCAAAATCTCTAAACTTATTAATTTCGCAATAGATTCATTAATTATGGTCCGATCGTAACAAAATTTACATTTTCTGAAAGCTGATGGCATTACCAAACTTTCATAATTGACATATGCAATCAATATATTTGTCGTTTTCAAAGCGCGTTGAGTTGAAAAAGCAAATTTCACTCAGTAAATTTTCGTCAAATTTTCGATTGCTAATAAAATCGTAAATATTAGTTCAATGGTGATAAAAATTAAATCAGATGTTGACATCAACAGCGCGAATCTAATCCGCAAAATTTATTGATATCGGTTGCGTCACTTCCGGTTTCGAACGAATCAAAGCAAAAACAGTACTCAAATCTAAAGTTATAGCGTCGTTCGTCCGACGTGAATTGTCGTATCGTAAATTTGTCGGCGCTCGAGGGAAGCCCATTCAATTCTGAACACAGGTGTAAAATTTTCTGCTCAAAATATATGACAGTTCTCTCATAAAGTAAGTTTGAAGTACAGTTGGTGTCATTTCTGATGGCTCGGCGCTGGCTTGTTTACTAAAGCCTGCCTCTCGCGCTGAACGAAGGAATTTGCTCTCGGCGCGGGGTGCGCGGGGCGCTTGGCGCGGCAAGTATGGCAGGCCGCGGTACTATTAAATATGAAAATATGCTTTTCCTAGTGTCAGCCTCAGAATCATAGTTTATCGATAAATCTAAAGTAACTTGGTCAATTTTGGGTCAATATTGAAATTTTCAAAAGTTTCCGACACTGTTAGCCAAGTTCACCCATGTCCTCATGGGCATCTCGTGGCGATCACACCGGTTTGTATGTTTGTATGTATGTATGTATGTTTGTTAACCTTTTTTTTGTTTCGCGATACAAGTCGCAGTTTTTGAAATTTTCCAATTTTTTCTTCACCCATCGCTAGGCGTCAATGATGCGCAGAACCGAGAGGTTTTATTTTGACCTTGACTTAAAACTAAGGTCAGGGTCATTGTATGAGTGAAAAACTAGTACCTCGAATAACTCCGTTAAAAATGGTCGGATCGTTACAAACTTTACACCATCGTGTAGCTCATTCAAATTGCAAACTTTTTCTAATGACATATTTGGCGATCCAACCAACGGTTTTCCCAAGCGCCTAAGGTCGAAAAAAAGTGGTATCGGTCCAAATGGCAACAAAAGTTTCATGAATATGTTGAGCGCCTATCAGATATCATTTGTTGTGATCCGCGATACAGGTCGCAATTTTTAAAATTTAAAAGAACCGAGAGGTTTTGTTGTGACCTTGACCTGAAACTAAGGTCAAGGTCATCGAATAAGTGAAAATCTAGTACCTCGAATAACTCCGTTAATAATGGTCGGATCGTTACATACTTTACACCATCGTGTAGCTCATTTAAATTGCTAACTTTTTCTAATGACATATACGGCAATCCAACCAATGGTTTACCCAAGCGCCTAAGGTCGAAAAAACGTGGTATCGGTCCAAATGGCAACATAAGTTTCATGAATATTTTGAGCGCCTATAAAATCGTCAATACATGTCCGATTGTAATAAAAATTGGTTCACATGTTTTCCGCAGCATACCAAGACGTATCCTAAAATATCATAAATGTCGATGACGTCACTTCCGGTTGCAATAGCATCAAAGTTTTCAAAAAATGCTCAATACGTCCATGCTTTAGAATTCCATTTAAAAACAGTTTAGATATTCTGAAAGTGTAATGTAATTGTAAACTTTTTCTAAATATACTTAGTTGTAAATAATGCATTGTTAAAAAAATTGTAGCAGGTCGAAAATTTCTGGTAACCAAAATCTCTCAACTTATTTATTTCGCTATAAATTCACTAATTATCGTCCGATCGTAACAAAATTAACATTTTCTGAAAGCTGATACAACTGCCAAACTTTGGTTTTGACATATGCTGTCAAAATATTCGTCGTTTTCAAAGCGCGTTGCGTTGAAAAAACAAATTTCACTCAGTAAATTTTCGTCAAATTTTCGATTGCTAATAAAATCGTAAATATCAGTTCTATAATCATAAAAATCTGCTCAGCTGTTGTCATTGACAGCACGAATCGTGTTCTATTGAAATTAGATGAAATAATTGTTGTGGAACGAAAATTCGGCAAAAAATTATGTACGTGTACTGGATTTGAACACCGGCCTCTGGCATGGAAGTCTAAAACTATGCCGCTAAGCCACGCGGCCTAGCACACAGATCTCTATTGTTATATATATATCATATGTATAACAGGTGCCAACAACAGCTAAACACTCAACATGATTGATAAATCCTTAGTAATTTTGTTAATTATAGGTTGATACAGATTTTTTATTGCTTAATGTTGTTTGGCTTCTGAATGAATGTTTAAGGTTGATAGTTTCACAAAGGTCACCGCTGCTGCCAGCTCGCTTTGCGTAAAGCCGGCAAGCAGCAATACGGACCAGGCCAATTCACTGTAAAAATGAATGTCCTCTAAAAAAATTTGCATATCGATGCAACACACAGCAAACGAAACCATGCCAGTCAATACTTCTTTATCACCCTTGGTTATCGATGGTTCCCATTAGACATCTTAACGATGATAACGTACCTTATGATTTTTTATTTCCCTCTCGTGCTACACAAACAAGAGGCCCGTAGATACATGGGGAAACCATGAGGCCCATGGGCAAATTTCAAAATCGGCCCACTAATTCATCTTATTGTATATATTATAACGTAATGATGATTATTGTACGATCGTAAACAAATTAACATTTTCTAAAAGCTGATATAATTACCTAACTTTGATATTTGACATATGCTATCAAAATATTCGTCGTTTTCAAAGTGCGTTGAGTTGAAAAGCAAATTTCACTTTGTCACTTTTCGTCAAATTTTCGTTTGTTTATAAAATAGTAAACATCAGTTCAATAGTCTTAAAAATCTGCTCAGCTGTTGCCATTGATGTCATCGACATCACGAATCGTCTTCTCATGAATTCAGATGAAATAATTGTTGTGGCACGAAAATTGGGAAAAAATATAGCTTGTTTTATGGCACGGAAATCTAAATCACTGACGCTACGCCACGCGGCATAACACAGTTGTGTAGTTATTTGTATGTAGCATAAGTATTCTACGTGCCAACGACAGCTAATCCCTCAACATCGTTGATAAATCCATAGTAGCTTGGTTAATTATAGGTCGATACGGATTTGTTATTGCTTAACGTTGATAAGGTTGATTGTCTCACAAAGGTCGCCGCTGCTGCGTGCTCGCCTTGCGGGACGCCGGCAAGTAGCAGCACGGACCAGTCCAATTGACTGTCACAATGTATGTAGGATATAGAGCGCGTTTACACTCTGCTTCGTTGTAAATTCTATGAACATCGCTGATATTATTACTTACACTAACAACCATATATATAGTTTCAGGCAAATTTATCATATTTAACGTGTCTGTATACAATAGCCTACATGCAAACATCGTTAGAAAACAACCCAAACCCCTTGAATTGGGCGATTCCAACCATGATTGTTTTAGTAACCAGCAACACCCATGACATGATCAATTTTGCAAGGTGCATGTACGGACTAGGTATCTGCTTTCAGATACGAAGGTAACCATATTAAACCGGGTCGTTTTACCTGTCATTCTTGAACACTTCCTCTTTTGAATCATACCCGGTTGGTATTCTGGTTCAGGAAAACGTCCCTGATACAGGTGGCCAAATTACCCCATATACCTATGGGCGTCTGGCTGTTATTGTAATCACACCTACCAGCCAGTAACTGAAGTAGAGTTTCTAGTGTCCAACAAATTAATTAACGGATATCTCTTTAAGAGTGAAGAATTTTGTTGCCAAGGTGAGTCAGACCATATATCGCAGAGGGCTGGGCGCAGTATCGCAACCGTAGGCAGATGAAAATGTTGGGTATGCAGAGAGGGTAAGCCACCCAGCCACAGGCACTCAAGTCAAGTCATTAAACGAGCTCGTTCAGCAGTGTTCAGTTTCGCCTGACTCAGTATATATCAACTATTATTATGCATGTCGCTGTCACTCGGCGAGTTGAACTGACTTGAGCGGCTATGCCTCCGTCATCTAAGTAAGCGTGGGACGAGCGGAAGTGGGGAGTTTCTTTACATGGTCACCTAAAACATGTTAGTAACTCCGTTGACCTACTTTATATAGTGACATATGCTTATAAGAGCAAATAAACATCCAACCTTTTTGGATCCCTCAAACATTTATATTCCTCGCTTATTGAATCTTTCCAATCGGTTGATAATTAACAACCTGCTTTAACTTATAAGCGTGCAGAGTTTGTAAGCGCATGCATGAGAACGCAATAGAGGCTGCCGACAAGCAAATCATATTGTGATTTGCTGAGATAATAACATTTATAAGGAATAAAACTCGGTTTTCTTTCATGCGGGTGATGAATGCAACTCGAGTACTCCCCACAATTTCGTTAGGTGGAGAACTTTCCTTTTGCGCATGCGCGATTCGAGGAAATGCACACTTGTATTGACAAAGCATTCACTACCAATCTGAACGTCTTGTTGGAAGTTGCCCCCGAAAAACCGAACAACCCATTTATTGCTTCAATGGGTGAATAGGTGAGTATACCTATTTGGAAATTCTTTGCATTGATAACTTGGCTTTCGCCAAGTTGTCTTGTTCAGTCGCGTTTGTGGGCTGTATGTATGTGTGTATGTAAATATGTATGTATGTATATATGTTTTGGTACGCGATACAGGTCACAATTGTTTTTAGAATTTCCCAATTTTTTTAAAGTTCAGCCTCAATGATGCGCAGAACTCAGTGGTATTGTTTTTAATAATAAGGTCAAGTTCATTGAATATCTCCGTGGATAATGGTTTAATTGTGTAGTTTAATTCAATTGCAAACGTTTTGTGAATATGCATAGGAGACTTATCAACAGAGATATCGATGTTTAAACTTTTTAAATTAGGCTGTAGTGGTCGATCGTTCTACAAAGAAGGCAGAGCAGTGGACAGGATATGCGACGAACTTAAGTAAAAAAGTGCAATCAGAAATCCACGCTAGGTATGTGTAGTTTATATAAGGGGGTCCTTTATGCGTCGTGGTTGTTTTGTGAAGTAAACTGAATGTGCCATTAAAAACATCACTACCGTTAACAAGCCAAGTGTTGAGTCAATATGATAGATATTGAGTCAAAGTTCATGTTTGGGTATGGGTTGTCAGTATAAGGTGTACGTCAGGCGTCGTGGCTGTTTTCTGAAGTTATTTACTCTGGGTTATCAGAGGCATTTACCATTCCTATCTCACGCAGCCAAGCGCTTGTGGGACAGACTTTTTACACTGGTCGTAATCTTCCCATTTCAAACACTATTTTCATTTTATTTGCGGAGAGCTACCCATCTTACAGTGATAAATTAATACAGGTAAGTTTGCTTGGTGTTCAACAAAGATGGAGAAGTCTTCTTTTGATAGGTAGGCGATCAGTATTAGCGTCAGCTGTTTATCGTTACCACTGTCTGTCGTGTCACGTGACTTCACTCACACACTCTTTCCATCTCTGTCACATGCACACTAATTTAATCCTACACTCACTAATCTACTGGCTTACATCCCCCCCTCCCTACATCTCTCCCTTCTCTGGAGGTCTTTGCGAGGGCCGTATCTGCAACGCACTACTATGACCCGGATTTCGTCTAGTCGAGAGACTAAAATGGCCTGGTCCAGTCAATCGGTGGTGACTTTCCCTAGGATGATATTTGCATATTTTCATCATCATCCACTCGTATGTCCCTCTTTTTACAATTTATCTCAGAAGGCGGCTGCCTAATTTGGTCAATCTTATCTATTCACCTTTGCAGGCACCATATAACACATTAGTGTTGGTGTGCTCTTTAACCCTACTGTTTAACCTTACTATCCCTCTCTCTCTCACTCTCTCCCAAAATGAGTTCAAAGTAAAGCGTGTGTCATTTCCGCTGACTCTTCTTTGGTTTGTTAACAACAGCCAACTTAACGCGATGTACAAAGGGTCGCCTCTGCTCTCGTCTCTCCTCACGGGGCGCCCGCAAATATGGCACGCCGGGTACTTTTTAATAAAGTAAGCTTTTCCTTGAGTCAGTCAAATCATTGTCAAGCTATCATGGCCCCGGACAGCATGATTTCTTTAATCAATTTGATTGCTTATAAAATCATCAATATACATGTGATGGTCATGAAATAGGTTGAATTGTGGTTGCCAAAAAATTTAAATACATAATTACTTTGTCTATCAGTGGCCAATTCCGAAAGTTTCATAATAAAGTTCCACCACGTACCCATGGGCCATTTGTTCATATGTATGTTTGTTTACAATTTGTGGCACTCGATAGAGGCCGCAATTTTTTCAGAATTTCATTTTTTTATTGGTCGGCATCAATGATGCGCAGAGCCCAGACGTTTTGTTTTGACCTTAACCTGAAGCTAAGGTTCAATGTGATTGAAAAAGTGAATATTGATTCAATAGTCAAAAAAATTGGTCGCGAAGTTGCCATAGACAGCACAAATCTAATCCTCAAATTTGATGGATATCGATGACGACAGATCCGGTAACGGACGAATCAAATTTAAAACGGGACTGAAATCTGAAGTTAACGCGTTGTTGTTCCGTCGTTGATGGTTGTATCGTAAATTGGTTTGAACTCGAAAGAAGCCCGTTCTATTTTAAATATATGACTAATTCCTTTGCGTTGTGAATTATGGGTAGTTTTCGCGCAAAGTAAGCTTGAAGTATAGCAGGTGTCACTTCTGCTTAGTTTTCACTGCTTTGTTATTAGCTTTGTCGGAGAGATTAACCAACGAGAAATACATTAACTTGCAGTTGAATTGTCAAAGGATTCAAATGCTGACAATAGTGAATAATCGCTCATGTTATGAATATTATCGCTGCTGCGTAGGTTAGTGTTAACCGTACGCTACTTTATAACCCATTACGCCCACCTGCTGATGACGCATGTTGGTGATTACGACCCGACTCGTCACCATCAGTAGGAGACCTACAATAACACCCAGTCAATTATCCCTAGCATTATTTATTTATTAACTGTTATTTGTTTTTGTAGCTGACAGTTCAGAGTTTGCCTGGAATAATGTCAAGGCAACCAATACTTTTGAAATTGTAAATCTTATCGATTGCAAATAATCACTTGCAATGTGTCTCGCATTAAACTTGCTGTGTAAACTAAAACCAGTGTTCATGTTCTCATTGATCTTGATAACCCCATAGCTGTCCCCTATATTATCCATCCAGGTGCCAGTAAAGTACAACTTCACGTACTTAACCGCACTGAGCGAAATATATGATGAAGTGCTGCACACACACACACACACACACACACACACACACACACACACACACACACACACACACACACACACACACACACACACACACACACACACACACACACACATATATATATATATATATATATATAGATATATATATATATATATATATATATATATATATATATATATATATATTATATAATATAGATATATATATATATATATATATATATATATATATCTCTCTCGATATATATATATATCTCTATATATCTCTATATATATATATATATATATATCTCTCTCTCTCTATCTCTATATATATATATATATATATATATATATATATATATATATATATATATATATATATATATTTTCCAATCCAAGATAACTTGGTCTTTAATGATTCGATAAAGTGCGCCAAGTTATCTTATGTACTCATGAACATCTAGGTTACAGTGTCTATGAGTATCACATTCTTGGGCTTGGATCATCAAATACGTGCACATACAGTCCAAGGCAAGATGACGGGAATAAAATGTGAGTACAATGATGCAAGCTCATTTCGCTCAGCGTCTCGTCACTGTTCAGCCATATTATTGCCATGACTCGCATCGGTACAAACAAAAAGACTCTGTCGCTGATTTTTAGGTTACCAGATCGTGATTTTTGGATTGGTGATATTGATTCCGCTGTTGCTATTGATTCAAAATGGCTACGTTAACTGTGAGTGTAATTGTTCTTTATTTTGATTACCAAATGTTCAAGCTGTATGTTACCGTCCCTATATACATTGCATTGTAGATATCTGTCTGTTCATCCAATGTGTAGATACCAAAATGAACACTTATCCTTTTCTCTACGCACATGTCGAGCCTCAGCATTATGTGAAACATGTTTATCTTAAATTCATTTGATCACATTGGATATAGATATGCATTGCTGTTAAATTTGTCCAGACTGTTTCAGTTGCCTTCATGCCTTTGACTGGCTTCCGTGGGCAAGTAAAACAGACACAACTCATCAGCTCACAAGTAAACAATTCAAATCCGCAACCGCCCATTAAAGTACACTGCATGCTTTTCACAACTATGTCAACGTGGAAAACGAAGGCTCGGGCAGTCAGGAACACTTGGGCCAAGCGATGTTACCGTTTGTCAGTCTTCTATAGCAAAATCAATAATGCATCTATAGAAGGTGCCATCGATCTACCTGTTGCAGAAGGCAGACAACACCTGACGGACAAAACATTTCATGCAATTAATCATACGTATTCCCCTCTATGGCAATGATATCGACTGGATATTAAAGGCCGATGATGACGTGTACATTATCTGGGAAAATTTTATCCGTACATTGTCAAAATACAACAGCTCGGAGCACCATTATGTTGGAAGTGTCCTTCACAATTTTTTCCCCCATGGGTATAACTCTGGCGGTGCAAGTTATTCGCTTTCTAGGACTGCTGCACGACTGCTATATGATGATTTCAACAATAAAGTTAACCCGAGGTGTCACCACAGCGGAGCCATTGAGGACAAAGACATAGGCCAATGTCTATCTTATTATGATGTATTTCCTGAAAATACATTAGATAAAAATGGCGATCTCACTTTCCACTCGCAGAATCCTTTCCCTGATATGGCAAAAAATGAAGGGAAGTTGTACATCACAAAGGACAATATTGAGATGAGGAATCCTAAGGTAAGACATCAACCCACCTGAAGCATACTCATTACGAAATTGTCGAAGGCATTATTTGCAATCCGAATCTGTAATGGCAATGACGTCATTGTTTCAGAGGGGTGGAATAATAAGTCCCGAGGCCGTGAGCTTTCATTACGTGCGACCATATGAAATCTACACGCTCGAGTACCTTCTTTATGACTTGAAAAGAGGTTAAGTAATCATTGGATCGTATTCAGGTACGCATCTGTAAAATATCCCTTTCTCCATGTAATCCTATGGGCTCGATTAGTCATAAATGTTTATTTAGTTGTATCAGACATCTTTGCACAAAGAAGCTGAAATTACCTAGATCTTATATATTAATATCGATTGAAACTCCACGTCATTTTGTGATCGTTTATCATAAAAGATGAGCTTTTTCTTCATAATTACTTGTATCATAGATTTATGTTTGATAACTTAAATGAGCTACGTTGTTCTCTCAAATTTTGATTGAACATTTAATGCTTCAAGATCACGATGCATGTTAAGACGTACTTATAGTGTGTTCTTCGCATGAAACCCTTATATAGAGTTAATAAATATATATACTAGTTATATTTCTTCAATTATATTCCAAATTGTTTAATCAACAATAGGATAAAAATATGTATGAAAATATAATGTGTATCAGTGTAATCGTTCATGGAGTTAGCACCACTTTCTTTGCAAAGGGGATTTGTAACTGCAAACGGTATGCTTCCCACTTACTTTGATAGTAGTTAATTATTCCATAGACCCGAACTGGTACAACATGGTCTGTTGGTATTCTTTTAGTTGCCCAAACCATGTAACGGGTTAAGGTAGTGGGTGTTACAATCGATGCATGCTACGTACATCGCATATGTTCCACCTATGAAATAAAGACACTTGCTTGACGCCTTGTCTCTAGACATAGGAGCTCTAATTCGGTACACTTACTAGGCAGCTACTTAACATGGATGCTGCATTTAAAGTAAAAAAACTGTCGACTCCTTTATTGCAAATGCCACTAAATATGCACGAGATTAGTTCGGAATACATGGAGCTAACTCTTTGCAATCTCATTGCTCCCCTTTTCAATATCCCACAACAACGAAAGTGATTCTAAACGGAGGCCGTAATATATGTGCATAATTCACTCAAAGCCAATCACAATATGCAAAACAGCGCATGTTGGTGGTGTCATCGTCATGCGCACCTCAGTAAAAGTAGTCTGCGACCTGGTGGGTGTCAACCATCTACAAGGTGTCTGTTGGCACCCATGCAAACTTCCAGTCGAGGGAAATTATTGATGGTTTCCACCCAAAGCGACTGTTCTTGAAGCCAAAAAATTATATCATTTTGTTATTGGTGATTCACATTTGGTCGTGAGATTTGGTACTACAGTGGTCATCCATTCTTACGTTTGTGTTGGCGTATGACATCGAACGTATTCAAAGGATGCAGCTTGCACTGACATCGAAGCCTCCAGACGATATATAAAGAACTTTCCGAATTCACAAAGCCCAGCTGCCGTCGATGTCATTTGACATGGTTGTGATAAAGCAGTAGCAGTGGCACCCATCCTGACAGTGGCTGGTGAGCAGCAGTAAGTGGGCGACAACACAGCATCATCCCTTGTTAATTTGGCGTTTTTGGAACGCCAAGTTGGCGTTGGTCAGTTTGCGTTTGTTAGTTTGTATGTATGGATGTATGTATGTAACAATTTTTTTTGATCCGCGATACAGGTCGCAATTTTTGATATTTTCAATTTTTTTTTCGCCAATCGTTAGGTATCATTAATGTGCAGAACCGAGAGGTTTTGTTTTGACCTTGACCAAAACTAAGGTCAAGGTCATCGAATAAGTGAAAAACTTGTATCTCGAATAACTCCGTTAATAATGGTCCGATCGTTTTTAAACTTTACACCATTGTGTAGCTTATTCCAATAGAAAACTTTTTCTCATGACATATTGGGCCATCTAACCAACAGTTTTCCCAAGCGCCTAAGGTCGAAAAAAACGTGGTATCGGTCAGAATGGCAACATAAGTTTCATGAATATTTTTTGGCGCCTATAAAACCGTCAATACATGTCCGATAATGATAAAATTGGGTTCACATGTTTTCCGCAGCATACCAAGACGGATCCTAAATTTCATGAAATGTCGATGACGTCACTTCCGGTCACGAAAGCATCAAAGTTTTCAAAAAAAACTGATACAAGTTCAATGCTCAATATGTCCATGCTTTACAATTAAATATCAATACAGTCAACATATTCTGAAAGTGTAATGTAATTGTAAACTTTTTCTAAATTTACTTAGTTGTAAATAATGCATCGTAAAAAAAAATCGTAGCATGTCGAAAATTTCTGGTAGCCAAAATCTCTAAACTTTTTAATTTCGCAATAGATTCATCAATTATGGTCCGATCGTAACAAAATTTACATTTTCTGAGAGCTGATGAAATTACCAAACTTAATAATTGACATATGTTATCAATATATTTGTCCTTTTGAAAGCGCGTTGAGTTGAAAAAGCAAATTTCACTCAGTAAATTTTCGTCAAATTTTCGATTGCTAATAAAATCGTAAATATTAGTTCAATGGTTATAACAATTAAATCAGATGTTGACATGAACAGCGCGAATCAAATCCGCAAAAATTATTGATATCGGTTGCGTCACTTCCGGTTTCGAAAGAATCAAAGCAAAAACGGTACTCAAATCTGAAGTTATAGCGTCGTTCGTCCGTCGTGAATGGTCGTATCGTGAATTTGTCTGCGCTCGAAGGAAACCCATTCAATTCTGAACACAGGTGTAAAATTTTCTGCTCTAAATATATGACAGTTCTCTCATAATGTAAGTTTGAAGCACAGTGGGTGTCATTTCTGATGGCTCGGCGCTGGCTTGTTTACAACAGCCTGCCTCTCGCGCTGAACAAAGGAAATTGCTCCCATCGCGGGGTGCGCGGGGCGCGTGGCGCGGCAAGTATGGCAGGCCGCGGTACTATTAAATATGAAAATATGCTTTTCCTTGTGTCAGCCTCTGAATCATAGTTTATCGATAAATCTAGAGTAACTTGGTCAATTTTGGGTCAATATTGAAATTTTAAAAAGTTTCCGACACTGTTAGCCAAGTTCACCCATGTCCTCATGGGCATCTCGTCTTATTTGGCGATTGTTGTTGCTACGCCAAACATGCATTTACTCCAACCTTTGCAGCGCAAGCAACTCTGATCCCGGGTCAATGCCACCGAGTTTTCGAAAACCCAAATTTATTTACACCAAAATATGGAAGAGTGCTTATGGCCTATTAGTCATCTAATAAACAAGACAACTCCATTCTTTCTCATACGTATATCGACCTCATGCATCCTTTGTCAAGCCAGCTTGGGGTATTATCTGGGTTACTGTAAAAAAAATTACTTTTCTAGCAAAGGCACCTGTGATAGTTTTGGTTTTTCATTATCTGGACAATTATTCATCTATTTTCTTATAGTCATTAGTGAGGTTTACTTAATTCTGTCATTGTTTTATGAGAATATACATGAGTATTTAGCCGCCATTTGCCCTCTCATTTCCGCATTTATCCATTATGATTGATCAATGACATTAATGCAGGTTGTTGCTGATAAGTGTTGATCTGCGTCATCATCCAAAGCTTCATTTGCAGAAACTCGGCATTACCTAAGCAACAACCTTATACAAGTTCATTTTGAAAGCCTTTAAGGTTTCTCCAGCACCAGTAGGAATTCCATAAGGTGATGAACACTTACTTTTGAACAACAACATGTAGACATGCGGGGAGTTGTTCTGTGGTCGTTATGAGCTTAAACCTACACTGTAGAAGGACCATTTAAAAGTTAAAGGGCGCCCACATAGTGCATCAAGACGTCCAGTGCCGACGCTCTATGGATGGTTGCAGTAGACATACCCACGCCAACATGATGCATCAAGCCAGCACCATGGAAGGTTGCACTAGACGTACCGACGCGAATGTGTAGTACTAACATGGTGCTTGAAACGTCTTTTAATAACACGAATCGTCAAGACGTCTGCACTATCACGGTGCGTAATAAAGACTATAACTAACATGGTACGTCAAGACGTCTAGTAGCTCATTTCACGAATTGAATGACGTAGTAAGTCTTAATTATGTAAATTAATCAAAAACAATTTAGATGTGGTAACTACTGTGGAATAAGTTTAACACAAGGTAGAATACCTAAATTAGGCCTCCATTAACGTCCACCGACGTCGGTTACTTTCAGTCTATGCAGTTTTTGCCTGTAGGTAACATCGCGAAGTTAATGTCGACTGTAATGTTATTCCAATGCAGTCCTTGAAAACAAAACGCGGTTAACAATAAAAGTGCTAAGTAATTGTGTGACTATAAAATGCTATATGCTCTGGTAGTCATAAAATAACGTATCAACCTCGAATTCAGAGATGGGGGTGTTTTTATTGAAACAGATGTTCAGAGGACGTTATTGCTAATTTCTATAAAGCGCTCTTTCAAGCATTGTGCATGTGACTTTAATGGGTGCTTGTTGTGTCGGCATCATCATGTTTCTAGTTATAATTATCTCCCTCCATTCAAATTGAATGAATCTTTAAAAACACATTCCGATTCAAGAATGACAGCACTCTGGCTAACGAGGATCGAGACCTCTTACTGTTGATTCAACAAATAGCGACGATCCCTACAAGACGCAACAAGAAGCTGCTGCGGAGTGATATTACGTAGTTTGCCCCTGGTAACAGCACGCTCAAGCGGTAACCGGAAATGTAATGATAATGTAGGGATGGTGGGGGAGGGTGTCACCACCTTAAAAGCCCTGCATTATGCGGACCGCTTGGACTCGAAAATAGACATGCAGAAAGGCAGTAAACGAATGTAATGCACTTCCACACAACTATGGAATTTATGATATATGTGATCTCAAACCTTTGCACTCGTTACAATACAACATTATGGTCTGTTTGCACTTTTTAATATCCGGAGCATGCAATTTGTATTGCGAACATGTTCTCGGCGCCACACAGGGAAGCTTCGAACCAAACCAGCAATCGAACTGCAGTGACGGAACAAGCTAGCTAACGACGCTTATAGGTTTACCGGAAATTTTAGATTTCTTTAACGGCCCTTCAAGCATTGCTGAATATGCTTCCTAAACCCTGCCCGATATGAAATGCACTTCTATTTGCAGTTCAACTGAACCTTAAGCTATCGTTAGTGCTCATCTTACGCTCGTATCTGATAGTAATTGATTGCCTGCATTAAGGTGATGGGTTGTGTCGTATCGGCATGCCCCAAGCAGAGGCAAAACTCGTAAATGGGTAGCCTCTCCTTCTGAGGGCGTTCTTTTCCTAAGCCCTCGTCTTGGCTAAGAATTGACCATAGTGAATTGATTTCGTGGAAGCTTTGTCGTTTTAGAACTGTGTTGTACACTTTTATGATATTCCAAAGGTGAAGTGTTGCTCTGGTAATCACCAGCCCTGACAAAGGGAACCATTTCCTGTACACAATACACCCTGCAGTTGACGTTACAGCCCTATCACGAAGGTTCATGAAGCGTTCAAATGAAGGATGCGTACAGTTAACTTTAAGGCATGTGTCTGATTAAGAATGTCCATTTCTGAGATTTGGTGATTGTGAGAGAGTTAACCGTTCAGTGGGAGGAGACGTTGTGCTAATTTGCACATATTCAGTTTTGAGTTAATCATCATCTGAGCCATATCAAAACAGCTCCTTATCGATATAAAATCATCAAATCATCCAGTCTTATTTGTTTTGATTTGTTAGTGTGAATAAAAACATACCCAAGAAGGCTTCAGTTGAAATGTGACTGGATGTTCTGGAAGGATTTATGACCAAACAGCAGGGGTGGCGAACATAGCAAGACATTCCAATATTATGCAGTTGCATCTAAGTTAATAAATACAATGACGTTTGATTATTTCTGTGTTACCGCGGTACAGAATCACACTACCACTTATTATATGCTCCACAATTCAGTCCGTCTACTTAATAAACGTTATTGCAGTTACAATGGGTGAAGTTGTTGAATGCGTATTTGGAGGGAATGGCCCACTATGGCAACTCTTAGCCGTTCGGATATACTGCATAACACGTGTGGAGCTGACATGTACGCCGCACGTTATGATTTGTGGTACTGTTGGTTTCGTTTGGCATAAAAATTTGTCCTAACAGCTTTACCGATGCAACAACATAAGGTGAAAGTTTTCCATTTGGGCTTGTATTATAGTGACCGATTTGTGATTGGCTCGGGCTTGACTTTAACCACTCGCAGCAATAAATTCGCATGTAGTCTACCGTCATATTCAGCCACAAGCACTAATTCGTTCAATTCTAAATACTTTGTTGAATCCAGCTTTCGTATGCAGTCCTCATTTAGATAGACCTGTAGGTAAATACAGATCAGTCATGTCAACGTTGGTTCGTTATGTGTCAAAAGGATACAAATCCTTTGATTTATAATTTGTGCATTCTTATATCAAATTGGTTTCGTCATGAACAACTGATGAACATTGCTCACAACAATACACTCCTCCTCACATGATAAAGTCACTCCAACAAGACCTTAGGTAAATGCTTTTTATCACTTAAATCATGATTTCCAAATATATTTTACTAATCTCTGTGAAGCACGAAGTACCACGATGCATCACCCAACAAGCTTAAGAAATCGAAAATATTCGCCAAAACTCACTTATATGCATTCCAATTTATACACAGACGAACGAACACGGACGCACTGATAGAAATAAGGCTATTTGAATTGAGAAAGGTCGTGTTTCAGTTGTCCCCCATTCTAGGTATCTCTTTTCGTTGACGTTCCCTTCAGTTAGTGCCGACAGACTGTTCTAGAGTAAACGGTACAGTGAATGTGCTCAGGCTAGCTGAATGAGTTCGGTATCTATTGTAGTCATAAACCGTGATTCTTGTAAGATTGTGCATTAAAATATACCAAGCAAATATACTAATAGACATTCACAGAGAACATTGAAGAATTTTAAGCAGCAGTAAATCGCATATGTCCTATGTGAGACCTCATGTCAGGCGACAGATCGCCTCTTTTCCCTCGTCTTGGTTTTTTTTCTCCCCTTATCTATTCACGTTTAAAGGAAGATTTTAGATTTAAGCAAGTTGCAGGCTGACCGAGATACCTAAATGACCTAAATAAGGGAATGACGGGTGGAATTTGCAATTGGCAGCATTATCAAATCTGACCTGTGTAATGTAATGTATCTGTCTGGGATCTGTAAATATGAGATATATTGCCATGATACCTCACTAAACCCCAGCTGTCTGATTATGAGATGGATTTCAGTGTTCCTGATCGTAGAATTAGCTACGGTAATGTGTTGTGTGAAACCTGCAGAGTCTTGGCGACCTTGGCAATCAGAACTTTGCGCCTTCCCGGCCTAGTTTGTCTTCCTTTGTCCGTGGCAACAGTGTAGTGCAGTAAATGCGGCTAAGCAGGTGTAAGAATTTTGCGCCTCGGCTAGTTACCAGTAAAATGTG
>CM067348.1:9305109-9322521 GCA_034190875.2 Urechis unicinctus | reverse complement strand
ATTGGATTGTTGTACGAGTGGAAATAAAAAACTGGTGGCTCCATTAATTAATCATAGCAATTCATTACATTACTACAGATTGAGGTTTGCAGACGACACTAACTTTATACGACATTTGTTGTTCACAGCCCTTATTGATATTGTCGCTCACATTCGAGGATACTTTCATTAGCTTGTACACCGCAAAGTGGCAGAGGAAACCGAAAGAGATAGATGAGGTAGTGGGAAATATATCTGGTAAAGTCATTAAATGGTCATTAATTCCATATATTAAACACTGACTGAAGCTTGCAGACGGCACTTAGTTCATACGTCCCACGCGAGAGAGTGCCTTAACATATACTGGCTTTACAATGCTGAAAAAGCACATAATTACATTGCAGGCATTCACCTTTTGTGTGACATTGCCATTCTCTTCTATGCTGACCGTAAATTGAGCTTGTCAACGTTTGCGCCATTTGAAAGAGGAAACGATTCGCTCACATAAACCATGCACTAGGAAGTATTTGGGGATTATTTTCTGTAATTGTTTTAGCGATTGCTTGGCATAGTTTTAGGTATTTAACTTTAGTAAAAATGTTGGTAATGAGGTTTGTAAAAGTGCATTATAACCTTCATTTCATCATTGCCAGAAACAGGAAGGAATATAGCTTTTTTAGGAATACCTTCCATCGCAATACACGATAGCCAGGCTGCTCAGCGCACAGTGAATAGGTACTCGTATTTTCCAGAACTAATTAGGTACAGGGCTAGTAGATATGACCTGAAGGCGGCGGTGTACGTCATGAAGAGGAATATAACTGTTGTTTATCGCACTGATAACCTTTCATTGACAAAACAGTTGTATTTCTCGTGTTCATATCTAGTGGTTGTCTCAAGTAGCATTTTAAAGGTTTTAAGGTTACATGAGTCAGCAGAGTAAGGTTAAATTAACATGATATAAGAGATTAATAGGTAAATTGGTCATGAATGTCAATGGATTGCGAATTGTCGATTTATTACAAGACAAAATGGAATCACGTCACCTTGTGAAGACTCATAGGTAATACTGTATAATCCCTTTGTAATGGTCGCTTGATCAGCACGTCGACACATTGACGAGCTGGTTTATACGAGCCTGCTACCTGTACACACATCTGACAACCAGCATTAAAATAAAGCAACTGGAGCATAGGCAGAGCCCGAATCATTACACGCCAGAGAGCCTTCGACGTTAGAACAACTGGTAATCGATGTTTGTTTATTAGAACAAACTCGGAATTTATGGGCTGCTGTCTACTTGTCGCCACCCATGCGTATTAGTGAGAGACAATATTTCTATAGAACCTCTTGATGATTTTTCAGGTGCACATAGATGGTTTACTGAATAGCCCGGCATAATGAACAAGATAGCATGATTTTCACCCATAGTGTGCTGCCATAAAACTAGTGACGACAAGCAACCTATTTCCCTAAAGGTCTTTTTTCTTTGATTATAGTGCGATGAATAGCTTCTATTTGGATTAATGGCCTGTCTGTTTAGTCCTGATGTCATTTGTCAAATAACTAGCGAGCCCCATACTTTTAAAACTTCGACTGCTGAGCAATTATTTGACACCAGTAAAACCGATCAACTCCGAGAAACAACGGTTTGCAACTTCTGGAGGTCAAAGAACTACATTGAATGTAACAAGATGGTTTGCAATATAACTTCCGCCCCATCCATGGGTACAAAGGAAATAAATGCAATTAACATATCAGTAGAACAAATCATAACACACTAGGGTACATATTAGCTTCAGGAGTGTAATGCTGTATATTCTACCAATTAATACTTGCCAAAAGAGGTCATTCCTACCAAAAGTACCTCACCGCAGGGCTTTGCTTGAAGCGATTGACATGACCTAATAGACAGAAATAGAATGAATCAGACTCCAAAAGTTCCTGCTTGGCGTGCTATAAATTGGTATGCTTAGTTCATATGAAGACTTGTTATTTAGAAGTGATGAATTTAGCACGGAGGAGCATTCTATAGGTGGTAGCATTATGCATAAAGCGAGGTTGTGCAATTATGTATGATATATACAAATAATTGAACGTGAATTCGTCTAACTATGGACGGTGTCCCTGCTGTTCTGTCATTAATTCTTCCAGTACATCCATTCACATGTCGGTTGAATCCATCTTGGGCATGTTATAAGACCAAGCAGCAACTCGTAAAATAAAACGGCATCAATGGTCGATAAAGCGACAGGTCTCCCAAGTAGAGGTAGTAAATACTGGAACTTGCGTTTATACCATCATACAAGCTTATGCTGAATTAATGAGTAGCTGTCTTGTTAGGGCTTGATCTCTCTCTCCTATATAGATATCTATATATATATATATATATATATATATATCTATATAGATATCTCTATATATATATATATATATATATATATATTTTAGTGACAATTACCTTCCTCCGCACCCCCTTATTGCCGTTTGCGACCGGACTAATGTATTGACACGTTGGCCGATATTAAAACAACATTAGCGATGAACGCAGGTGTATGATGAACAACCTTGGCGTTGACACGCAATGAGCTAATTTAGAATATCGTCCTTCTCAAGACCTTATCAAGTCACAAAAGTTGAAATGAGGTCTACATATTATAATGACACAGCTTCAAAGCAGTGTTTTCGTTGCCCACGGAAATGACTTATTAAAACCTTTAATACGTTCAATATGCCAACCTAGTTTTGACAAAAAATTATTCTGTGGTACGCCATATATTTAACAGCCTACAACAGAGGTTTGTGTGGGAAGCGGATGTATCATGCTGAAACTTAAGTTATAAAAATTAGAAATAACATCCTCTGAGTATATCTGTATCTTTAGAAACCCAAACATCCATGCATCTTAGGGGGATAACAATTTAATTTTCTTTCTTGCAACACTGCACATTACCATTTTATAGTTATAGAATAATTAAGTATATTGATTATGAGCAGCGTTTAGCTAATTAAGGATTTTATTGACGCCCTTGAAGGTCAAATGGAGATTTTCTACCTTGATTAAAACGCTTAACCTATTCCACAGTAGTTGCCGTATGTAAATTATGTATGATTAGTTCCCATGATTTTGAGTCCCTACGCTATTCAGTTGGTTTACCTTATCACAAGGCGTATTGATGCACTATATGTGTGGCTCATTATGGTAAAACAACCACCACCTCTAAGCCAAGTCAACTGAGGCAAAAGAAAATTGTATCTACATTTGCAAGTTGTAAAAAGTTGACATGATTAAGTCATTCTAACTGATGACTTCATAAAATGATTGCTGTAACTGCACAAGTCCCGATCAAAATCAACAAGCTCCCACTGGTGTCTCCTCATCTTTGCCAGAGTGATACATCTAGACTGTTAACAGGACAATCCATCGAGCGGGTTTGACAAAGTAGGCTTGAGAACGATTTACTTATGACCTTCTTTTGGCGTTAATAGGTTTGGATTTTCGAAAGATATCGCTATGCGGGTTCAAACAGAGCCCAGGTTTGCTTGTGCTGCATCGCTGGAGATAATGAATATTCTGCCTAGCAGCAATAATCGCCTTATAAAGCTACTACAACAAGGACGTGAGGTTAATTGAAATAGCAAGTGTCTGACACATCGTACACAAAATCTACCAGAAGGATTAAATATAAGGCGTACGAAATAATATTCGTTCTTGCTGCAAACTGATGATATGCGCAAAATAAATCTATCCTTTGTATGAAGAGGAACATGACGTAATTCATAGCCTCGTTTTGAGTGCTATGTTGCCAATATGCATCGCACTATGCTCGGGAACAACTCAGTTAGTGTAACGCCATTTATTCTACTCTGCTTATTGTCAATGTTTGCATCTGCTATTAATTGAGTAGAATTGCATGTGTCGCAAACACTGCATGAGACATAACGTGTAATGTTTGAGTAAGCAGACATTGTGAGCAAGGGTTAATGGCATTTGTTAAATATGACGCAATACAGTGGACTCCACATTATTATATTACTGCGAATAGTAAAATGCCGGATCATTTTACATTAATGTCAGCTTATAACGAGAACTACCAGACGCTTAGCAACCGAGAGAGGGAAGTGCCGCTAGAGCACAGTCGATTTTACTGAACCGGAGATCAATCTATTATATTCATTGAATGGTGGTATGAAGCCCGATGTTATAAGGTAGCCCTCGAAGATTTGTAATGCTGACACTTTTATTTCAACAGACGTGCATGTCAGCAATATAACCAATTAAAAAAGAAATAATGTTTTATTTATAACGAACTATTATTAAAGCTTTCTGATCCGTTCCGCTTAAGCGGTTTGTCTCTCAAAAGGGGATGCCAATACAACACGAACCCATCGCCTGAATGCTCGCGATCAACTACTGTCTGGCTCTGGCTTATTCCTTGCCACTTAACGTTTGATGAATGGCAAGTATAGCTTGTTCTGTAACTAAATTGCAAGTTAAAGCCAATATAATATCGAGCACTTTCGAGCAAATTCTGCTTTATTCCTACTTCCTCCGATCTAAACTCACAATGGCCAATTGTAAGGTAAACAAAAGATTAAATATTCAACCAGAATGATAACTTTTGATTCACAGTGAACATAAACAATTGGTTAATAGCCCCATGCTCGTTATTTAATGTTTTGTCTGTTCCAGCGAGGCGTTTGGGGACTCAGACATTTTTTGAGGGGGCATTCTTGTGCAAACATTATTTAATGATATGATAGTTATATCAAATAATCACCATAAGTTAAAAGGAGACTGGGTCTCAGTGGCCCGCTAGAGGCATTGCTACCAACGCGATGATGTCATCCCCTGTTCGACTCTGCATTTTCGTTAATGGCTGGTCAAGGCACTGAGATAGGGATGTAAATGTCACCGTGCACGGCCAGGGGTTTACTGATAGTGTAGAGCGCTGCCTAGAGGAGAAATGGGTGCTGAGGGCTGCGTTTTAGTATGGCTTTTCGCCATGAAAATAAAAACAGTAACTGTCCGTCTTGAATCTAGCACAGTTACATAACGTTCTTTTGTAATCATATTGTCCAAATTTGTGTCATGAAACGATTAAGACAGTGAGCACATCCGTGGCGCACTTGGTCCACCAGTCATCCCCACCCCTAGTATTCTAGTATTGGTTGACAAAAGGCTCTTTATACCCGGCCGTCTAACATATATAACCCTATTGTTTTATGTATCTCCTTTACGTGCCCCCACATTGAATCACACGGCATAATGGTTATCCATAACTGGCCCATATATTGTACCTAACAATATGGTTCTCCATGGTCCACACTATATAACCCATGACATAATCGTCCTACCCAGTCAACACCATATAACCAGCGACATAATGGCTCTCCCCGGCCCACACCATGTACACCATGACATAATGGTTCTCGATATATAGCCCATATATAGTTCCCAACGATATAATGATTCACCCCGGCCCACCCTATATACACCACGATCTAACTGTTCTCCATGCCTGGCAGATATATTGCACCAAATGACATAATGGTTATCCTCAGCCCACACCATATAACCCACGACAAAATGGTTTTCCCCGGCCAACGCGCTCAACCCCACGACATAAAGTCTTCCAAACCCGGCACATGCGTATCCAACTCCACTCCACATCGCAAACTTTAATTGATTGATTTTTAACAGGTGACAATAAAATTCGTAGCTACTGTACCTGCGGACGGTTGCATTATTTCGGAGGATTACACTTCGATAGTTTGCGAAGCAATACCGGGGATCGCTTGCAATCAGCATGATAGGTTCAGATGGAAGAAGACACTTCTTACGACCGAGTTATCACTGTTGTACCAAAACACTTTTGTCGGCTTGCATACTGCATATCACCACAGATACTTTATAGGTGTTCTTCCAGGGAGCAAGATTGCCGACTCTCATTGAATATAACAAACAATATTGTGTGAACACAGGCAGTTAATCTGCTCTATAATATACTTGCTCCTTGTTGATCCCTGGGAGGCTCAGGTGTAATTGCATGTGTTATATCAGCGTTGATTTGTTATGTACGATAACCGACCTGACTGCGTTATGAGGCCTGTAATATAATTCACTATGGTTCTATTGCATTATGGATTTTGAAGCAGAATAAAACATGATAATCGTGGACTGCTCCGAATGCAGCCATACACACATAGCTAAAGTGTAGTCATACTTACTACTTATAGGGAGAACCGCGATTAGAACTCCTGGCTTGATTCAATATGACTCGTCCCCAATCCGTCTTACGGCCTTTTCTTGTGTGTGGGCAAGGCTGGCTTGTAGATCACACAGTTATTTTAACTTGTTTTTATTGGCTTGGCGAATTTTCAAGACACTTAAAAAAATTACATTAGGTGGATCTCTTGTTAAGTGCAAATAACCATGCTTGTGGTTTGATGCTGATTTATTTTTCAGTGCGGTAGTTTAAGGTTTTATGCTGATTGTAATTTTAATGCTGTCTGGATTAGTATTTCAATATTCATGTTCTATTATTTTTGGTGAGTTAGGAGCTGGATTCACTGTGTCTTGCTACTGAGGGATATGTTTACGCCTATTCTTATATGATTCGTCAATGCTAAGGAATTTCTTTACATGTTGTACCAATATTGCAGCCATGTTGTGTTATGTTTCTTGGTTGTCTTACATCGTAGATTGATAGTAGTTGAATGGCTGATATTTTTCATTCATAGTCATCTATTGTGAGGTACATGTTGTTTGTGTTTTTACTTAAGAGGAATGTGTTTAACTTTGTTTTAGTTTCCTTGGTTAATATATGTGTGGCTGTAATTTGATATGTTCTATACATAAAAGGTTATTTTCCTTAATTGCAACTGCTAATGTTTAGCACCATATTCATATTAGCCTTTGAATAAGAGTCAACAGGTCTCCCCTTTGCATGCTCTAAGAAAAGAGTGAAAATGACCCCAAAGATACTACTAGCCAAAGATATCCGACTTTCCGTCTATTTTGTGTGACACAATGCTCTTGTGGCGCTCCAAGTGATCCGTCACTTTAAACTCATTCTCTGTACCATGGACGCCAGCCGAGCGCACTGGGATGGCAGCGGCTCGTATTGTGCAGCCATAAACTGCTCCTATTCCCGTAAATTGCACAGGCATTTGAGTTTCTTTCGTTTCCCGAAGGATGAAAGAAGGTATTTATTTGGTTAAACTGCCTTGGATCGATTCTCATCGTTTAAAATTCCTCGGTAAATTCAATTGGTGTATGTTGTGGTTTTGAGCGATGAAACGATAACTTTATCATTACTTCAAGCTCAAACCTCGTGTACCAACTGTTTATATTGTGATACACTTGTTTCATGGTATTGCTAATAGACATTGTATCTTGGTATTGGCCCAATAGGAAGAAGGGCTGTATTACGGGACTAGTTATATAAATCTATGAATCTGGTTCGTATGTGTGTTTTTTGTTTTACTACTTGATTACTAGCAGTATAACAGCAATCACACCTCCCCTATACCTTTGTCAGCACCCCCCCCCCCTTACCACCACCTTCAGAATGTGTAGATGTGTATCTTATATATCGATTTGTAGTGTGTAATTGAGTCAATTATATATATATATATATATGTTTATTTCGTACTCAAGGTACCTACATAAACAATCATTTTGTTAAAAGCAATATTAAACATAGCACATTTTAATGTGCAATCACTAAAATTATTCAACTTGTTATCAATGACGTCTAGTCTGTCTAGAATAGCTATCCATAAGAAACCTAACTATAAGTGGAGGCACTTTACGCTGCAATAACAATTGAAATAATTTTCCATAATGTACCCTGTCAGAGGCTTTACTAGCATCTAACAAACAACTAAAAACATCACTATTTCTTTACGTATAATAACTAATTGTTTCTTTATATACAGTCGTATCTTTTTTTTAAGGTGCAAGTTGTGGGTGAATGACCTTCGTCGAGATGATTTCAGGAACAAGTCGGCCACCTACCTGTACAACAACTGTAGGGTGTGTCAGGACCAATTAGATACGTCGTGAATATGAAGGAGAAAAACTCTTTGGTGATAACTTATTAGTTTTGGGTACACTGGGATTCCGTGTTGGTTGTCTAACTTGAATGTTTAGTTAGTAGCTGCAGTATGCTATTACAAAAGAAAAACCACTCATGATATGAAAAATACTGCTGTGTACATGCTTGTGGGTAATTTTCAGATTGTTCTTTATATATTTGTTTTAAGATACCCAAATCTGGTCATCCTACCATTGTGAATGCGAGCAATACATCACAAATGGTAGGAAGCAAGAGTTTTGCTCCAAAGTGTCGTCCAGATCCAATTCGGGATAAGCTTCACTACACCCACGGCATGAAATTCTTGCTAACTAACAGGTTCAACCAAGATTGTCTGGAGAACATGTTAACGATCATCAGGTCCTAAGGAGTGCGGCGTGAAAATCCAGATTCCCGGGAGTTCAGAGCAGCTTTGAGACAGGTTTGTTTACTGGTAATGGTATTATCATAAGCATCTGATTTGTAAGATGGTCAGATGTATTTATGACCCTCATTGTTCATCAGTAAACTGTATTTTTGTACTTTTATAAATGCTATTTCAGTACTTATCGTTGTTTTAAGGTTATGGTGGATGGTGTCATGGCACCAATAAGCAACTCCAACTGCCAAGAAGATGTCGACAAATTCTTGGTATACCTGGCAGCAACCAGACCTGCGGCACCTACCACTGAACCAGCTACCAGACAGTGTGGGAATGGCACTGACTGTATGCAATTTCTCAGACATCGATGTCATCGATCCTCTTGACCATCAGGAAACATTGGTGGTTATATTGTCAAGAAGCTAAAAGGTCACATGTGCTCTGCTTGTTCTAATAAGTTGTCAACTGACATAGATCATAATGAACCATCGCATGAATTCCTCGTTAAGAAAAACCATGAGTCTGTCAAGTCTGATCTGTTTGCCCCTTCCACTTGTTTACTGGTTGAACATGAATACAGAAATGTTATAGAGGTGTCAAAGAAAAGTGTAATGAATACAGTCATCAGTAGTGTTACCAAGTTTGTAGATTTCTCTCCAATAGTGTCTGATCAGTGTCATGTTGAAAAGACGGCACTGCACCTAATGCTTACTATTCGCATCCATCATACATTTAGGGAAAATAACAGACGTTTAAAATAAGCTGGTAATAGGCAGAATCGGAAATCCTGAAGTTTAGTCATGTTTAATCATTTGCTTATCTTTTTAGATCAGTTTACACATTGTTTGTGCAACAATTGCTCTTCGTGTCAAAATATTCGTAATGTAGTTTTGAATACTAAGTAGCATTCATTGTAAATAGTCAGCTTTGTAGTTTGTAAATTAACATGATTAGGTACCATTTTTTTCTGGGTAACCAAGTAAATGTACATTTACACCTGTCTGTGTTTATAATGGCAATGGAAATGTGTTCTGGGATTTATTAACTACCATCAAATGTGTTGTATAGTGTGTGCCCACTGTGCACTCTCAAAAACAAATAGAATATATTGATCTCCAGGTCAGTGATTTGAGGCACTGTCAGTGGGCCCTAATACATGCAAAAAGGGACTGTCAGACCAAAGTTGGTCTGACTGTCTGGCTAGCACCACTGTCACTGACTGTCAGTTAGCTTGATGATCAGGAAAAAATATCAACAAAAATAAAATAAAATGTTCTTGAGAAAGTGAACATGAATATTTATTTATTTCACATGTTCAATTCACGCTGATTTGAGCTATTAGAGAAAACGTGGGAAAAAATTCTGTACCAGGATCAACACCTGTCTGTGTTTATAATGGTAATTGAAAGGTGTTCTGGCATTTATTAACTACCATCAAGTGTGTTGGTGAAAGGATTTACTAGAGCAACTATGCACTTTCAAAAACAAATTAGAAAATATCGATCTTCAGGTCAGTGATTTGAAGCACTGTCAGTCGGCCCTAATACATGCCAAAAGCGATTGTCAGGGTGTCTGGCAAGCCCCGCTGTCACTGACTTAGCCGTGTTTTTTATTGTGGAAATATGAGAGGTTTGGTAGACTTGTCATGCCAGGCCCTGCTTGCTTAGAGCTTTATGCCGGCGCTGCTATAACCCTCCAACAGGCTAAGTGAGCTATAATGACAACTTATCCGCAAGTCGTGATAATGTGAAACAGAAATAGGCGCCAGCGACCACATTGTTATATAGTGTCAGGGGACAGGAAATGCAGCCTGTAATTACACACGACAAAATTACCAACTGCACATAGTCCTATACTGTCAAAGTTAACTACAATGCAATTCGGCAACAGCCTTGAGAGGCCAGTGGTTAGGCGCCGACCTACCGCTGGAATGAATTACCAATCTTATCACAAGGTATACCATGTGATGATGTATCGAGCTGCCAAATGACGCATCTATCAATCCATAAAGAGCTGTAACCTTGTTGTAAATGAGAGACGTATACGGCAAAGAAGGGGCGCAATTTAAAGTCGCTAACACAGCAATACAGCCCAGCTACAGATACGGTAACTGGCAACTTTCCATAGCATGAACACCTATGCAAAATAAGTTGAATTGGCGGCAAGTAAGTAGCCATTAAAAAGATAAGGCGCCACAACTGTTAATCGTATTGTGGTGTACAGCATGTTGGAATATCACTTCACCGCCTGTATCAATATAACATGGGAGCAGCTCATCGCACTGGCTGACCTTCATCACACTGACAGGCATGCCTTGCAAAGCTCATGAAACCGAAGTACACGATGTGGGCTCATTGTTTGATGAGAGTTGTACAGTCACTGCAGGTGGCAAAACAACGCGAATATGATCAGTTAGGATTCAAAGCGAGTTACATTCGATTTATCCCAGAGACGATCACAGTGAGATAAGCAAAGCTCAATGATCAATATTTCCGTCAAGCTAACATATTGGTAGAGAACAGATATATGTTTAAAGCATGTGCGGCAGAATAGGACATGGGAGGTGTCGGAAACCATAGACGCGATGCTAGATATATACACTGACGCATACATCCCTCACAGCAAGGTGATGGCACAAAGCACCGGAAACGAAGAGCTGCCAGAAACACGCAATGATTAAGAAGATGTGCCACACTCCGCAAGTGATGAGGTGCTGTGTTGAATAGCGGTGCTTGTATCGTACATGACGCAGGACAGGCGTCGTTTGTATGCACCAATTTACACAGAAGCAACCCGATGAAGACCGCAAGTAAATGCCCATAATGCAAAAGGCAATAACATTGGCCAGTGATCTTAATAAAGCTATCTTTGTTCCTCTTGCACGCCTAGTGCGTCGCCCAAAATGCATTATTTCCAGTATAGGCATGCAAGTGCGACGATGATTATTCTGGCATTTTCAACAGTTTCACGATTAACATTGGCGATTATTTCAATCACATAGAAGCTGCCACACAGTAATTATCTCGCCTTGTCATAACAGCCCGGCATTCCTTGTTGACTGTGACCATGTTCATTAAATTCGCCTTCAATCGCAGGCTATTGCTCTTGATCTTTGGTGACAAATGGACTTTGCTTATTCATTTCCCACTCCCTGACTCAGTTTTGACAATTTGAGGGATTGTCACCTTGATATATTACACACCCTTTATTGTCAAGATGGCGCGAGTGGGTTGGCGCATTATATGAAATCGTGCTGTTTGACAATATTCACTTGCTTGAGCGAAGCATGCCTAGGAGGAGGGACGTTTGAGGACTTTTCAAGTTTCAAGGAATTCCATGATGATGATTTGCACAAGCTGGAAGTGATCGGATTAAATGACGCCAGATTGTCAGCAATGCCTGATTCGCGAACGTACGTAATTCGAGTGTGTCCGTCAATATCATCGGTTTAATAATCTTCTGATCATAACGTGGTTTTAGTAGATAACAACCGGTGACGACGGTGGCATTCACAATTTCGGCAGACCAGGTGTGCTGCTGCATGACTATCAGCGCATCTGGTCACTCAAAGAGCGTCGGCAGCTAATATAAGTTATGATTTTGTTTCCCCTAAATAATTTATGTCCAGTTTGCTGATACATATGTGTCATCTACCACATCCCGCCTCTCTGCATGCATGCTCTATATCCATCCTGTCTATTCAAAGCCCGAAGGCTCGATCAACTTCCCATTCCTCATTGACCAGGCTACTACATGTACATTGCAAATAGGGATAGCGTGTATAATTCGTTGAGGTTTTCACTTTTACATATCAAAATCAGTTATATCCCGTCATGGAAGTGGTTGGAAACACAAGGGAGAAATAAACCTTGTATTACGCATATGATACTATCCGGCTGATTGACGATTTGTCATTACAGAGCCTTAATGTGTTTCCCAGACAACAGCGGGCGAGGAGGTAGTCTGTCATCTGATAAGAGGTGGTCTGTTCGCGGACAAGTCAATCTTCAGGGTTGCCATGTATCATGTAACGCATAATGCGCTAAGAGTCAAGACCTGAATACGATAGATTAAAATCATATTGGGCGAACCTCATCTCGTTATCTCTACAAAAGACACCAGATGAGCGAAATCTCAACCATAATAGCTGAGTCTGCTATATATAGCTGGTTTTTGATTCATCCTAGGACGACTTCTATCTAAAATGCTGGAATCATAATCAGCCAGCCCGGTGAAGTGGATCAATAATTAATACTCCTAGAAATATCATACATCAACGGTGCGCATTTGTTATTGTTGCTTTGTTGGCGTATATGTTACAGGGGCTCAAGAATACGTGAAGGTGACAGCAAGAGACATCGTGCCAATTCATGTGCTATGAAGTATTTGGAAGAATTCGCATCACCGCCGGTATCAATAAAATGAGTAAACAGTTCATTGCACAGGTCAACCTTCATTATTGTGAACGGCCGATCTGCACCCCAAACAACCCTCCCTTCATCCAAATACTAGGCGCTACCCAGTAGACATCAGAGCCCCCTGTCGTCCATCTCTGACCTCGTGGGTGGATTGTAAACATGGACAAGGTTGTTTGACGTTATGACCATGGCAGTATTACCTCTATTGTTCCAATATTGTTTGTGGCGCTAGTGTAACCATTTAGCACTAGTTCCTTTATTGCAGTGGTTGTCTCAAGCAGCAATTAAGAAATGTTTATGGTGCATGAGGCTAAAGAAGGTAACATTACTGTTAATTCAGCTCGTATATAATACTTTTTCTTAGCCATTTCGGTTTTGCATTGTGTTGCTGATGCATACAAAATCTGCCCTGACCCTATCATAGCTTAATTATGCTTAAAAGTATGTTCGCGAATCGGGTTGTGTTTAAGGTTGTCAATTGAGCTGTTCTAAAGAATAAATAAAAAAGTCAACGGTGTTATATAAACGGCTCGTTGTAGTGTCCTCTCAGTCTGGGTGTTGCGCGCCTGTATTACCAACATATAGTTGCTTACATGTAAACAATAAATTACGATCAGGTTGTCGATAAATATTAAATGACGAAGCTCTCGGTGTTTTACTCACCATTCGTGTAGGAACAGACGCGATGATGCATGATGTGTCACATTCTGGATCTTGACTAAACATGTAACCTGAAGGGTAAGTATAGGCTGAAATATGAGTTTGTTGGGAGTATATTGAACGCGATTTTCTTGTCAATAGCATGCAGTTTTCTATTGGATCTGACGCGGAGTAAACAAGAGATAAGCAAATACATTCCGGAACTTTCCGAACACACGCCGAAATTGAACGATGGTGCCGTGACGTCAAATGTAACTGTAAGATGTTGCCACGGACGCCGTTACTATTTGCGAGCCAGCTCTCGTACTTATTAATCGTTATTAACAGGCAATTATCGACGTTCCTTGATCCATGGTTTCCTGGGAATCTGTAAGTATACTCATCCTTATATTTCCTATATGTAAATCGAGTTTGAATTGATTAGCTATGTTTCTGTGCTGATTTTAAAAACACAACAAAACGTGAAAGTGCTCGCATCGGTAGAAAGCTGCCCTTCAATAGACGTTTCATCTATGGTGGAATATATTGAAAAATTATTTTAAGCAATTATCTTCCCTAAAAGACATTTAATTTAGGTCATTTATTGTCTCCGGAAAAAGAACTCTAGCTTCCGCTTGTCCGCTTGGATAAGTGGCCAGGCCCCAGTTGAATGGTTATATACTTATTCACAGACCTCCTGTAGGGCTAGTAAGTGGCCAGAGTTTGCAACTTCTCGCTGACAACATTGACATGGTCGGTAGTCATTCATTTAATTACGACATTTTGGCCTGGTAATTTGGTGTAAAAGTAACGATTAACCCTTGCGTGCCTAAATATATTTTACATTACATCTATTCACTTGGTTCTTTGCTTGTGGTATGTGAGCTTTGATGTATTTAAATATTTACTTATAGGAAACATTTTTCCCTCCGGCTCTATCAATCAAATTGTTAATTGCTTGACCAGATGTATTATCAACGTATACCTGGCTGCTATACACCGTAACATTAATAGACAGGCCACAGGCAGTGACCAAAAATGGAAAACCCCGGTTTTCTCTCAAATTTCTCAAATTCAAGAAGAAGGAGTACACCGTTGGCAAAGACAATACTCCATCTACATATAATTTGCTTATTTGATTTTCGATCATTGTATGAAGAAATTTCTGTGAAGTTAACAACATAAGAGCAATTATGCACAGTGTATGTTTATGCAGTATGTGTAGTGGGAATGATGCAGAGCCTTCTTACACAATACTCCGCTAGTCCTGCACAGCTCAAGCATTCTTTGGCAGAACACTAGGGCAATGTACCAGGAGCATCCGCAGAAATGTATGACTACCTTGACAAGGAGTAGGCCGAGAGGCGGCATAGGAGTCTGGTCTCTTAGGGTTATGATGATGAATGATGCTGGTTGTTGTGATGGAGTTGATGATGGTGATAGAAGCTTTATATAGGTGGCTGGTCTATAGATATTTGATTCTTTATATAAGTAATATCTCAGTTCTGTTTACTTTTCAGCTTTGGTTTCAGCTAAGTCACTTTTTTTACATTTGATTCTACCAGTCAGTTAACAGGTGCACAATGATGTAACTATATCTTAACACCATACTTACAAAATAAATGGTAACTATTGTCAGAGAACTTTCAACATCAAAGACCATATCGTAACGATGAATGATGATGACGAACAGACGTCTGAGTTCGAGATGCTACTAACCAAATGGCACCATCCTGCATAGTATAAAGGGGTTGCACCTGCCACATTTTGGCATCTGACCAAAATTGCACACAGCCAGACCACAAAAAGTATATTTCACAATTGAGTAATATCTGGTAGCTTTGTGATTATACTTGGGAAAACTTTCAAGCTTAAACACTACTGGACAAGTAACTAAGCACACTCAATCAAGAGGTCTAGTCGTTTTTAGTGATTTTACTAGCCAAAATTGCCATCAAGGCCAAGGAAATATGGTCACAAGCTCCAGTTACCGATACGTAAAGACACTAGCAGCCCTGAGAGACAGCTAGCGCCATTTGAAACTTGGAGGTACGGCGTACTTTGTTTGGAGTACAAAAATACGTCGTGCCACATCAAAGTTCAGAAAAGACGCGCAATTACCAATGACCAGAAACTTGAAATAACGTAAACAATCCCCACAAAGACGTGCAACTCTAAACATGGTCTGAAATCGAGGCTTTGACAACTGAGTTGGATTCCACGACTCTCACCCAACCACATATCAGTAAACAGGGTAACAATTTGCATAAAAATTGATAATATTTATGTTTAGGCATGCATACTTCTAATCAAGTTTGCTGTACTGAGAACGAAGTACGTACCTCGATCGACAGCTGCCTGCTCGAGTGCTAACCAACACGACTGGTCCCGCCTAAATATGATAATACACTGACTTATCTAGATAACCTTCTATAACAGGCAGTATCGTGCTGGTTGGGGGCATCAGAATAAACATCAAATAATCCATGTGAATGCTAACAATACAGAGCATTAAATCGCGAAGAGCTTCCAGCTCATTGCCATCAATGCCTCTGATGATCGTACAGCTGCTTATGGCTGAAATTCCCCGGTTGATGCTGGATAAATGACAGAGACCGATAGAGAGCAATTAGCAGGCATCGATTCGTTGAAGGTGTCAGAAACATACACACACTAGCACGAGGTTGCAGAATTACGCTCTCAGCCTAGACAGGTGATGAAAGCATGCGCTGATAAGGACGAAGTATATGGAAACATGTACAACTAAAGGATGAGGTAATGGAGTCACGCACTTATTAGGACAAGATGATGGAAACATGAACTAATAAGGACAAGGTGACATAAAAAGGAACTAATTAGGACAAGGTGATGGAAACATGAACTAATTAGGACGAGGTGATGGAAACATTAACTAATTAGGACAAGGTGATGGAAGTGTGAACTCATAAGGACAAGGTGACTATGCCACGACTATGCTGGTAGCTTTAACACCAAAGACATGCCGACTGTTTGGGGTGTATGACGTTCCTAGCTTGTTAGCGTCTAATGGAACTGTACTGATTGCTTTACAGCTCGCTTGGGTCACCCCCAGATTTGCAGCCGTCACAGAAACGGATCTCAGTCTACCTAATGCAATAGCCTTGTTAGTTCTCGGCTACTTTATTATGATGTATATGCAATTTGATGAACGCTAAACCTCAGATGATATCAACCACCATAAATAATTCCTATATGTTGATGTTTTCGTTGATATATTAATTATAATTAAATGCAAGTTTTCAGCCAAGGTGTATGGTCATCATAAACCATTACAACATCCTTAATAATACAAGAAGTGTAGTGATAGCTCCTGGAGCGCCGAATAAATACAACAATCACTCCCCATAAATATCGTTGTCATTGTATGAATAGTGAATCACGTCAGAATCATCAAGGCAGTTTGTCCAGGCAAGCACGAATTATCATTGTGTAAATCACAACTAACTGGCCATTAGCGAGTCGTGTGGAGTCTCTCATTGTTGTTTTGCTAATATGATATAACACGAAAACAGCCATCGATTGGATTTGTGTTTGCTTGGCATGCTTTTATGCACAGTCTGTCAAGAATCAAGGTTTATGACTTTGGCAGATAAAGAACACACTAAGCCAACCTGAGTGTATTCACTGTACCTTCTTGGCAGCAACGACTGCGGGAACTTGAACGAAAGGACATATCGAGGATGGGAAACAACTCAAACATTATCACCTCACTCAATAAAAATATTACGAGCAAACGTTCGCAATGCGCATGCGACAATTTGCCTCTTTAATATTGGCAGCGTCTCTGCAAGCTACGTGTGGGTAATCTTATGTAAGTGAGGTGTACATCTATGATTTGCGGTTTATTTCTGCTGTATTCCTGATACTAATAGCA
>CM067348.1:9282609-9302609 GCA_034190875.2 Urechis unicinctus | reverse complement strand
GCGCACATGTAATGACAGCTCAACAGCTGACTTTGGTCACGGATGGTTAGTTTGATTATCTGGTTGACACGCATTCATCACCGACGTGGTCCTTACCACCTAACATGCGACTCTCCTATCGAACGAAAACAGCGATTTTTTGCAGATTTGAACTTGGTTTTCTGCTATAATTGCGCGCGACAATTGATTAAGCTATTGCAACCTAAAATATATCATCGACTATAAATAAATCCTATTGAGTAAATTTATAACTCAATGTCACCTATTCACCAAGGTGCATAGTCAGCATAAGCCATCATAACCTCCTTAATTATAACAGCAATGTTGTGATAGCTCATGAAGAGCCTGATAAATACGACAATCACTCCCCTCATAACTCTTTGTCATCGTGAGAGACACGGCAAAATCACGTAGCCGATTTGTCCAGGCATTGTGGACATGGTGTAAAGCACGATTAGTTGGCCGTTAACGAGTCGTGTGTGGAAACTCTCATTGTTGCTGTGCTAATTTGGTTTAGCAAGAAAACAGCCAGGAATGAGATTTGTGCGCTGCATTAGTCAGATAGCACCCTACAAGGGGTTGACGAAATCGTTCAGCACAACCCAGGTATTTTGAAACACTGCCAAGTTGAAACGGGTAATTCGAGCATTGAATGACAACATATTCCGCTTCACATACAATTTTCTATCTTAACTCACCTAACTGCATTATATCAGGCTCCAACAATACTGGTTATCGCATTGGTCAATATGCGCTCCCCAAGCCGCGATCATGTTTCCACCAAAACCGCTAAGTCTGCTTTCCATGTCATTGCGTTTATAACATCACTTAGTATGATGGTATTAGCTTTCTGCCTGAACAGCAATAAGCTGATATGACTGCATTGAGAGCGATAAGCTCATCTATTTTGTACGCATTGAATAGTTTCATAGTCAAACGTGATGCTTCAAGGACATGCCTCGCGATATAAGCCTTAGCGGTAATGCGATGTGTGGTGCAGATTTAAGTCAGTGACATTATTTGCCACAATCGATCGATCTGCCGGCAGCACATTTGTGGAGCATTGCCGAATAGCATGAGGAGACTGGTCAGTTAGTTGACGTCGTGGGTGGGCTCGATGGTGTCAGTAAACATAATGTAACCGAATCAATGTAGAGATACCTTACTGAATCTAGTGTTTAATCAAAAAGACTTTTTTTAAAAGAATTCGCTTGTAAGTGAACGACAAACGTCATCACGATAAGCCTAGCTCTTACCTTGTGTCATCCAAATGTGATGCGGATATGTGGGAGAAAATAAACATTAATTGATGATGTGTCGGTGACATTGACGACTGGCAAATGTCCCATACTTGACTGCAAAACGTTTAGAGGTCTACAGATGCTTATGCAAGGTCTTGTTAAATGCAATGGCACGGATCGAATTTATGTGAAGGGATATGTTAGATTTAGCAACACACAAATTATAATTAATTTGATCCAACATATAACAAGCCAACAATCGCGATGTGCATGGAAAACTATGCGCATGCGGACTGCCTCGTTATGGTCGGCAGCGCCTGCAGCTGCGTATGGGTCATCATATGGATATTTATAGTACAAGGTAGCATGATCATCAATACTTTGCCTCAAACATCTGTTCTCCCATATTACTGATGCAAATAGCATATAGTGGACCTCAATTTGATTTTAATCCCCAATTTCCGGTCCAGATGTCGCCATTCAAGGTTTTTGTCATCAAAATAACTATAGTTATAAGTCATCGCAGACAAAGTAACAGCTATGGATTGAAAATGAGCTCAAATGATGTACTGATAAAATAGCATTTAATTGCTGTAGCCTCAGCATCGTGTCCTTCTCAGCGTGGTGTATGATAAATGATTCAGCCAGTTGGAGGGACATTTATAACTCAAGGTTACCATAACAGCTCGCAATTATGACCTCATTACGATATTATTCTTGTGAGATGATCAAGATATCTGTCATCGGCAGCGTCTCATTATGTAATTATTTTCGGCTTTTTCCTATTTTGATCATATGGAAGTAGCATCAATTCTCGGTGTGGGAACAATGAAGCATGGTGAAAATTGCGAATATTTAACCCTATATAGTCTACTGCTGTGCTCTTTTGACGAATTCATCATTAACTGTGCATGCTCCTGACAAAAACACTGATAGATTAGAGGCCACAAACTCACAATAACCAAGACGAGTTACCGGCAATATTAATTTGCATACATTTCGTGCCTCCTGGGCAATAATATCAGGAGATTTCAAACTTAGAAACATCAGCATATTTCTCTCGGGATGTGTTTTGTAGTGAGTGTGATTTGGTTGTGATGAAATGGAAAGCTTTTTGGAATGATACAGCTGCACAGCTGCCTTTGATGTGTTTCTATTTGATACGTTCCGGTCACACACGTTAAAATACACTCTCTGAAGACCAATCTTACCAATGAAATCTATGGATCATTGTCACGGATAATTTATATGTTTCAGGTCGGCATATCAGCCCGCCCAGTCATTCGTCGCTTCATTTAAAATGATCACACGTTGATATTGGACGTTCCCATCAGAACGTTGCTTGCCCCTTTAATTATGGTGTTAATATATGCTACCCAAAGCGCTCACACGTAATTGAGGATTTCATTAGCTTCTTCACGGGAACGTGGCAAATTGAAATTAAAGGGAAGGATTAGATTGTTGTAAGAGCTAGAATAAACATCTGGTGGCTCCATGGCAATTACTACATTACTTTCGAGTGAGGTGTGCAGACGGCACTAACTTTATACGGCCTGTTTTGTTCACGGCGAAAAATTGCCAGCTCCTTTTTTAATATTGTCGCGCTCGTTCGATGATAATTTCATTAGCTTCTACGCCGTAATGTGGCAGAGGCAAATGACAGAGATAGATGAAAAAGTGGTAAGTGTATCTGGTGAAGTCATTAAATGCATCGTATCATTTCCGATATATAAAAGTCTGACTGAAGCTTGCAGACGGCACTTAGGTCGTATGTACCACTTAAGGGGGTTCCTTAACTTATACCGGCTTGCCAAAGCTAAACAAATCACATACTTATAATGCAAGCATTCACCTATTGTGTGACATTATAGTATTCTTCTATGCTGAACGTAAATTGAGCTTGTCAGGATTCGCTCTTGTTGCAAGAGTAAACGTTTCGTTCACATAAACGATGTTCTTAGTGGTATTGGAGAAGTATTTTCTGATATTGCTTGCATGTGTGTACGATATTTATATTAAGAGCTCCGTACCTTGAGCAAGAGAAAAGGAAAAAAATAAAACTGTAGGTGACGATGGTGGTAAAAGTGCACTGTAACCCTTATTTTATCATCACCTCCCTGCAACACAATACTTGTATAGCCAGGTTGCTTAACAAACAATGAATAGGTTCTCTTATTTTTCAGAACTGATTAGGTGCAGGGGCAGCAAATAGGCTATATTCGGCGTTGTACGTCCTGCAGATGAATATACCTATCTTGTTATCGCATTGATAGCCATTAAATGACACGCCAGTTGTATTGCCCATGTTCAAATCTTGTGGTCGTCTGAGGTTTAAAGATTGTATGAGTCAGCAAAGTAAGATAAACGTACCATCATAAAAGGGATGATTAGGTAAAATGGTCGATGATGTCAAAGAGTTGGTGAATAACCTACTTAACGAGTAAGTATTTGAACAGAGGTCGTGCAGACATTTGTTCCTGATGTAAGCGTAATGTGGTGATAATCACAGGCGTTGGTGTAGCACTGATTCATCTAGGGATGCACAACACACGGCTATATCACCCTATAGCAGTCAGCAAGTGAATCTTGTAAAAGCTCTGATCTTTGATTTCCTATAGGTTATGTGAATAGTCTAAGACTGCTTGATCCAGCAAATGAATTCGAATTTAACGCATTTATGTTAGTGGCTCAATACTGTAGACTGCGTGTGATTTTGTCGGTCTTAACGGTTAATATCAAGACCGAATGCATTTCAAGTATATCAGTCTATAACAAGCCGAAATAAAAACTCACCTTGAAATAACGCATTAGTAATACTGTTATTACAGATTGTAGGCCTTCATAAATCTAACTTTACTAGCAAACAGTTTTTTTATCTGGTCTTTGTCAGAGTATCTCCAGAAACAAATAAAAGGCGAATTTTTGCAAGCAAGCATACAGCTACTACTCCTCAAAAGTGTCAACGAGAAAGTCAATCATAAAATTATTTGCAACCAATAAGATAAGAAAAAGCTTTGACTACCCAACATCAAGCAGAACTTCGTCAGCTTTTTTTCATTACATCTCTAGATATATTTAATATTCGTATGCCTATGATAGACAAACGCCCCGGCATGGTTGTAAATGACGTCACCAGTCCCCGTTGTTGACACAAATCGTGACAAGAAATCGACCTTATGTATAGTCAAAAAAATACAAATGTAGGGTAGCTACTGAATGATGTCAGCAGTACCACGTGATTTTGAACTCGACATGTACATTTCTTCGCGCTATGTTCACTATAGAAGGCGCTCATGGATTAGCCCTGCATAACCAACAAAATAGCATTTTTTTTTATCCATAGTGTTCTTCCTCAACCTAGCGATTACAAGCAGCCAATTTTCTTATATGTCGTTTATCTTCGATTATAGTGCAATGAGTAGCTTCCATTTGGATTAATGGCCTGTCTGTATAGCCCTGATGATATTCATCATTAAACTAGCGAGGCCTGTGTTTTTAGCCTTCGACTGCTGATCAATTATTAGACCCTAGTAAGACCGATCCATTCAGGAACAACGGTTTGCAACTGCTTGTGGTCAACGTACTATACTGAATGTATGAAGATGGTTTGCGATATATCTCCCGCCCCATCCATGGGCACAAATGATCTAAGCGCAATTAACATATCAGAAGAACAAATCATAACGCACTAGAGTGTGTTAGCTGCAGGAGTGCAATGCTGTATATTTTATCATTTAATAGGGGTCATTCCAGCCAAATAAACGTTATTGTCTCATCTTCAAGTACCTCACCGCGCTGAAAGTTGTCATTGCTGGTGGTATAGGGGTTGAAGACAATTAAATGTCAAGCGTTTGCATATTTGATATGGTGTGTCGGTCTCAGCAACAATGCACTCATAATGTCGGGCATTATATTAATATTCTGTGATAGCTAGTTATGATTGGCATCTACCAGACTTATCTGTACTCTAAACAACTCCTTATTCGTAGTAGCTATAAAAGCAGTTGATGTATTGAGCCTGGCTGACAATACCTAGCTGATCGGCATCGTTTGAGAGTTTTGCCTCTGCTTGGGGCATGCCTATACACACGATTCAATAGCCTAAATGCGGGCAATCCATTGCTGTCTGACACGGACGTTATGCTTCCCGCTGAATGCTAAATGAGCCTTAACGATAAGCTGAGATAAAGATAAACTGCAAATTGAAGTGTATGTCATATAGGGCACGGTGTCGGACGTATATTCCTCAATACTCTTAAGGGTCGTTTAAAATCTTTCAAAACAGATCAGTTAGCTCACTATGTTTTTTTCAGTAAATCTATTAGTCTGGTTGGCTGGCCTGTTACCGTACGCTCTTATCTGAGGGCCTTCTCAGTTCCATAGCCGCAACTGGGCAGCTCTTTTTTCCCTGAAGATAGCTGCAACCCTCATCACCTTCATTGCACCGCAAGTCCTCTAGAACAAATTTTAATTATGCGTTGCATGCTTTGGCTAACTAAATGGGCAAACATGGTGTATGGTAACCTTTGCAAATGCTTGAGGGCACAAAAATTGATAGTGTGGAATTATTCTGCATTCGGTTACGACATCACCACATGTCTAATTACGAGAATAGGTGGTCCGCGGACTGCATTGCTGTCAACGTGATGATATCATTTCACCCCGTCATAACGTTACTGTTAACCGCTTGAGCATGCCGTTACCATGCACGATAGTAGCAAGAAGTGGCAATCTATAACCTGTCACATCTGTACAAAACAGCCTCGGCTAGCAAAATAAACTTGTATCAGGCCATGGTTTGGTAGTGCTGTGTATTATGCGAGTGACGCATTAAATGAAGACAAATATCGACCCTTATTATCAATAACCTGCTAAAATACCGACTCTCTGCAGACGTGAGATCAATGAAAGCTGCTTAATACTCAGCTATGTACCCAGAAAAATAATCAGGTCATCCTCACTGATGACTGTCAGGAAATGACTGCTGTCCCGATAATAAAAACCAACTCCCATAGGCGTCTCCTTGTCTTTGTTTGAGTGACACATCTAGACAATAGGCAAGATAATTCACCAATCGGGTATGACAAAGTAAGTGTGCGGCCGATTTACGTATGACCTTATTTTGTTGATAATAATTTTGGATTTTCGAACAGTGTCGCTATACGGAATCAGACAGGGGCTTGGGCTGCTTGTGCTGAATGGTTGGAATAAATGAATGTTCTGCGTAGCAACAATAATTGCCTAATAAAGCTACTGCAGCAAGGACGTGAGGTTCATTGAAACCGCAAGTCGCTGACACATCGTAAGCACAATTTACCAGAGGGATTCATTACAAGGCGTTCGAAATGAGATTAGTTCTACATGCAAGCTGATGATATGCGCAAAATAAATATATCGCTGGTATGATGAGGAACACGACGCAATTATTAGCTGCGTGTTGAGTGTGATGTTGGCAATGAACATTGCACCATCCTCGGGGAACAATTTTTTTGGTAAAACGCCATACATTCTACTCTGCTTATTGTCAGCGTTTGTATCTGCAGTTAATAGGGTAGAATTATGTATGTTGTAAACACTGCAGTGAGTTCTGAAATGAATGTAGCATAAAGTGGAATGTTTTATGAGCAGACATAGTGCGCACTGGTGTATAACATTGGTTAAATATGACGAAATACAATGGATGTTTGAATGAATAGGAATGTATTGCTGCGTATGGTGAGAGGCAAAAAGGATCATGTTACAAATATGTCAAATTATTACGATCACCAACAACGAGCAATCTCAGTGAGGGAAGAGCTGGCTAGAGCACATTTGATATAACCGATCTGTGATTAATCTATTGAATTGTGGTATAAAGCCCGATTTTAAAAGGTAACCCTCGATGATTTGTTATGAATGCAAAACTTGTTCACTTTTATTTCAACAGACTTGTATATCAGCAATAAATCCAGTAAATAGAGAGATACTGTTTTATTCATAACGAAAGCAAACGCCTTAATACCGATATCCAAACGTTCTCAGCAAATCTACACTTACCGTTTGGAAGACGAATATATTATCCCTGCAATCAGTATACATAAATACGTGAGCCAATTTTACCAGCATGTTATTATTACCTGGCATTCGAGATGCAAATAAGGGTGAGAGGGAGGGAGAGAGGAAGCGAGATGAGACGCTATATGCGTCGTCAACTCATGACGGCATTCACTGCTGTGGTCTCTAGCCTGTGTAGTTACCCAGTTTGTAAGGATTATTGTTTTTTTATTGGATAAAGACAAATTGGCCAAGTACAGCCATAGATAAGTCTTATTGAAAGTATGTAGCGTTTTATAATAGGAAATGTTCCAAATACAAAGGCCGACGGAACAGAAATAGGCTGGCAAGCGGGCGCGAGAAGATCCGGCTGTGGCACGTTAAGGAAAAAGGCATAATGGCAAGCATATGCTGCCGGCTATATTGATGGAGGGATTCATAGCAAATACCGATCACGCGGTGAGAACGTCCAGGTATATACCAAACGGAACTTTGAGTTGGTTTCAATTGGTGTACACCCATTAAGCATTTCGTTGTTCAAAATGTCATAGGAATCGCCTCAATTAAATGAAATAATTATCATACAAGCCACCTTGTTTTTAAGCATGCCAAGGTCTTTAGATTCAGCGCACAGATGTACAGTGGAGTGGGTCGTTTTATTTTGCTTTTCTCAGTTTCTGTCCAATGCACCCTTATCAATCCTGGTATTTCATCAAGCCATTACGGCATCACGCTCCCAGTGCAAACTATAATGGTACTCTGTGCAACTGCAATTCATTGCCTATTCAAACTCATGATAATCGGGAATTTTAGATTATTTGAAGGTCACATGCAGACGAAAAAACTATTCTGAGCAAAAACCGAATGAATTTGTGCTATATTTTAGCATTCGTAACATAATCAAACAGTAAACTTGTTTTAATTCGTGTTGTAATATATGCAAATGCTAATACTTTAAATGGCCAAGTATGGTACATTGACAATGTGGCAGCCGGGATCTTGCAAATAAGCAGTTGAGTTCATAAAAAATCCTGTACATTAACATGGATTGTACTACGTAGTTTTTATATGTCTGCCACAAGTGGGTTCAGCCCAGGCCAATTCCACCAGGCAATGCGTACAACGTGGGCTCTTATATCTTCAACTCCACATGAATTATTTATCCTCTGTCAATCCAATACATTTAAACGATGGAATATACAGTCGACCATTTGTAACGGCAATACTTGGGATTATGCGATGCACGATATACATCATCAGACGAAAAATGTTTTCTGCATTTACAGCGCTAGATATGCTATAGCGTATGTCTTATATATGTCCCAGGGTAAGGTCTCACTGTGAGCATTGCATGTACTTGCCAATACGGTGCAAGCAAGGCCTGTGATTGCAAACCATAACCTGCCATGACGCATTTCAGCTGTCTGTTATAAACTGAACAATTACGGATATACGATTATTCTAAGGTGACGAACATTAGCGCCTTGTCCTTTAGCCCACCTCACAAGCAGCTATAATACTGATGGTTTGCAACTTGACTGCAATAGCGCAGGCTCCATAAATACGCGTAATCTTATTGTACAATGTGCACTCCCCACGCCACGAGCATGTTTCCATGGATACCGCTAAGTCAGCTTTCCAAATAACTGCGTTTCTGACATCAATTAGTATGATGACATTGGCTTCCGGCAGGGACAACATAAATGCCGTATTAAACTGCAATGTGCTGATATGATTGCATCGAGGGCGATATAGTCATTCATCTCATAAACATTGAATAAGTCCATGGCTAACCGTGATGCTTAGGGGCCGTTTCGTGATATAAACAGATTATCTTTATTATTGATGCATCGGGTGATGCATATGGAAGTCAGGATTATTTTTGATTTCAATAGATCGATCGGCCTGCAGCCCTTATATGGACCAGTTTACATGCAGGTACATTGCCAAAAAGATAGAGGTGTCTGGACTCCACGTGACGTCGTGATAGACCCAATAAAGTGAATGTACAGGGATGTAACCCAATTACGGTGTAGTATTTAATCATACGTGACATATGTTAACATACGTTTATATGTAAACAACACAATCATTATGATTAGCTGATTACTTACCCTGTGTCACAAACACCCACTCTAAGGGGGGAGCGGTGAAGCATTAAGCCTCCATGGTTTCTTGAACTGACGGACATTTTCCAAAATAAAGCATATGCAAACAAGGTGGTCAGTCTGCAGTTCCTATCGGATAAATACTAGAAGTTGGGAACTGCATCGTCATATCACGCTATATCCCAGACAAGCAACATGCACTGTATCAAATTGAATATCTCACAACCACACGAGTGTCAATGCATTAGCCTGTTGCGCCCTAACCCTGGTCCATATTTGTGTAGCACTTAATCCCTAGGCACCGTATCTTTCCTCATTTCCTTCGCATGCTTTATTCTTATCCACGTCACCTATATCAATACCGTATTGACATTTACCCTGCTAAACTGCCAGATCCTACCAATTCCATAGTGAGAATGACGACATGCTAATTCGAGGGGACGAATGATGACAATACTTGTGATCAAATACAACCAGCAATCGCAACTAGGCTAGCATTCCAGAAATAACGCACTAAGTATCCGCATCTTGAAACAGCAAGTTGCTGACCTATCGTACACACCAAAAGCATTCAACATTAAGCGTACGAAATGAGATTCATTTTACCTGCAAACTGATGATATGCGGAATATAAATCTATCCGTGGTTTCATGAGGACGTGATTCATAGTTGCCTTTTGAGTGCGATGTTGGCATTGTGCTCAGGGAACAATTTCATTATAACCCATACATTCTGCTATGCCTGTTGTCAGCGTTTGTATCGGCTATTAATTGGGTAGAATTATGTATGTTGTAAACACTGCAGTGAGTTCTAAAATGAATGTGGCATAAAGTGGAATGTTAGATTAAGCAGTGAGCACGGGTTTATGGCATTAGCTAAATATGACACAATACATATATACTTAACATTGTGTTGACGTATTTTGTGTGCAAACAGACCGTTCAGTGTATTATTTACTGATTTGATAGCGATATGGAAATAATCATTATAGGTAGGAATGAGTACGCGTTGATGTCATCCACTGATCAACTCTGCATTTCCGTTAATGGCTGGACAAGGCACTGAGATAGGGGTGTAAATGTCACCGTGCACGGGAAAGGGCGCTCTAATAGTGTAGAGCAATGCTTAGAGGAAAGGTGGGTGCTGAGGGCTGCGTTCACAGTTTTTCGCCATGAGAAACAGTAGCTACCCGCATTGAATCCAGGGCATCAGGTTCTTGTGTAATTATGTTGTACGATATTGGGCATTGAAAAGGTTAAGACAGGACACATTGATCTAATTCACGGCGCATCTGGTCCAAAAGTCATCCCAATCCCTAATACTCTAATTTGACCCGATTTCATCGTTGATAAATGGCTCTCAATACCCGGCGTACTGCTCAGAGGTTTGCCCTGCCCAGCTTACACATTGATCCCTGTGGCTTAATGGTTCTCCATACACGGCTATTATAATGTACCCAACGACATGTTTCTCTTTGGTTCACAACATATACCCCATGACATAATGGTTCGCCGGGCGCACACCATATGCTCCTCCAGCCCACACAAAATACCCCACGGCGTATTTTGTTGCCACGGCCCACACATTGAACCCCTTAACATAAAGTTTGCTAACCCACACCCATGCATTTCTCACGCCACTCCACAACGCAAACTTCAGTTTATAGATTTTTTTACAGGGGAAATTAAACGTCGTAGGATGGTTGCATTATTTCCGTGGTTTTAATAAAGCTGCACCCACTCTGCAGTTGCTTTATCTAAACCTAATCAGACTTGTTTTACTCATCGATGTTTACTAAGTTGTTCAATTAGTACACGATAATAAACGACCTCGCGACGTACCATCAACTGCTGGCGTCGTGTTCGTGTGCCAACCAACACCACTTACAGTTTTCGCTAACAGAAAGGACATTTTATTAGGCGTTCCACTCACTTGCCAGTGCTGTTGGCGCTTTGATGAGGATGAGTGTAATAAACTTCGTCAATATTGAACATGCCTAATTTTTTGGGACATAAACTCAAAATCGTTCATCAACAAATAGGAATGGATTGCGATCACTTTGTGGTTGATTTGATGAGATTCTCACTATTTACGAGCATCCCAATCTTCTACATATGTTCTTTAGATGAATAATTATTTCCGTAACATTGATTGACCAGTGGTACGTTTTAAGAGGTCTCATCAGTTTTTTTAATCGGGGGGACTAACCACACTTAGGTTGGGTCGTCAACGATAAACGAGGAAATGCTTTAGCATACAAAAAAAAATACCGTGGGCGCAATCGTGAGAACAAGGCTATTCCATTAATCGTACACAAAGTAATCTTTTCCAGTGCAGTAAGTGATGTAGCTAGCCTGCAAAATCCATTTATATGCCACATCAATTTGCTAATGCCCAAAGTTACAGTTGACGGTAGCGGCTACAACGTTAAGCGGTATAGAATAACTGATTAATCGTTTGAACGCAACAAAATCAAGCAATCATTACTCTCGCAAAAATAAATACTAGCAATGGTGGGTTATATAGAGAAAATATTGGGTTATATATATATATATATATATATATATATATATATATATATATATATATATATATATATATATATATATATATATATATATATATTTATATATATATGTAATATATATATATATGCGTATATACATACATATATATGCGTATATATATATATATATATATATATATATATATATACATATATATATATATATATATATATATATATATATAGATATATATATATATATATATATATATATAGATATATATATATATATATATATACTATATATATATATATATATATATATATATATATATATATATATATATATATATATATATATATATATACGCCATAATCGTACGACACACCGTCACTGTGCACTGAAATGTGGCTTCATTAATATGCATTTCGCTACATGATATATTTTTGATTAACAAGCTCACCGGTTCTGCACAATTGTGATTTAGAACTGCTGAAAGGAACTTCTTTGGTTTGTTCATTTATCCATTCGTTTGCAATATTCCATTGCATTTTGCTCCTCGGTGACGTTTTCAAAACACTCCGGAGGTTTGTAATCAGATCCATTATCCAAGAACAGTGATTGATTGTGTCGTAAACGCATGAGTGCACTGATCGAATACAATAAAGAAAAACGAAAACCCATCCATGATAGCATTGCCATTCCATTAGCCATTATAAAATAAATGATTCTGGTACAATGAGTGATGAAATTAGTCTGCATCGATGGATTTTAACATTACGCAGCTTTTTGTTAATGCCAGAGGATACTTATTCAGCATTTATTAACCAAAAAGGTTTCAGCAGGCTATGCACAAGTGACAAATTATTTTGTACACATAAACTATCCATAGCTAATTATAAGGTTTCATTTAAGGTCCATCTAACGCTCCGACGTTTACACACGCCATCATGCGGTAAATACCCTGTGTATTTGTTTGCATGGAACTAAACTCAGCGAATTATAATGCTTCATTTCAGAATTGCAAATTCAATTAAATGGGTTTGTTTCGTTATGAATAATGCTTATTTTACTCCGCGTAACAGCACAGGTATAAAATGATGTTCCCACCATGAGCTTCTTGATTTTGATTTACACACTTAGTCCCTGTCATACCCGATAGTTCACTAATCACATCAGCCGGTGGAAATAAAATACAATGATCAATTTAAAGCACGTGTTTGTTGCCCGTCCAGGTCGTAATTAACATATTTTGCGTAAGGATATTGTTGAAAACTTTTCACTGGGGCCAGGTGAAATGATTGCTGATGTCTTCGTAATGGAGATCAGGTTGGATGATTGCTGAAGTCTGTAGACTGGGGCCATGTGATGCGATTGCGAAAGTCTTTATATTGGGGTCAGGTATAAAGACTTGCGGAAGTCTGTACACTGGGGACAAGTGAAGCGACTGTGAAAGTCTTTATACTGGGGTCAGGTATAAAGACGTGCGGAAGTCTGTACCCTGGGGCCAGGTGATGCGATTGCTGGAGTATGTACACTGGGGCCAGGTGATGTGATTGCCGAAGTCTTCACACTGGGGCCAGATGATGTGATTGCTGAAGTCTGTACACTGGGGCCAGGTGATGTGATTGCCGAAGTCTTTGCACTAGGACCAGGTGAGATGATTGCTGATTTCGTTGTAATGCAGGCCAGGTCATGTGATTGCGGAAGTCTTACGACCCACCTGGCATTACTTACGTCACATAACCAAGACCGGAATTGATGACACTTTAAATGTTATCCGATGCCTTTAGCCTGCCGACAGTTGCCCTAATCCATACAGTAATATGTAGACATGTAACTAGGCGACGTAGTTACATGTGAGCCAGACTAGTTGTTGTTCATGGTGTACAACCTCTAGTCAGTCCAGGGCTGTAGTAATACCCGAGTCTTTGTTGGCGGTAATTGTGTGCAAATGCCTATGTTGAACGAAATCAGTACACACTGGCAACATGCTTATTTGGAATAAGTCCATATTTCGTTCATATCATGCTGCTCTGGTATATAGATACTGGTACAGTAAGGTTGAGAAGACAAGACCCGCGAATCAACAAGCAGGGCTTAACGACATACTGATATACATCTCGGTAGAGCTCGACAAATCTAAATAAAAAAATCTAAATCCTCGTAGAAACTGAACTCGCCGAAGTAGCCAAGATTTCCTACAGCATTTGCCGCATCTAAGCTAAATTACGTTTGTATAACCTATTGCGGTATAATGATGTATTCAATTCGTGAATGGCAGCACGCAAATGCGTGATGCAGTATGGTTGAGTAACAGGAGAAGAGCGAGTATTCACCGTTGCACCAAAAAATGCGGACTCTTATTGAATATAACTAACTATATTGAGTGAACAAACGCAGTTACCCTGTTCCATGACATACTTGCTCCTTGTTGATCCCCGGGAGGCTCTGGTGCTATTGCGTGTGTAATATTAGCGTTGATATGTTATATGCGATAACTGACCGGACTGTGTTATGAGGTCGGAAATATGATTTGACCTATGGTTCTATGGCAGATAGAGGACTTCCGCATCCATTATGGATTTTGGAATATCCATGACATTAGACGCAGAATGAAATATGATAACCGAGGACTTCTCCAATCACATCGATAGGATGATGTAAACAATGAGTATGGTATATGTTTATCTGAATAATAATGGCGAATACGGAATAGCATTTGCAAATTTTAGAATAGAGAAAAATATTAATTAGGTTAGGGAACCCGTGAATTTACTGTGGTTTCTGAAGTGGTGAGGGAGGCAGCTGTATGGCACTCCTATCTACGAGCTTCCCTACGGGTGAGGTGTGCAGACGGCACTAACTTTAAATGACATTTTTTTTTCACATCTCCTATTTAATATTGTCGTTCTCGTTCGATGATACGTTCATAAGCTTGTACATCGCAACGTGGCAGCGGAAAATGACAGAGATTGATGAAAATGTGGGAAATGTATCTGGTGAAGTCATTAAATGCATCGTGTCATTTCCATTATATTAAAGTCTGACTGAAGCTTGCAGAAGACACTTAGGTCATACGTCCCACCCAAGAGGGTTCCTTAACTTATATTGGTTTGCCAATGCTGAACAAAACACATAATTATAATGCAAGCATTCACCTATTGTGTGACTTTACCATATTCTTCTCTGCTGAACGTAAGTTGAGCTTGTCAGCGTTTGCGCTTGTTGCAAAAGTAACCGCTTCGTTCACATAAACGATGTTCTAAGTGGTATTTGAGGAGTAATTTCTGATATTGGTTGCGGTGATTGCTTTGCAACGTGTACGACATTGCTCTTAAAGGTGCATTTTTTCAAAAAATCGAATCGAAAAAAAAATTTGCCAACTGCAAGAATGCCCTAAATGGTGCTGGTATCCGGATTCCAAAGTTGGAATGGCCGTATATATTTCTTGTTGTTCGTAAATAAACCTTCAATTCCTTATTTTTCACTTCCAGCCAAGAATATAGACCATATTTGGAAGCTCATGTATTATTAATTCCGGAAGCGCAGAAACGTCATCACTCTGTGCCGATTGCCGCCGGCGGGTGTTTAGTTTGCGCTATTTTCATTGCGATAATGGACGATCAAACCAAGAAACGAAGAAAAGGTGGAGGGAGAAAGAAGCAGTTAATAGATTCATCAACTAAGAGAAGGAAGCGGGAGCTAGACCAGCTGCGGTCTAACACGAGGGTGTCTTAAGATAGGCATTCTGGGAAGTGAGGAGTGTGACGAACGAAGAAGCTGCAAAGTTTTTGCTGGACATGTAAGTAATCTCGTTGTATTATGAATACCCTGATATCGAATCGGTCTGTATTGAATCGACTTGTGTAAATGTCACCGATTAAATAAAATCTAAGGGCCTATTGAGAGTCCATTGCACCATTTAGATTTGTAAATTGTTGTTGCAAATATACCTTACTTAATTTGTAAATTTCAGGTAGAGAAATTATTGCATCCTCTTGACCCTAATTCAATGGCTGGTGATCAGGTGTTCGTCATACCTTGCCTGCAGTCAAGTTGTGACAATGGACCACAACAGGCATAGGGATAGGCCATATGCACTCAAGTAGGGTTGGTCAGCCAATGTAAGTCTCTCATGACCACTCAACTACGCACTGACTAAATGTCCAATCAGAAAACAAAATACTGATGCTGCACATGTAACGTGTTCTAGCTATTTGGCCATATTATGCCATTGTTGTGTTACAGGTACAGCAATCGCTTCAACAAGCAGTTAAAGACGTGGTCATCGGTTTAGAGGCCAAGACTTACGCCCATGTACCAGATATGATGACAGAAATCTTTAGGCCCAAGCAATGCGACAGCAATCACAACAACACCCACAACACTCTGCTGATGACCCCGCAAAATCAGTTTGAACATTGCTCCTGTGCCAGGCCATCTACCCAAGAAACAGTTGCAGGAGTCTCATTTTGATTATAAATATGATTTGGAAATTTGTTTTTGTTGAAATGTACAAATATTTTATTAGTCACATTCTTTTGTCTGTAAATCCAAACTGTAATAGAAGAACTCATGTAATTGGCAAATAAATAATACATTTTAATGTCACTTCTTTTTTTATCAGGGCTAGAATTATGAACATAAAAAGTCAAATCTGAAGATAAGTGTCATGACTAATTGACAAAATAATGTGCATAATTCTTTTCTTCTGTGTTTGAGAGACGAAAAATTTACTAATATATGAATGCTCATTCCATAAAACAAATAGACAATAAGTTATCAGATAGTTGAAGCAAAAGTGTTCAGAACAAATAATACCACATGTTTTGTAAGACTAAGCAATTTATAATCCACACAAAAATACCAATCAGAACAATGTGATATTTCTGGATTAAAATTAAAAATTAAAACATTTAAGCTTAGTATATTACCAAAACATATTTTGTATTAAGCCTGTATACTGTCAATACTTGTTAAGGAAGAGGTCTCTGATCTTCCTTACACAACCAGAGTTACCCTCCTGTTGCACTCCTCCAAAAATACATGAATCCACAGAACCAATTGCTGATAGGCGCCGTGTCTAAGCATCTTTTTTTTGGTCCTCGACAACCGCATCCCATAGCAAGTCCACCCGGTACCTGTTAATAACCTCAATGACCATCGGGTCAAGCACAACTCCTTCCATCTGAGGTATTGCATATGTGCAAAAGTCTGGGCTGTTAGTGCAACATTGCCGCTCCACAGGGGGAGGCATTTCCCTACATTGAAGGCAGATGCAACAGTCTGGGAAAGTGGTAGTTGATGGAGGGTGGAATCCTTCTTTCGGCGGTGTGGGTTGTCGGGTGATTGTAAGCGCAAACTGTGGCTGTCTTTCTAATCAGCAACTGAACCACCCCATCCAAATCCAGCCACCGTACTTAATTCTGAACATATGAGTAATCAAAAGTCTTCATTTTGATGGATTGAATATCTCCAATACAAATCTCTCTCTGTGACCAAAATTGCATGAAGGTTTTTGGAGCAGCTGAAGAGTGCTAAATGCTGAGTTGTACAGTACCTTCAATTTCTCCTTCTGTGACAGCTCTAAAGATTTAGCAGTCACTCTACTCTGCTGTAGCGTCTGGTTAGTTATTGGTGTGTTGCAAAGGTAGCCTCTGCGAACAAGATTGACTCGCTTTCGGCCTGTCGAGGCCTCTTCTTGTACGCGATCTCCTCCTTGGCGTTTTGATTTCCTTTAAATTTGATTAGGGGTTGGTTCAATTTAATCAATAAATGAACATGACACGAATAATTCAATCAATAATGTTACAGTGTTTGAGCCAAAATCCTGCAAAAGTCAGCCAAACCCATACGATGATACATACCACCCCAAACTCCTAGTGTGGACGTTTCAGTACACAGGGATTTGCAATGGCTGGCCGCTATCTTCTCTGTAGGGTTTATGTATGCATAGAAGATAGCGACCCGCCAGCCAATTCAAATCCGTGTTTCAGTTCACTATAACCAGATAACGTAGACGTCCTGAGGGAGATCCCAGTCCCTTGATTTATAATACAATTTATGAGTTCATTCAGGAATATTCCAATAGTTTGCTATGAAAAAGCTCCGATAATTGCATATGAAATAATCAAACTTCGAACAAGTGTCATGGCTTTACATTCCAAAACGTGGAAGACAAGTCAAGAATATCGTTTTTATTACGCTTGCACATGCGCAGCCTCAGTATAAATATAATATACTAAGTCTAAGGGCTACCTAAGGGTTCGTTCGCAGGTGTAACGCTATCTGTTGTTAAATTTACGGTAATCTATTGTACCGATAGTGTTCACTTTATTGCGGCGGGTTCTTTTTTATATATAACATTCGAAAACTCCAATCAAAGAAAAACAAAGAAGAGAAATGTAGAAATCAAAACACTCACCATTTCGGCTGCATGCGTTTCCACCTTCTGTCGAATCTGCGCTGCGCGTGACGTCACGACTATATGTTGTCAACAAATGACCCTTCATTAATACGCATGCGTCATTTTCCCATCGACATGTGCTCATGTTTGTAAACATGGGTGTGGCCGACAGATTTCGATACGGTGTAATCGACGATATAGCGTTGAACTAGTCCGCAAAATGGTTTACATGGGTTCCAAAAGAGTTGTTCTATTAAATGGAGCAAAAAAAACGCACGTCATTTTTTTGAACAGCTCCGTCACTTAAGTCAACTTTTGGTGACGAGGCTGGTTAAAGTGCAATGCAACCTTCATTGCATTATCGCCAGACAAAGGGAAATAACTTTTTTATGAATACCTCCCTGCAACATATAGCCTGGTTGCTTAAGGAACAATGAATAGATTCTCTTATTTTCCAGAGCTAATTAGGTGCAGGATCAGTAGATAGAAACTATAGGCGGCGTTGTACGTCATGAAGATGAATATACCTATTGTTTATCGCACTTATAACAGTTCATTGACACGGCAAATCTAGTGTTCGTCTCAGGCAGCAGGTTAGAGGTTTTAAGTTTGAATGAGCCAGCAAAGTAAGGTTAATGTACCATCATTAAAGCGATAATTAGCTAAACGATAGAAAACGCCCGACATAGTGAGCACGGGTGTATGGAATTGGTTAAATATGACGCAATACAATGGATTACACATGAATATATTGCTGCGAATGGTGAGAATCAAGCCGGATCATGTTACAAATATGTCAAATTATTACGATCACCAACAACGAGCAATCTCAGTGAGGGAAGAGCTGGCTAGAGTTGATATAACCGATTTGTGAATAATCTATTGAATTGTGGTATAAAGCCGTATTTTAAAAGGTAACCCTTGATGATTTGTTATGCTTGCAAAATGTTTTCATTTTTATTTCAACAGATTTATATATCAGCAATATAACCGGTAAATATAGAGATAATGTTTTATTCATAACGAAAGAAAACGCCTTAATACCGTTATCCAAACGTTCTCAGCAAATCTACACTTGCCGTTTGGAAGACGAATATATTATCACTGAAATCAGTATACATAAATACGTGTGCCAATCTTACCAGCATTTTATTATTACCTGGCATTCGAGATGCATATAAGGTTGAGAGGGAAGGAGATGAGACGCGATATGCGTCGTCAACTCATGACGGCATTCACTGCTGTGGTCTCTAGTCTGTGTAGTTACCCAGTTTGTAAAGATTATTGTTTTTTTATTGGATAAAGACAAATTGCCCCAACAGGCCAAGTACAGCGATGGATAAGTCTTAATGAAAGTATGTAGCGTTTTATAGCAGGACCACAATCGAATGTTCCAAATACAAAGGCCAACGAAACAGAAATAGGCTGGCTGGCAGGCAGGCGCGAGAAGATTCGGCTTTAGCACGTTAAGGAGAGAGGCATAATGTCAAGCATGTGCTGCCGGCAATACTCATGGAGGGATTAATATCAAAATATCACTTACGTTGTAAGAACGTTTAGGTATATAACACACAGGACTTTGAGTACCGTAAGAGCGTGAATATTTGACAGCACCCTTAGAATGAGAACACATGGTCTTGTATTCAGCAAATATTCCTTGATCCCTTGTTAGTGCTTGGTCGGAACTAATTATTCGTTGTTC
>CM067348.1:9272609-9280109 GCA_034190875.2 Urechis unicinctus | reverse complement strand
ACGTAATTACAACGCGGTAATACGGAATCAACAGGTCGAGTATATCCAAATGTATTGATTGGGAAAAAAAGGAGGAGCGGTGAAGCATTAAGCCTCCATGGTTTCTTGAACTGACGGACATTTTCCCAAAACAAACATATGCAAACAAGGTGGTTAGTCTGCAGTGCCTAACAGAGCAGTACTAGAAATGGGGAAATGTATCATCTTATCACGCAATATCCAAGCAACATGCACTGTGTCAAATTGAATGTTTATGATCAACAGTGTAGAAGGTAATTCACAAACACATAAGTGTCACTGTCCTACTGAAATACTAACTGTGTAGCATCCTAACCCTGCTCCATATTTGTGAAACACTTGCCCAATGCACTGTGATTTTCGGCATTTTTCGCATGCTTTATTCTCATCGGCGTCACTTATATCAATACCGTAATGACAACTACCTTGCTAAACTACCAGATCCAATCAGTTCCATCTAGGGAATCTTAATCTGAGGTGACGTGCCCTAGACATGTCACAAGAATGACATTATCTTGTGATCAAATACAACCAGCAATCATCATTAGTATAGCATTTCAGAAATCGCATCGCCGGATATTTACAAGCATACACTGTTGTTTTTTTTATCATGCGGGAAAACATATGATATAACTAAGCATTTATAAGTATTGCATGGCAATCATTCTTTAAATTACAATGGTGATTCTTACTGTAGTAGTATTCTCATGTCCGCGCTACAATGATAAGAAGAGCATTATTGTGGGCAATATTCCTTAGTTGTTAACTTGCTCTTTTCTACTGGGCAGCGTTTACTTGCTGCATGTGCGTCATCAAATGTGTAATAATAGCAGGAGAGAGTAGGTACATCTCTGATTTGCACTTCGTTATAACATTTATTTGCTGCAGCCTAAAAGATCTTCTCTATCTTATTGCTGATGCAAATAGCAAATAACGGATTTAAATATAATTTAAGACTCCAAATCTGTGGTCCAGATATTGCCATGTTCTTCAAATATCACATAGTTGGGGGGGAAAATGCGGACAAAATCACATATAGGAACAGAAAATAAACCCCGAAAATGAACCAATGTAATAGCATTTCATTACTGTAGCGGCAGTTACGTGTCATTCTTAGTGTGACGTATGATAAATGATTCAGCCAGGATGAAGGGCATTCATAGCATTATAATTAATGGTATGATTACATCCCCAAATAACGACCTCATTAGGAAAACATTCAAGTGAGATGAACAAGATATCTGTCATCGGCAGCGTCTCATTAACTTTTCCCACTTGTGCCAATTTTTATCATAGTGTAGGAATATTATCCTGATCTAGTCCATTGTAGTATTCTATTGGCGTAGAATTCATTAACGCATCATTAACCGTGATTGTTCCTGACAAAAACACTGATATGGATGAGACTCAAAAACACTCAGTACCTAGGAAGAGTGACCGGCTTCATTAATCAGCATACATTTCATGCTACCTGCGCGGCAGCAGCAGAGCTTGCTCGACCTCGCAATATTACGCCATTTTAAACAAAGAACCATATTTCTTTGCAGGGTGTCATATCAGCCCGCCCAGATATTCGTCGTTTAATTTACCATAAACAAAAATATAAATTTGTTGTTAACAATGGAAAATAGCTAGTCTCTTTATCTATGGTGTTGATATATGCTACCACTAGCGCTCCTGCTTGTCGACACTTTCATGAACATTTCAGCCGGAACGTGGCAAATTGAAATGTAGAGTTCGATTAGATTGATTTAAAAGTAAGAATAAGGAACCTGGTTTTTCCATTTATTGATCATGGCAACTTCATTTCGTTTCTACTGATTGGGGTTTGCAGACAGTTAATACAACATTTTTTGATAACACCAGAACATTGTTAGATTTGATATAGTTGCTTGTACGATATCCATGCCGCTCCCGTTCGAGTATACCTTCATTAGCGTGTACATCACAATGTGGCAGAGAAAAATGAAATAGATTATAAAGCTGAAGGAGTGGGAAATCGATGACTTCATTGGTTGCATCGAGGCATTACCATTGCATTTAAGTCTGACGGAACCTTGAATACAACACTTAGTTCATATGTTCAGCGTACGACGAGTTCCTTCACTGCTAGTGGCTTGTCAATGCTAAAAAAACACATAGCTGCATTGCAGACAATCAACTATTGTGTGATATTACCGCATTTTTCTCCCCTGAACGTAAATTGAGCTGTGGCAGTGTATGCGCTATTTGGCGATTATTTGCTGTTAATGTTTCTGGCGATTGCTTCAAAATGTTTGGAATAACTCAGTATCTAGAGCCAAAGGTAAGGTTTAAATAGAAAGGTTGGCGACGAGGTTGGGTAAAGTGTGCTTTAACCATTATTGTATCATCGACAGACATTTGATATAATACAGCTTTATCAGAAATACCACCCTCGGAGTCACACTGCCTTAACGCACTATGACTAGGTACTCTTAGAACTAATTAGACGCAAGGGCAGTGAATAAGGCCTGTTGGCGTCGCTGTACGTCATGAAGATAAATATAACTTACAACGTAAGCAACTGAGAGGTGGCAAAAAAATAGATTGCGGTAGCGCTACACTTTACGCTGGGCGGTATTAGTCTTGCCCTGTCTAAAGAGGGGAGTGGTAAGGCGGTTGGTCGTGTAAAACGTTTCTTCATTGCACTAAATTGTTGGTCTCTCTGGGACACGAGGCAGTTATATATACCTTTTTCTGTTAGCATGTGTTTTGACGTAACATTTTCCGTCAAATAGCGCGACAATTCATCCTACTCAGCGAACGCCTTGTACCGCACACTGCTAAGGTTCCTTCTATCAAGCACACACACCTTGCAACCAATAGGGAAATGATTCGCCAAAGCTGGCTCACACCATGCGCCCCCCACCCCCACTCACCCACCTATGGACGCAGGTGTGCGATGAACAACTTTGGCGAGGACACCATAATGAGCTGTCTAATTTAGAACAACGGCTTACCTGCATTGTCCTTGTCAAGACCGTATTAAGTCACAAAAAAGAGACAGCTAGCTGAAATGAAGTCTACATTTTGCAATGACAAATTTTCAAAAGCAGGGTTTTCGTTGCCTACAGATATGCCTAATTAAAACCTCCAAGGTTTTAGTCTTAAGCCGCTTGGGAAATTGATTTAAGGCAGCCATCTCAGTTTGGACGAAACTTTGTTCTTCATATTGGTAAAACTCCATTTTATTTCCAAAGTGGTAAGTATTTTTTGTTTAGCCCAGACGTTTGGAAACCCCGGACCCAACATTAACAGCCTACAACAGAGGTTGATGTACGAAGAGGATGTATCATCCCGTACCGTGTGTTATAGAAATTAGAAAAAAACATCCTCTGATCATATCTGTATCTTTAGAAACAAAGAAATCCGTTCATCGGAGGGGGATAAAAATAAATGCTATTTCGTGATCTGCTGCACAACTACCATTTTATAGTTATTATAAAAAACTTGCTAAAATGACATGGATTAGACTTAACGGCTTTCTGCGGAAGTGAGAGCACGAAAAGCTGCTAAACACCCAGCTATTTTCTCAGAAATAGGAAATGACTGCTTGAACTTAACGAGTCCGGATAATGATGAATAAAAACTCCCATGGGTGTTTTCCTGACACATCTCGACAGTAAACTAGAGAATCCACCAGGGGGCTTTCACAAAGTAGGCTTATAATTCTGGATTTTCGAAAAGCATCACTATGCGGAATATGACAGGAGCCTAATAAAGCAACTGCAACAAGGACGTGAGGTGTATTGAAACAGCAAGTTTCGGACCTATCGTACACACCAAAAGCATTCAATATTAGGCATACGAAATGAGATTCATTCCACCTGCAAACTGATGATATGCGCATCATAAATCTATCCGTGGTTTCATGAGGTACATGACGTAATTCATAGTATCCTTTTGAGTGCGATGTTGGCAATGCGCATCGCACCATGCTCAGGGAACAGTTTCATCAGTATTATGCCATACATTCTACTCTGCCTATTGTCAGCGTTTGTATCGGCTATTAATAGGGTAGAATTAAATGTTGTAAACACTGCAGTGAGTTCTAAAATGAATGTGGCATAACGTGTAATGTTAGATTAAGCAGATTTAGCGAGCACGGGTTTATGGCATTTGTTAAATATGACGCAACACATTTATACTTAACTTTGTGTTGACGCATTGTGTGTGCGAACAGATCATTCAGTGCATTATTTACGATTGTTTGCCACGGCCCACACATTGAACCCGTTAATATAATGTTAGCCAACCCACACCCATCCATTTCTCACGCCACTCCACAAAGCAAACTTTAGTTTATAGAGGTGAAATTAAATCTCGTAGGTACTCTACACGCTGATGGTTGCATTATTTCCGTGGTTTTAACAAAGCTGCACCCACGCTGCAGTAGTTGCTTTATCTAAACCTAATCAGACTTGTTTTACTCATCGATGTTTACTAAGTTGTTCAATTAGTAAACGATAATAAACGACCTCGCGACGTACCATCAACTGCTGGCGTCGTGTTCGTGTGCCAACCAACACCACTTACAGTTTTCGCTAACAGAAAGGACATTTTATTAGGCGTTCCACTCACTTGCCAGTGTTGTTGGCGCTTTGATGAGGATGAGTATAATAAAGTTCGTCAATATTGAATATGCCTAATTTTTTGGGACAAAAACTCAAAATCGCTTATCAACAAACGGGAATGGATTGCGTTCACTTTGTGGTTGATTTGATGAGATTCTCACTTTTTACGAGCATCCCAATCATCTACATTTGTTCTTTAGATCAATCATTCTTTCTCAGCAGCTGTCGGCCGTTTCCTTCTTCATTTCTATTTATAGATTAATCCGTCTAGTCGCAAGGTATTGCTTCCGTTACATTGATTGACCAGGGGTACGTTCTTAAGAGATCCCATCAGTTTTTTAAACGGGGCGACTAACCACACTTAGGTTGGGTCGTCAACGATTAACGAGCAAATGCTTGGGCGCAATCGTGAAAACAGGGCTATTCCATTAATCGTACACAAAGTAATCTTTTCCAGTGCGGTGAGTGATGTAACTAGCCTGCAAATGGGGATATAGGCTCAATGAGAGTCGGCCACAGCCTCGAGAGGCCTGTGGTTAGGGGCTTAGTTGCCTGTTGAATAAAATACTAAACTCATCACAGCGTATGTGATGTGATAATGCAAAGGCTGCCAAATGAGGCCCCCTATCAATTCATGAAAGGACTGTACCCTCGCTTTGAACGATAGATCTACACGGCAAGGAAGGGACGCACTGCTTAGTTAGTAACACAGCAATACAGTACAGCTACGGTAACTAGAAACTCCCCATCAGCTTAAACGCCCATACAAAATAAGTTGAATTGCATTGGCGGCGAAATAGAAGCCACATATAGCATCAGGCGCACAATTTGAAATTCCAGATAAGATTGTAGCATTCGGACATTTTTCCAATTCATTTCGTTTATAACATCACTTAAAATGATGATATATACATCTATCTTGTAAGCATTTAATAGTTTCATAGTCAAACGTGATGCTTCAAGGACATGCCTCTTCATATCAGCCACAGAAGAACGTCCATAGCAGTAATGTAATATGTGGTGCAGACTGAAGTCAGTGACAGCATTTGCCACAATCGATCGATCCGCCGGCAACAGGAGACTGGGCAGTTAGTTGACGTCGCGGTGAGCTCAATGTTGCCAGTTAAACAGAATGTAACCGAGATGTAGTATAGATACCTTACTGTATCTAGTATTTAATCGGAATGACATTTTTTTACGAATACGTTTGTAAGTGAGTGACAAACGTCATCGCAATAAGCTGGGCTCTTTCATTGTGTCATCCATTAATCTAAGAAGCAAGTTCAAATGTGATACGTGGGAGAAAATAAACATTGATTGGGGATGTGTCGGAGACTTTGAAGACAAATTTAGTGATTCCGATACTAGACTGCAAAACTATCGCAAACAGGCCGTGGCACTGACTCAACAGGTTCGGTAGATCCCGTTCTATTGAAGGGAACAAGCTGTACAGATGTCGTCACGCCAATAATAACGAGCCCGGTCGTCACAACCACCAAACATTAGGGAGGAGCAGTTGCTTTTGTACATTTTCTATAATAGAACATGTACAAACGAGGTGGTGTGGTTACAGTACTCTAATGAGTGAGATCAGCAATGTATAATTGTAATTCACAAACACAAGAATATCAATGGCCTGTCTTTAATCGAATCTTAACTTGTGCTCTCAATGACCCAATTGCTAGGGTCTTAGTTTTTTAACATCGTTAATACATCCTGAAGCGGCTCCCATTACCATCACGTAAGCGGTAGTGCAATGGTGAGTAGAAAAAATTCGAAATGATGATGAGAAGTCACGATTTGAAGTCTACAGGGTGTTACACAAGATCTTGTTAATGTGAAAACACGCAATGGCCGGGATTAAATTTATGTAAAGGAATATGCGAGATTTAGCTACACACAAATCATAATTAATTTGATCCGACATCTTACAAGCCAATGATCGCAATGTGCATGGGATACTTTGCGCATGCGGACTGCCTCGTAACTGTCGGCAGCGCCTTCAGCTGCGTATGGTAAATCATATGGGTATTTATGGTACAAAAGAGCATGTACATCAATGATTTGCCTCAAACATCTGTTCTCCTATATTACAGAAGCAAATAGCATATCGTCGGGACCTCAATTTTATTTAATTATCCCCAATTTCCACGCCCATTTCGCCAATCAAGGTTTTTGTCGTCAAATTTACGGGAACATTGAAAATCAGCTCAAAGGATATACTGATAAAATAGCATTAAATTTGTTGAAGTGTCAGCATCGTGTCCTTCTCAGCGTAGTGTATGATAAATGATTCAGCCAGTTGGAGGGACATTTATAGCTTAATGTTATCATTACAGCCCCCAATAATGACCTCATTATTATAATAATCTTGCGAGATGGACAAGATATCTGTCATCGGCAGCGTCTCATTATCTAATTATTTTCGGTTTTTGCCCATTTTGATCATATGGAAGTAACATCAATGTACGGTGTGGGAACAATGAAGCATGGTAAAAATTGCGAATATTTAACATTATCTAGTCTAATGTAGTGCTCTTTTGACGGATTCATCATTAACTGTGCATGCTCCTTACAAAAACACTGATCAGACACATTCACAAAAACACTCTCTGAAGACCAAAGGTACCGGCAAAATTAATCTGCATACATTTCGTGCTACCTGGCGAATATTTCAGGTTGGCACATCAGCCCACCCAGTCATTTGTCGCTTCATGTAAATTAATTACATGTTTATATTTGTCATTCACATCGGAACGTTGCTTTCCCTTTAATTATAGTGTTAATATATGCTTCCCAAGCGCTCACGTTTAATTGAAGACACTTTCATTAGCTTCTTCACCAAAATGTGGCTAATTGAAATTAAGGGGATGGATTAGATTGTTGT
>CM067348.1:9242609-9267609 GCA_034190875.2 Urechis unicinctus | reverse complement strand
CAAAACAAGGGAGGGAGGGAGGGAGGGAGGAATTAGAGAGGCAGGGAGATGAGACGCGATATGCGTCGTCAACTCATGACGCCATTCATTGTTATGGTCTCTAACCTGTGTAGTTAACCAGTTTGTAAGGATTAATGTTTTTGATGGGATAAAGACAAACTGCCCAGTTGAGCCAAGTACAGCGATGGATAAGTCGTACTAAAAGCAAGTAGCGTTTTATAGTAGGGCCACAATCGAAAATTCCAAATACAAAAGGCAGACGGAACAGAAATGGGCTGGCTGGCGGGCGCGAGAAGATTCAGCTGCGGTACGTAGAGGAGAAAGGCGTAATGTCAAGTTGGCAATACTGATGGAGGGATCATAGCATCGATCACATTGTAAGAACGACCAACTATATACCAAACCGGACCAAACCGTAATAGCGTGAATATTTGAACAGCTCCCTTATAATGGGAACACAATACCTAGTATTCAGTCAATATTCCTTGATCCCTTGTTAGTGCTTCTTCCGAGCTAACAATTCTTTGTTCTCATCAACTCCATTTCTATTGTAGAGAGGAGGGGAAGAAATTAATCTATATATGCCATCAGGAAAATAACATATTGTGGTTTTGTGTTTAGCATCACGCTTCATTGCATTTAAGTTTTATTAAAGCTGGCAGATCCGTTCTACTTAGGCGGCATGTCTCTGAAAAGAGGTTGCCAATCAAGCCGGAAACCATCATCTTAAGACGTACAATCAATTACAATCTGCCTCTGACTTAATCCTGGCCACTTAACGTCAGATGAATTGCAAGTATAGCCGGTTGTGCAACTAAACTGCAAGTAAAGCCCCAATAATATCGAGCATGTTAGAACAAATTCTACTTTGTTCTCCCTTCACCCGATCTCAACACACAGTGAAATTAAATTTTGTAGGTACTCTACACGCATTATTTCCGAGGTTTAACAAAGACGCACCCATGCTGCAGTCGTTGCTTCATCTAAACTTAATCAACCCTGTTTTGCTCCACCATGTTTATTAAGTTGTTCAGTTAGTGAACGATTATAAACGACCTCGCGACGTACCATCAACTGCTGGCGTCATGTTAGTGTGCCAATCATCACCACTTATAGTTATCGCTGACGGAAAGGACATTTTATTAGGCGTTCCACTCACTTGCCATTGTTGTTGGCGCTTTAATGAGGATGAGTATAATACATTTCGTCAATATTGACTGTGCCTAATTGTATGGGACGAAAACACAAATCGCTCATCTACAAATGGGATTGGACTGCGATCAATTTATGGTTGGTTTAATGAGATTCCTTCGATTTACGAGTATCTCAAGCTTCCACAATTGTTCTTTAGATCCATCATTCTTGCTCAGCAGCTGTCGGACGTTTCCTTCTACTTTTCTATGTATAAATTAATCCGTCTAGTCGCAATGTATTGTTTCCTTTACATTGATTGACCAGTGGTACGTTTTTAAGAGGTCTCCTCAGTTTTTGAATCGGGACTTTTAATCATACTTAGGTTGTCTCGTCAACGATAAACGAGCAATTGCTTTGGTAGCATACAATAAAGATACCGTATATGTACATGTTAATATATGTATACATATTTACACACACAAACATAGATTTAGGTGTTTTAATTTGTTTGTATACCATATATATACATACATATATATATATATATATATATATATATATATATATATACATATATATATATATTTATATACATATACATATACACACATATATATATATATATAAATGTATAAATATATATATATATAAATAAACATTAATATATATATACATATATAAATACATTTACATATGTGTGTATATGTGTATATATATATATATATATATATATATATATATATATATATATATTAATCCATATTTGCATCTATAAATCCATATATACTTTTATTCATACATATACATACATAGATACATACATACATAACATATACATATGTACACATATATGTATATATATTCATATATTTATATATATATAAATATATATCGTATATATATAAATATATATATATATATATATATATATATTTATACTTATATATAAATATATATTTATATCAAGTACATTATATATAAGTACATTATTATTATCTTTTTTGTTTAATTATCATTTCTTGAATAATATAACCGCAAACTTTTACGCAAATAAAAATGTTTTTGTCACTTTTTAATCCTTTATATACTTTTGGTCCTCTAAAGGTCGTCCACGAATGGTCAAGATACTAATTTATACATATAAATCCAACCTTTCATGCCCATATATATGTTGGCGTATGTTTGCGGAATACTGAAATTTTGGAATCATTTTCCTTCATCATGGATTAGAATTATAATATGTGTTATAGATATGATCATCACGAGCCATTGGCAGCGTTTTGCGAACTTATTTAAAGTTTTGAATAGACGAACAGAGAGAAAAAAAATAAAGGTTTTTTTGTATATATATTTTACAAAAAATCAAATCTTTAAAAACGTCAAATAAGCATATTGTACGATTCTGTTAAAACATTATTTTGACCATTTTGACAAAAGTATTTATGTTTGTAAGGAAGATATTGAGGTTATCAGGTAATGTCAACGAATGATTAGCTGTTAAAATTTAATTTCGCCATAACATTCAAAATTCAAAGAAATCATTCCCAAAATTTATCAATGTACGTTATTAAGACTAGACTATCATATTAAAATGGTCAAACCAAATTATTTGTAAACATTTTGAAAGAAAAAGTGCATTGACTTTATGTGGACATAGTAGTATATCCTTTCGAGGACCCATGTCTACGAAAGGTTGGAGGTTTGTTCACTAAAGGTCGTGTTCGTGCTAAATATATATATATATATATATATATATATATATATATATATATATATATATATATATATATATATATATATATATATATATATAGATATATATATATATAGAGATATATATAGATATATATATATATATATATAGATATATATATATATATATATATCTATATATATATCTATATATATATATATATATATATATATATATATATACATATTATATATATATATAATATATGTTTATTTATATATATCTATATATATGTTTATGTATGTATATATCAAAATATATATTTATACGCATATTATATTTACAATATTCAATTGCATTTCGTTCCTTTTAAATCGGTAACGTTTTCAGAACGCTCCGGAGGTTTGTAATCAGATCCATTAGCCAAGAACAGTGATTGATTGTGTCGTAAACGCATGAGTGCACTGGTAGAATAAAATAAAGAAAACGCAAACCCACCCCGGAAAGCATGGCCATTCCGTTAGCCATTATAAAATAAATGATTCCGGTACAATGAGTGATGCAATAAGTCTGTACTGATGGATTTTACCGTTCGGCAGCTTTCTGTTAATTTCGCAGGTTACTTATTCAGCATTTATTAACCAAATGGTTTTAGCTGGTTATACACAAGCGACAATATCGTTTCGTACACGTTAACTTACCATAGCTAATTATAAAGTTTCATTTCAGATCCGCCTAACGCTTCGACGTTTACACACGCCATCATTAATTATATGCCCTGTGTATTTGTTTGCATGGAACTAACGTTAGTGAAATTATAATGTTTAATTTCAGAATTGCAGATACAATGAAATTCTTGAGTAATGAGTAATTTCTTTATGAGTAATGTTTATTTTACTCCGCGTAACTGCTCGACGTTCTTTTGACAATATATACCAATGCCCCTCAGCTATTGGCTACATGATGCGGTTTATTGCTACTGCACTATTATGGTAAAAAGGTATATGATGATGTTCCCACCATAAGCTACTTAATTTAGATTTACATCCAACACTCTTAGTTCATGTCATACCTGATAGTTTACTGAACACACCAGCCGGTGGAAATAAAATACAATGATCAATTTAAAGCACGTGTTTTGTTGCCCGTCCTGGTGACTAATTTATGCCAACCAAAGTCGTAATTAACAGCCGCATAAGATTTAATATATTGCGTAAGGATATTCGTCCGGACTAATGCACATGGATTTAAGCAGATTGTCATAATTGGTCTTGCACTTTACCTTGTTGCCTGATCGCTGATTGAGAGTCATTTTGTGACAAGTGGTCACGAATTAATGCACACAAGTACCGACCAGGTGCCCTGGTCGAGTTGGAGGCTAGTTGAGATGATAACTGGAGTCTTACATCTTGGTAGAGCTCGACAAATATAAATCGTCAAATATAAAACCTCGTAGATACGGAGATTACCGACAGTAGTTGCCGCATCTAAACACAATTACGTTTGTATAACGTATTGTGGTATACTGATTGATTCAATCGGTGAATGGTAGTACGCGAAATCATGATGCAGTATGGTGGCGTCAGGTAAGTGTACCACCATCACCCCCGGATGTGGACATTGTAATGAATAACAAGGCAGGCTGTGTGCCCTCGTGTAGCAGCTAGCAGACGGACTTTCATGGCCCTTCTTTAACTGTTCATCCCAACAGAAGCTTATACACGCCACGCTGCTGTACCAACTGCTTGTATAAATTTGACATTTCATCTCTTTGGGGCACTCATCAAGATGAATCATTCTATAACTTACTTTTCGTTAGCTAAATGAACGAATGACGATAAAACAATCTATCTTTATTTCAAGCAGACAGGATGCTTTGGGGATTAGCTGGTACAATGTTTGCAGGGTATGTTTGCGCGTGATGCACAATCCAATTCTGAAATAGCCAGCTTAGGGGGGAGTATAATATATACAACGACATAGAATATAACTGGTCATACAAATACAGGTAACATTGAATAGAACTTAGAAATATTATCCAATTGAATACGTTAGGGCAAAGTCCGTTATATCCAATAGACCATCCGTCACGATATAATAAAATCGACGCGTTGATGTGAGCTGACTAGCGCTCCATTTAGAAAGATATCTCAACTGATCCGACTATCTATCACCGGGACGTCTTCATCAGCTATGCAAATAACATGTGCATCTTAAATGATAACAATTGCTTTTACGCTTTCATGTCCTTTCATGTGATTTGAAAGAGCCGATTAAAAGTGAAGACGATGCATATGCTTATGTACATAAACTGGCGCGTTATAGAGGCGGGTTGGAGCGGACATTTGCACCAGTATCGTGGCGGATAACAAGCCCTGTATTCATAACGGGGTGTTGTGTACGGGGTGTTGTGTAATGGAATTCGCTGATTCATCATTCCATTCGCTGGTAGCGACATGTATATGAGAATATGGCATAGGCATGTGAGTAGATTATATGTTACCAACAAGCTAGACATCCATTTGAATTCATCCATCTTAATTCACTACTGAGAATATCCGAATGAGAGTATACCGCAAACTTCAATATGAAATATGCCCTCGATGTACACTATGACTGTTTGACATTTTTCAAAGCAATACCGGAGATTACAGGTAATCAGCATGATAGGTTCAGATGCAGGGAGACATTTCATTCGACCAAGTAATCACTACAAAAAGCTTTTGTCGGATTGGCTCGCATACTGCAGATCACAACATATAATATATAGGTGTTCTCCCAGGGAGCGAGCTTGCAAACTCCTATTGAATATAGCTAACTATATTGTGTTAACAAACGCAGTTAACCTGCTCCATGACATACTTGCTCCTGATTGATCCAGGAGAGGCTCAGGTGTAATTGCATATGTTATATTAGCGTTAATATGTTATATTCGATAACTGACTTGACTGCGCAATGAAGTTGGAAATATAATTCACTGTGGTTTCTATGGCAGATGGAGGACTTCTGCATCCGTTATGGATTTTGGGTTATCCATGACTTTTGAGGCAGAATGAAGTATGATAATTGAGGACTTCTCGAATCACATCAATAGGATGATGTAAACAATGAATATGATGTAGCTTATGTTTACTTTGATAATAACGGCGAATACGGAATAACATCTACAAATTTTAGAATAGGGAAAAATATTGATTAGGTTAAGGAACCCGTGTTTTTTATTGCGGAATCTGGAGTAGTTAGGGAGGCAGCTGTAGGCTTGTCACGCCGGACACTCTTAGCTAAGACTTTCCCTACAGGCGCTGTTATCACCATCCAACACGCTAAGTGAGCTGTAATGACAACTTATCAGCAAGTCGTCATGTGTTGAATTGAAAAGGGAGCTAACGACCACTGTGTTATATACATCCAGTGGATATAGGGTCAATGAGAGTCGGCAACAGCCTTGAGAGGCCTGTGGTTAGGGGCTTAGTTGCCTTTGGAATATATTATCAAACTCATCACAGCGTATGTGATGTGATGATGCATCAGGCTGCCAAATGAGGCCCCCTATCAATCCATGAAAGGACTGTAATCTCGCTCTGAATGATAGATCCACACGGCAATAGAGGGATGCACTATATGAATGGTAACGCAGCAATGCAGTGCAGCTACAGCTACTGTAACTAGAAACTCCCCATCAGCGTAAACGCCCATGCAAAATAAGTTGAATTGTATTGACGGCCAACATAAAAGCCACTCATGTTCAATGTGAAATGTCAAATTCGATTGTAGCATTTGGTCATTTTTCTCAACCGGAAAAAGGGTCATTTCAAAGCAGCATCTCGGTGTAATATTGGACACTACCACTGCATACTATGACAAGAAGTCACCATGCACGTGCTGGCAATGGCGTCGTGGTTGATTAAAGCTTCACCAGCTTCGTGTTCGACTTTATTTGTAGGATGATTCGGTTATAGCGATAATGATGGAGGCTGGCTGTATCTGTTACGGGATTAAGCCGATATCACTCAATCTTGTTTTGAAAGTCACATGTCAATGCACTTGAGAAATGAAGATGCTTAATTTCAAACCGGTCTATATTAACCTGAGCTGCTGATGGTACCCAACATATGTGCCTGATAGGCTATGGTGATGATGCGTATATTAAAGGGAATTATTGCCAAGTAAAGGTAGATACAGAATTCTAATCTGACCGCTGCTCTTCGTACAATCTTGTAAGCAGTAGATGGACCCTATTGAGGAGCAGATGGTGTCGACAGGGTGTTAGTCAATAATAATTTACGAAAATACAAAATTATTCAAGATATGTCAACTCGAATCAGCTGTAATGATACCTGGTAGGTTCGGCTTCGTCAATGTCACTAGCGTATGAGAGTCATATCTGCTAAGGATCATGAAAGTAAGTAACGATGCCCGTCGCCTGCCATGTTATAATCTAAGCCGTCAGGGTACTCGCGCAACAAATAAGAGAGGCGGCGCATCTCGTTGAAACTTGTGTAGAGGTAGAAAGAGGGAGTTTAACAGTGGGTAAAAACCATTCATTGCTGCCAGTGTAGACGCATGACGCACCCGCTTCACTGAAATGACATCATATCACAGAAATCATGACTTATGGACGACACTTCAGTGCATATATGAAGTCTTCCCAAAACATTGGTCACCTCTACGAACATAAGGTTTTCGGATTCAAAGTTCAGGCGCACTGCTCGACTTGAATCAGCCGCCACGCCAGCATATGTCCAATATGACTGTCACCAAACATTTCGACGAATCCAGCCCCTTCCTACGCATATCCTACGTTGAACTACAAGCATAGTCCTCGGTTTTAAGAGTGGGATACAGCCGATTACCTACTGTAAGCTATCTCTACATAAACCACGCTTCATAAGCCGTTCCGTTCCTTTTTGGGTTGTGCAGACTCCGAGGCCTGACGCGTGGAAGCTTTTAAGCATCAAGTAGTATACCGTCAGTGAGGATAACAAGCTTATTGTGATGGGTTTGCTAGTAATCCAATGCAATAATTCGGATTTTGATCGCCGCTGATATCGTTAGCTAATTATTGCATTGCTTTCACATAGTCTATAAACGATCCGGATCTGATTTCCCAATCGATGCCAAGCCAACATCAATATTGTCTTAACACTAAACGCAAACAATATAGCAATTGATGCAGCAAACTGTCAGGAGTAGAGCACGGCCACTGAATGTATGAGCCAATTAGGTATATGCTAGTCTTCAGCTTGTAAGGCATGCATGATGAAAAAACATATTATATGGTATATGTAGTTCGTATTCATTGTGGGCTGATTCGTTTCGGGCTTGTAATGGCTAATGAAATGTTGGATAATGAATATCGATGAATTAACCCGTATTCTGCAAGCTGCAATGTGCTTGTGTTCAGGAATATTTTAACCAGGAGGCAGCGTCTGTATTGCTACTGTAGAAGGCCGTCAGATATTCATTATCACATGTAAAGGTCATATATGGCACTGGCTTCTTACAATTGACAAAACTAAAGCCATGATGTGGTAAATGACGGAATGCTTTGCGCGTGCTGCTGACAGGGGACATCGAATAACGCAATGTGGACGATTCCTGTTATACATAGAGTATCCACCTGCAAATTAAGCCCGATAAATACACCGTGAATTATTCATGGTACAAGTACATTCTTGTTAGCTCGTTAATATTCCCAGTATTAGTCGTAATGATTGCATTCTAACAATATAATCTTTCTTTCGGCAGCTTACGTTCTGTAGCAAAGGATGAAATGCTTTGGAAGATGCAAAGAGAAAATGATACCTAGTCGTTACATTGATTGCAGCTGATAGATAGCGCTTATCTTGCACGTTTATCTAAGTGAATGCAAATACTGCACGCGCCCATTGCTGTAATGAAAGCAATCACTTGCCGCTTCGAACTTAACTTCTCCTCCACCTAATGGTTAACGAGCTTTTCAGCAGTTTTGTCTGCCATCTGGAAGGTAATAAAGGGTAGCCATACAACGTTTATTAGGAATAGGAATAGGAAGATAAATCAATATGTTGAATTCGAATATATTTTAGGTTTACCGCTATTTCATCATCAAACGATCCTAACGCTGAATTACAATTGAAGCCAGCAGATTATGATGCTCTTAAACTACTATTTACGATGATGCTTGCCTGTACTAAACGATTAGTGAATAACTCAATTGAAAGTGCGAATCAATCGAGCTGGGCAACACGAGGTGTACGCATACCTTTTACAGATTAATAATACATTATTGCTATCGAGCAATAATACATATACTACTAACACCTTGGAGGGTAAAATTGCCGACCGTGATGCAGCGCAATGTCTGCAGTAATATCTCATCCCAATCCGATTTCTTTTGCTTTGAATCATCTACCTTTGAACAATTGATTATTCCTTCATCCAGTTGCGCTCGTCATTCAATCCTTATAAGTTAAACCAGGCCATTGTCATTAGCTATCTCTTGTGATGTATAATTTAATTGGCAGTTTACGGGATAACTCCTCAACCCCCAACCCTAGGCGTTATGGCTACGCGCATATGTCGTAAGGATTGTGAGTTAGCTTCCTCATAAAGTCTACCACGGGATACATAAATAAGTGAAGAGCCAAGTCACTTAATGCACAGTGGAGACAAAGTCAAATTGATGGAAGGCGACGATTTGCATCATCAAAGTAAAAGTGCATGATCTCAATCGCAGCTGTGGTATTTCAGGCGCTCAAATGTCGTTTATTTTAATGACACGAACGGATATATAGTTTGCTAACCCTGGTGTCATTTGGTTGTTGCGCAATTCAGAAAGGTGATGTATCCTTGCAGGGCAAGGTCGCTATTCAATAGTCCTTAAATCATATCTATGCGTGCAGATGTTGTCGACAACGCATACACGAATCTATCAATGTAATACGAACTTCAATGGCATAGGTTCGTAGTGTGTTAATTTACTGATAACATGGTTATAATAGACTCAACGCTTTTTGATATCAAGCGTTGGATGAGTGTTATGACACTTGGTGCATTGCGGCCACCTTTGTCATCTACGTCACGATAAATCTATTCAAATGCAGATTTCGAGCAGCCATACACTATGTATTATTGAACTGTACTGTCTGGGCAATAGCAATGCGAGAATATAGAGACGGGGAGAATTTCGTGCACCCCACAAGCAGATATCCAATATAGTTATGTCTATGAATGTGAAGCCGTTTGTTAATGAACAAATAACATATATATATATATATATATATATATATATATATATATATATATATATATATATATATATATATATATATATATATATATATATATATATATATATATATATATATATATATATATATATATATATATATATATATATGTCTATATATATACATATGTATATATATATATATATATGTATATATATATATCTTTATATATCTCCCTAGATTTATAAATTATCTCTATGTATTTATGTATATATATATATGTATAAATGTAAGTTTATATGTATTTAATTATACATATATGAAGTAAGAACATACCACTTATCGTCGAGTCAAGCACTTATATCCCATGCATGTGTGTGTGTGTCATGAGCAGATGGTGTTTGTTGTCAGCCGCATTAATGCGGTGGGGTTTTATAGCGGCTGGCCTTATCTTTGAGATTTACACAACAAAACCGAGCAGTTGTCCTCAATCTGGATTTTCTCAAAATGGCTATTTAGGCGACCAAAACTTTTCGACACCAGTAATATTTGACGATCGAAGTCGAAATAGAAAATCGTTTATGATTGTTACTTAATACAAATTTAAAATGCCAATGTAGAAAAGATTGAAGAACATATGTCAGAAGAGGAAGAAATATCTGGTGGTTCCGTCTACAATACCGTGGCAACTTCATCAAATATAAGTTGGACTTAAGTTGCGGCACAGTGCAGTTAATGAGTCTTTGGCTCTGCTCGAGAAGACGCCAGTACAGTAAAAACCCATTGCATTAATGCGGGCAACCTATTACTGTCTGAAACGGGCGTTATCCTCTTCGAAGAACTCTTAACAGCCTTAACGATAGCTTGAGGTTCATTTGAACTGCAAATTGAAGCGATTATCATAAAGCGTTCGCCTGTATATCGCTTAACCTTATGGAGATATTATTGATATGCTTAGTTAGTAGGGGCCGCTTGTTAACCAAATCATGAATCGCATTAACCTATCATGCATATGTATAAATGACACAAAGGTTAAAAGAATAACAGCATTGCTGGTATGCATTTACGGTAAAACAACAACCGTGGTTAGAAACCTCGTTAACGCGCGCTCGAGTTGATATCTTGCTAGCTCTATCACTGCCCCGGGGGTAACACCTGCTGTCCCAGATCATTATAAAAATATGTAACATGCTCCTGGCACATCAGCCTATATCATTGTTTTGTTAATTGTGCATTTGGCTGATATATCACAAATCACTGATATGGAAACACTGTCTTATGCCTGGTTTATCTTTCCCTCCGATAGACAAAGCTGCCTATTCCGTGACGTCATCTCATCCGCGACGTAGTTTCACATCTTAGTGCTTGAAAGCGTTCTGAGGCAGAGGCCGAGGCCCGGCCCATGCTTAATCAAAGCGGTGTCGATTCCTTCTAAATTACGTATGTTGTCATCAACGCATGTGTGTGATTGATACAGCCAAATTATGCGACGCTAAGCTATTTCGCCAAATGGTGATCTTCCCGGTGACCGCTTCCCATAGGAGGGTTATTTTTGCCGGTTAATGGCACGCTAATATGCATTCCTATAAACCACATTTATAAAACGGAATACAACGTCAGAGCCTTCAAAGAATCGCTACCTAAGGCTAGCCATTAACTCTGTCCCGTCCTCACTGTTCCGATGCTAAAGGTTTCTTTATGACGTTATTTTAATTGCTAAACCTCTGTGCTCTTGGCTGTTGATAAGAACAGGAGCTGGGAAAGGGTACCACGATATCTCCACTCAAAAACTACGTCAAGTCATTTTTGCCGAAACACTGCCTATTTAAGGGGCCCAAAACGGTGGTTAACTAACACCTGATTATCTTAAGCACTAAGCTTAAATGAGGATATGACCTACTTGTGTATAGACTTCAAAGCTGCATTCACAACAAGGCTGTGGGGGTGGTTGCAGAATCACCAATCCGAGCACCACTGATTATCTACTTTAGAAATATAACATAACGAAAATCATGTTGCACTGCGCCTCACTGACCATCTTTAATGTTTTCATGAGGTTCTAACATGTCGTTTTATGGCACATTTCAACCCTATTGTGTGTATTGATTGATGGTCAAAGATAATCAATGCAATATTCTTATCTGAAATCGATTGCATAGTATCTTAAGATAAGTACATCATGTTCAGTTTAACCCCTCGCCGATTGCTGCCGAATGTTTGCAACTTTTAGTACCAAAATAGAACGCTTAAACATAGGCACGTGTTTAAGAAAGATTATTTTGCAGTCGGTCTGATCTTTATATTTTTCAAGGTCTTTGAAATATTTGGAAAGTTTGTCACATTTGATAGCTACGTAGTATCAATCAATTAGCAGGTAGACCACAGTAAAATACCTCACAAAATCCGACTGAGGCAGGACTGACGTCACAAGTTTTAATCGATGGTGGTGTGTTATTATCGGCCAGGCTCTCAAGTATGACGTAGCCGGGGTGTTAAAATCTGGGTGCAATGGAGTGTTACAAAATTGCGTTTGTGGGTTCGTTCTATCATAATTTGGTCGATACGAGGAAGGAATTGAGGGTTGCCATGCCCAATAATTCCTTCATAGATGGACGTTATTATCTCATTGCTCGTCTCTAGTATTTGATAACCTTTCTTATTTCTTTAGGTATATTGAAATATATCTCAGCTCCTCTTTATTTTTATCTTAGTGTGTCTTGTAGGTTTATTGAGGTATCACGCAGCTCCTCATTAATTGTCTCACTATTCAATATGTTAAATGCGTGGCAGAATAACCATGATAACTTTATAGTACCATAATTTGAGGCACCACATAAGATCGTCTTGTTGGTATGCTGTTAAACACTATATTTATCTGTACAAAGGAATGCATAATATTAAATGCCAGATATTGAGCAACAGAAAAATTAGAATAATTATATTCACCATGATGATCACGTAAAATGCAATGGTTCGTGTCAAGCTGGCTTCAAACACACTGCCGCGGCTTGAACTGCGCTACACAATTCATTGGGAACGTAAGAACCATGTTGACCACGCGCAATAACACAGGCTGTGTACAGATGGCGTAATAGGAAACGGCTAGGGATGATTTATTCATCCGTATAAGCCAAAACAAAGTCAAAACTTTAACACACTGAAATTCTCTTTATATAAAAATCCACAAATCGTGGTAAGCATTGAGATTTGGCGAGTTTTAACAATAATAGTGGACAACTTTCTAAATAAATAATGGAAAACAGTTCATTCCATAAACAGAGCTAGTGGCCATAGAGTGAGGTAACACGGCGGACACTGACGCCTGATAAAGACAACCGCCCTGTTTAATCTTTGGTCATTTTGCGGTAGCTAGCTTCTTTGAACGGGTCATAAGAAGGCGTCTTATTAGGCATAGCATTCTTTTGTTAGTGATGCTGGCGTTTTAGTGAGGATAGGTATATTCAACTCCTTCTATTATAGGAGTACACAGTACACAATCTGTCACTCTAAAATCGGATAGGGCTAGGCCCAATTTGTGGTTTGTTCTATGCCACTCCTATGATTTAAGAACCCTTTTTAGGTTCTTTCGAAATAGGTGAGTTTATTTTCAGAATTCATTGTATGCAAGTAATATACAATGACGCAGCAACGATAATGTTAACATTTCCATTTCATCAATCATCATAAACGAAATAATTTCCAGGACACAGAATAACGCAAATAGCAGGTACTACCACATCCTGTCTGTTACTGCTTGCTTCAGCTATTCATTCAGCAATTCATACATACGCAACGATGTGCTATATGTCTTATGTACAAATGACATAGAGCTGACCATATTTCATAATTTTGGTGCATTTCAAAATCAATTTCGAATAATTTTGTTTACCTTAATGAGGAACGCTTAAGTATACCGCTAGGCCTGCTGTCATTCGCTACGTGATGATTGCTTCACGTCGCCAGGTGGCCCTTGTCAGAAGTTATTTTCCCCTGACATATCACACCGGTAACATAAGACAGGGGTCATATCAGCGTTTCATTTTTAAGATTCTAGAGAGTGAAGTAATTTAGAGGGAGGCTTCCATATGTGATGTTGCTGTTATTCTTTTCGCGTTAAGGGTATGTGCCCTGTATTTGGTCGCGTCGGGAATATGACTGATCACTGACTACTTCAATCCATACATTGGATCTTACAACATTAAAGAGCGTGTGGTTTTTTGGCTACCAAATACATGGATAAGTAAGAATAATTTCCTCTGATATCGGATGACCGGAAATAGATTTGTCCGTTTTCAATGTTTGAAACACGAGAAAAATAGACAAAGTCAAATAGCATAACATGTGATATACTGGAGTGATTAAGTGGTCAACTCATTCAACGTATTGACGAGTCCTGTAAAGTAATTGGATACCGCTTGGAATGGGTAGTTTGTGGAGAATGCTATCTGCTTCAGCGCCGAGCATTAGCAATAAAACTCGCGGAAAACAAATAAATTTTTGTCGCCCGACGCAGTTACGATGAGTACTAAGGTTTGCGTTGCCGTGTAGGATGGCACTATTCTCCGCTTGGTTAACCCCATATTGCTGCAGTGCTTGCAGTCAACGCACCAGAAGGTGGTATATTCTGAACAGGGCACCTCATCAACAAGTGAATAGCTCGAGTACTCCGAAGACTGGCATAGATTGATTTAAAGCCTATGTGCATTAGGACACACACACGAACACACATACGACACACACACACACACACACACACACACACACAAACAAACACTCACACATATATTTAGATATATATATATATAAATATATATATATATATATATATATTAAGAAACATACATATATATATATATATTTATATATATATATATACATTTATATATATATATATATATATACATATGTGTATATATATACCTGTAAATAAATATTTATACATATACATATACATATGTTAATATATATGTCTTCACATACATGGATATATATGCAAATAAGTAGTTACATATATATGTACTACATTTAAGTCTTTTTATGCAAATATATATATATATATGTATATATATATACATATATATATATATATATATATATATATATATATATATATATATATATATATATATATATATATATATATATATATATATATATATATATATATTAATATATATGTATATATATATACAATTCACCGACCATTGCGGCCCCTACTTACATTTTGGTCCGCGATCATGGGGCCAAAATAGTAAGCGTCATATCATAGGCTTACACAACTGCGCTTCCCCACCAAACTGTAACTTTGTTTGCTGCTATTCCGCCAAAGGATGGAATCTTATTATTCGGGGTAACTATCCACATCTGTTTGACGTTAAATGCCTTTGCCTGAATTTTCATTTTGGCACCGACGACCATTTGTTAATGTTGAATAATCGGTCGATGTATATTTGCTTCAAACTTAGATTCATGATTTGTGTGAAGTTTAACTTCAATGAACAATTCTCTGTTTTAAATGATCTCTTCAAATGAAAAACATACAAATTTTGAATGAATATATAAATCAGCAGTTTAACGAATAACGGGCGGCACACACTTGAATATCTTTACGGACGGATGTATAGAAAATGGCGATTTTACTTGGAAATCAGGGGTTGTAAGTCTTTGTCATCTCATTTTAGGTGTTTTTTTCTCAATATATATCCGTCAGATAATGTTTAATTTAGATAAATATAAACAAATGCACTTATGCTGGGAATTGGAGATGCAGATCAGTATTCAAGACTTTTGGAGAATCTCACTGAAATGAGATACCGGATTTCTCGATCTGCGATGTGTAAAGTTTCATGTAATAAATGAAATTATATGTATCAACGGACTGTTTTTATCAGGGAAATAATTAGCCAGATTGTGATGTGTTTTCAGTATGCTCATGTCGTAAAATCCAATTGTCCCCACCAACCGAACCGCGGGCTCAAGCTGAAGGTATATTTTGGTATTGGAACAATTCCAGCCTTCCATACAGCGTGGAATTTCCGGTACACGAGCGAATATAAACAAAGGTGATCAATCAGCCATGACCATTTTACTAGCTCTGTTACCATTTGATTCTTATTTGGTCAGTTTGATTCCACCGTCTATATATTGAATATATGTGACAATGAATGTTTTTGTTGCGGGAAATTTCATGTACGACAAATTATGAAATACCCGTAATTTACAGTGGTTAGCGAGCTTCACCGGGCTGATCCGGACGTGGGCTCTGCCGCTCACAGTCACACTTACCGATCACTACTCCAACGGCCAACAATACCCAGATACTACGTTGATGTTACCAGATGCCTGCGGCTTGGTTGGACAGAGCTACCAATTACCATTGATTTTCTTTAAAAATTGCATTTCCGAACGTACATTTTACCGTATTGGCCATTTCAGCGAACGGTTTTTGCACCATCTGTCAAATGTAAACAATGCCATTTCACCCACTGTCAGCCTGGTATTTTGGTTTGTGGTATCTGCTGATCTTGACAGCGGTATCACACTACCCAAGACGCTCCAATTGACTTGTTGTGTAAGTTAGGGATCCAGGATCATCGATCCCACTCGTCTTGCGACATCATGCCCTGTAACTTACAATGTTGTGTGGTGGACTATAAACTAGCCACTAGGATGGCTAGTGTCATACAAAATTCCTGGTGGTGGGGGGGGGGGGGTTAGGTTGTAGTGTTTCATATGCGCTTTTTTTCAAAGATTGAAGATTGATATTTTGCATTCGACATCCTTGAATTATATACTTGCATCTGTAATGTACTTTTATTGGACATGGATATAGCATGTTCTGCATATAGTATATATCATTCCAATACACTAAAACATGTGTTCTTTATTACATTCCTGTAAGTTTTATTATGTGTTATATGATAGTTCAGTCATGGACAGTGTCACACTTTTGCCATCAATTAGTCAGGAAAGTGATCCTTTAGATTTCAATAGCAGCTATCTTAACAAACTGTGCTGGTTTGAGTTGACGACCAAGTTAAACAGTGGCTAGCCAAACAAAAAAGATTTTCAAAGTCAATAGCCTCTTCTACATCAATATTGGTATTAAAATTGTTGTTTAATTGTTGTAATCAAAACAATTCTTTAATAGAAAAATCAGCTCATTTGAATCTATCAGATATAGGCTAAAATTGCCATGGTCATCTGTCTTTTTGTCTTAGAATCTGTGCATCTGGTCTAGTTTTGATAGTGGTATGAAGCATATTTTGAAACCTCAAATCACACATGAGGCCTTTTTTGGACAGTGCAGTTCCGAAGATGTAACAAACTGACTGGTTATGCATAACTTGGATGGTCACTTTGATAGGTTGCCATCCAGGACCTGTTACATGCCACTTATATAGACCATTAGGCAGTAACCATTTATAGTTATGCTCCTCAGCACAGCCTTGCCCTGTCCATCTGTCTGTCTGTAAACTTTTGGTGTCATGTTTTTTAATAATGCAAGCCACTGTTATATTGATTATCACTTACAAACAAAATATCAGCCCTTTGTGACCTTATTATAGTTTTGATGTCACATTTTGTTATAAATCAAGCTGGTGTTCTCAAATACTACAAAGGGCCTTCTCATGTCACTATCTGTTTGCTAACTAGAAATCAAATCTGTATGGTCCTTGACCTCAGCCAAAATGTTAGGATTATTATCAATTATACTTGAAAAATGGATTTTATCATGTCCATATCTCTTTGCAAACTTTAACTAATAGATTTATGGCTTTTAACCTCTGACTTGCTAAATAAAAACAAATTAAAATGTCTTGTTCCTGGAAAAATGTTATTAATAGCTCATGGGTGTTTGGGTAAATCATTGCTTAAAAACTTAAATTATATGGCTTAAATGCTACAACTATTTGCATAATTACTTGGCGAAGGACTATTGTTGCCGGACAAGTGGGTTCGGGGGTTATTGTTCAGCCCTGGTGTGTCATTGAATACAATGTTATACTATGAAAGCTATGAATAATAGCTGTCAAAACTTGTTAATGAAAATCGTGTCAAAAGCAGCAGAGGTCAATAGCCATCGGCCTTCTATCTTCATTGTAAGCAGTGAGATTGACTAGGTGATTAACTGCTTTACCCCCTGTTCTTGGTTTAATATTATGGACCTAGCATCTAAATTGAATCATATTGGAGATTCATATCTGTTGTGTTGGTTTATCAGCCCTATTTAGAAAATTTATTCGTTCAAGATGGGCAACAGTATCAGCTGTCCAAACATCACAATTATGCTCATCTATCTCTGCAAGATACCTCCTCATATCAAATGGAGCAGTGTTTAGCTTGAAGGGCCACTAGGCTCTTGCTTAGTGAAAAGAAATATTCTTTAGTCTTATCATTTCATGACATTTGGTGATTTGAGATAAATGTATAGTTAAAGATAAGAATAGTGAGGAGGTCAGGTGGCTTCATCTACATTACTGTCAGTTATGTAGATGAAGGCACATGACCTCCTCACTATTCTAAATAATGAGTCACATTTGCAATATTAAGGTCCATGTTGTGGCTTCATCAATGTTGTGGCTTCATCAATATTTTGGATTCACCAATGTTGTGGCTTCACCAATACTGGTGCTTCACCAATACTGTGGCTTCACCAATGTCGTGGCTTCGTCAATGTTGTGGCTTCATCAATATGTTGGCCTCACCAACGTTGTGGGTTCATCAGTGTTGTGGATTCACCAATAGAGAGGCTTCACCACTACTGATGCTTCACCAATTTTGTGGCTTCACTAATGTTGTGTTTTCACATATGTTTTGGCTTCACTTATGTATCACATCCCGTTGAGATATATCAATCACTAGGGCTTAAAAAGACATGTAATGTCTAAAAGTCATTGTTGTTAAAACCATCAGAATGACAAAAATGACCGAAACAATGAGTATTATCTGTATTTGTTGTATGTGAGTATGGCTACATCAAACTGTTTAAGTAGAATTGTTTTTATCAGAGGTTCTGTTTACCCAGTATGACTGTTAAGCTCCACCTAGTCCTGCAGTTATAATGTATGCACCCGTGTATAGTTTCACATTGTTGTACACTTAATCTGCTTTGTATTTATCTGCAATTCATATCACCTCCTCATCACCACAGCATGACACAGACCTGGGGTTCTCTTTATTACCAGCCTGTCGTGACACTGACCTGGGGTTTCGTATCACCAACTCATCGTGACACCGACCTGGGGTTCTTATCACCAGCCCCGTCTGTTCCTACCTTGGCCCTAACAGCATTACTAGCAGACTGTGCTTTCTTGTTTACGTTGTGATGGCAATGTAAAGTACGTGCGTTTGATGGCTCATGACTGATGTGTCGTATACAGGTATCATGAAATTACGTAGATTGATGGAGATTCAAGTATACTACAGAGATAATGTAGTGTTCTACTGAGCATTATATTACAACTACCAATGCGTTACTGCCTATTTGTTATTCATCAGCAGTACGTTAAGCAGTCTATACAGACGTATCGATGTGCTATATGTCTTGTGTTTTGTGTACGAACTATAGTTAATAAAAATGGTGTACTTCAGAATTTGAAGTGTTTTTTTCATTATGAAAATCGCGTATTTTATTCCATGCCGTCCTTTACTGCCTGCAGTGGCGGTGCCGCTGGTACACTTGTGTGTGAATGGGTGGCATAATAGTCCCTATGTACGTGGCTGTTGCCCGTAGTTACAAAGTTAAATAGTCAGAGTCTCCCTAAAACTTCATCTGACGTCAAACAGTCGTACAAGCTAGCTAAGCACTGTCGCCCTTCCTTCAACTCCCGTCCGGTCTTATAATATTTATGGTATATAAGTGCATGATGATTGTTTCACGACGCCAAGTGGGCGATGTCTGGAGTTATTTTCCTCTCCCCAAAATCCCCATGCTTCTAACCGATACTGACGTCACATTGTCGACCGTGTTAAATGTTAACGACAGCTCACTAACGCAGAACATCTAAGCACTAAAGATGAAAGTTCCACATGCAACATGGTAAATATCCATAAAGCTGGCTCGAGCGTACAGTGAATTAGAGGAAGCCGTCCATCACTGATGATGCTATAGCATTGCAACGGAGCATCATTCTCTTCTCGTTATGGGAATGTGCCCTGTTTTTAGTTGCGTGGGGAACCTGACTGATTACCACTGACCACTTAAGTTCCAACCTTGGCCCTCACAACATTATTATCAGAAGGCACTTTACTGTTTGCTTATGAATACATTGCTAAGTTTAAAGTTTTTCCTATGATAGCTCATGAACGGAAACAGTGTTGTCAGTGATAGACTGAGGTAAAGATTAAGCATATTATATAGATTTGATCGTGGGTTGTGTATATTAACCTCGCTTCTATCGATAAATTTAAGATTGACACTCGCTGAAAAGTGAATGTACATTGATGGTGAACATAAAACCGGCTGTTATTTCCCGGAAAAATGTGTGGATGCGGAAATGAATAGGCTGGCCTGGAAGATGTGACAGACGAGGACAATATCAGTTAGAGAGCTTAACGTGTAACATACAGGAGTAATTAACCGGTTAGCTCATTCAAGATGTGCTTATGTGATCAGCTTCATTCCACGCCGCTACGCATGTCTCAGCGCTTAATATAGCAGGCTTGTGCACCAATGCTCCCCTTCTGTCTTCCGCGGACGTGCTGCTTATGCACTTTTCTGAAATAGATGGCTTTCTCCGTGACCAAATCCCTGCCAAACAGTTTCATATTTACTTCGAGACTTTTCAATACTGCGAAATAAAAGCTGGCTTCATACCACCACTCAATGGCGTTGATAGATTGACAACAGGTCGGCGATATCGACTGTGCTGCACCCACCCTTTATGTTGCTATAATGTCAGAGGTCTGATGTTAATGCAAGCAACATTCCCTTAATTCGATTGCTGAATGTCTTGTTGGATGGCCGATTCTCGTAGGTGCTCGTAATAATTTGACATATTTGTCATGCTCGCTGTGTTTTGCTCGCTCCCCCATTCTGAAGCAGGCCTCATTTGGAAAACGTCATATCAGAGCACACTTCAGTATACACGACATTTCAAATAATACCCATATTCTGGCAGCGGACGAAAGGGACAGTTTAATTTATTGTGAAGCGGAATTGTTCCCTGGGCATAGTGCAATACGAACTGCGAGCAGCGCACACAAATCACAGACCGTCATGTTTCCTCATCATAACACAGATAGGTTTATCTTACGCCTGTCATCAGTTTTCAGGTAGAACGAATCTAATTTCCCTTAGCCTTTTCTTTAATTCGTCTGGTGTGTACGATGGGTCAGAGACTTGCTGTTTCAATGAATCGCACGTCTGTATTGCAGTTGCTTTAATTGGCGACTATTGTTGCTACGCAGAATATTAATCTACTTCAATCTAGCAGCATGAGCAGCACTGATTAAGTTTAAGATCCTATTATTAGTGAACAATGTGATACCCGATCTTTCCACGCGTGCTTATTTGACATCCCTACTCAGTACAGTCAAAGACTTCCGCTCCCCACACAAGACACCTTGTAGTAATTTACCTCCTTGCAAAATTCAGGGTGTTTAATCAATATGTCTTAGACCCATCACTATAGGGACAACTTTTTGCCAAACTGAAATGCCTATCCAAAAGCAGCAACATGGGGCGGGCTTTCTGACAACAATGGAAGTCATGCCACCATTAAAAAGTCCTGCAGCTACGAGTTCGACTTTTCTTCTGGAGAAACTCTGCGAACTCTGGATATGTAGACGGAACGTCTTTGTTAACAATCTGCCATATTGACATAATGCTCAACAGATATACAATCGATTTATTGATATAATTTATTGCTGGGTGAAGCCGTGAAATTGCTCCAAGACGTCGGATGATATTAAATTCATGGTATAAATAACCCGACGTAATCGATGGTTCAGTATTGATGTTCATCGATTCCACCTGAATGGCGCCCGCCTACCCTGATGCAATGACTACTTCCATGGCATGGATAATGTGATGTCATTATCGGCCAACAAGTTAATGCTTTAGTCTGGTCGAATAAGCCAAGCGGCCACAGGGAAGTGCGGACTGTCATTAATCACGCCTCAATTGTGAGAGGACTTAGACACTGTCTTAGACTAGTAAGGAATTGGTCAGTAACAGTCAAGGGTGACCTTCATCGTGATGGGAAGCGTATAGCGGTAAAAACGGTTTACCCTGGAGTATAATCTGGCATAGAGGGGTATACCCTGGAGTATAATCTGGCCTACGGGATGTACCCTGGAGTATAATTAGGCCTAATGGGTATACCCTGGAGCACAATCAGGCGTAGGCCACTTTATTCCCGGGTAGAGTTTAGGGGGAGGTTGTTCTGACCTGCTATGTGGGGGTTGACGAATTATTGTCGTTTATACAGAATGTGCGTCAAGTTATCAACATACTGTCGATTGCATCAGGATATATGGCGGTCGCGGTCATCAGTCATCAAAGGATTTTAATAAAACATTAATCCGTCACAACAAACGGGTATTTGTAAAGGCTTTAGTCGTTCGTATCTCTTTGAACACTCCGAATGTCGTGAGAGACGCCGAACGGCTATTCAACTAATACATGTGTTTGTTAGTGATATAGAGCAGCCGACCACGTGTACCTCTGGTCTAGCGACGACCCTTACAGGACACAACAAGAAGCGGCTGTGACAGGTCATAGTTTAGCCCCGGTTGCTACTATCGTGCGTGGTAACAAGCATGCACACGCGGTTACCGGATATGGAAATTATATCAGCATCTTTACAGCCATGCATTCTGCGGACCACCTAGACTCGCAAATAGACATGCAGCGATGTAGTAAACGAATGTAGTAGACTTACACGCCAGTATAATCAAACTTTGCACACGTTAGGATAAACAATAATAATCTGCTTGCACCATTAAGACTCCAGAGCATGCAATATCTATTTTGAATATGTTCCCTGCGACTGGTGACTGCCATATAGGTGACAAGACACGCAGTTGTCTTTGAAAGAAACCAGCTGGCGAACTGCGGCGATGGAACCGAGAAGGCGCTCAGATAATAACGTGCGGGAACAAGGCAGATAACAACGCTTATAGGGTTACAGGAAGCGAGCTACTTGCTCGGCATTAGCAAATTAAACGGCCATTACGAGCAGTGCAGATATGCATCCTTAAACGTGCCCGATGTGACATGCAAGTCAATTTGTAGATCAGCTGCAACTCAAGATGCAGCCATTTATATATATAAATATATATATGCGTATGTATAAATGCACACACACACACACATATATACATATATATATATATATATATATATATATATATATATATATATATATATATATATATATACATATATATATATATATCCATATATAATTATATATATATATATATATATTAACATATATATTAATATGTATGTAGATTTACATATATAAATATATAATTAAATATATATTTATATATATAGTATATAGTAAATAGTATATATAGTATATAGTTCTAAACGTCCTGTGGGCGTCCTGTTATTTATTGAAAGACTTATCGCGACAACTTAGGAGGCCATATTTCCGGGGCTGGAATAGTAAGGCGTGTTGCTGATGTGAAGCTGTGTGAAGTATTTTTACGTTTGTTAGCCTTAAAGTGCACCCACCTTTCTTCCTGGGGAAGCTGCCGCATCAGACCGGGTATTCTTAATGATATAGTATATATAAATGCCTCATCTTGTTGACAAGCTTATGAAAGCATCCCCATGTAATCAATAGGAGCTATTAGAGTGATTCGCAGACGTAAACACAGTCAATATACAGTATTCAGCAACACTATCTGCTTGGGATATTACTCCAAATATTTGTCATTTGAAGACCCATCGTGATGGTCATTCAAACTGCTTAGCCATCAGGCGATGATTATAGACCTGGTAATCTGCCTCAACGCGGAACTCCTCGTTCCAACAACGTAGGCTTCCAAAGCTGACGTTTTGGCTTCGGCTTGACCATAGTGAATAGATGTGCTAGGAGCTTTATCGTTTCAGAACTGCACAGTAAAACATGTGTGTTACACATCGACCTTTGTGTACACTTTTATGATAATCTAAAGTTGAAGCCTGGCTCTGGGAATCACCAGCCCTGATAAGTGTAACCATGTGCCTTACGTTATATACCATTGTGGTTGAATGTTGTATATTTGCTTAAAATGGCGTAATTATATTTGTACATATTGTATGATAGACAGTCAGTATGTTGTATGATAGACAGTCAGTATGATACGGATCCATAAACGAACCTGTTGCATTGTTTATTATAACACAACTTCAAACAGTTGTTATTTCTCCTACTACATATTTACCTACGAGCAATATTCACCTCTAGCAATGAAATATTACACTCATTTTAGGCAATTAATGAACTAGTCAGTCGGCCACGTTATCTGTTGCCTCAAGGTAGATATCCCTACTGACGATGGATACATTGCTCCTGGAAATGTTACCTTCCCGAGTGATAACGTTATTACAGACGGCTGATGGCTGGCACGAAGATGCCACTGATGCTGTTGCTGGCGCTGCAGTAATGAGATGCCGCCTACCCAGTCTTCCCCCTTCCGGATCAGTGGCGTCTAGCAGGACAATTTTAGCATTTAATGCGATGTTGTTGTTAACATTTCTCTGGCAAGTCATATTTACCAACGTAATGTCAGATTGAAGGATATTAGGGAATAGAAAAGCCCAAACAAGGCAGAATCATATTATTTATGCATTAGCGTGAATGATGGCAAAAGACGCAAATTCAAATATTTGCAAGGCTCTGTTGAAGGAGTCCTGCCGTCTTGCATGTTATCGACTATCGATATCGATTTCGTGCTGCCGTTTTATTCTACACGTTTCTTCTACATTTTAATCGCACTTTAATAACATAATACTCGCATA